>JAWNMW010000257.1:2835000-3147500 GCA_035043565.1 Drosophila robusta | reverse complement strand
AAAAAAGATATTTAAAGTAAATTTATAGCCTTAAGTGAACATGGACAACACTATCGAGTTATCGAAAGTTTAAACAGCCTTCAAAGCAGCTACAGAAATGCGAGATTTAAGGTCCAAAACAATAAAGCCCTTATTCGAGCTTTTAAGCTGAATTGCATATGAAGTAAAAATCAAAGACAGTTTACAGCAAGTAAGAACGTTGCAGTCGGGTATAACCGACTGCGAATTTAAAATAGTCGGAAAGTATTAATTAATTTTGTTATCTTGAAGACATATATAGGCCATCAGTAATCTCTCTAAAAAAAGTCATGCATCTAGCTTTAAAACTGAGCGAGATATATCGATTAAATTTCTTTGCCACGCCCCCAGTAAGCACAGCCATCTGACGCGCCTGTAGACGACTATATATTCCCAGTCGCAAGTCTCTGGCTAACAGTGCATTTTTTACTTCTGAATACTAAGCGTATTGTGTCAAGTAAAGTGACCATGGATGCCAATCTAAATAGCATAGCAGGTGACAATGGATGCTATTTAAGTATGCCGATCAAGATCGCTTATTGAGCCATAATTGGCCATAAATGTGGAACTTACTTGGCCGCAACAACGGCGGGCGGATATCGCGTCAACATGGGCAAAGCGCCGTTATGTGCGGCCTTCTGCTGCTGCTGTTGCTGCAGCTGCAACTGCTGGGCATTGACAATGTGCGGAAAGCGTTGCGACTCCGCCAAGAGACGCTGATAGGCCTCAACATCGGCACGTGCCGGCAGCATTGGCGTGGGGGACAGGGAAACGGCGCGCTTCGAACGGCGCTCGAGCTCCATGTCAGCGCCCTCGAGCAGGGGGCTGTGCTGCTCCAGCTGGGCGCGCATATCGTAGCCATTGTGCAGCAGGCCGCAGACATCGTCGTCGGCATCGGCATCGGCGTAGCCGGCTGTTTCCTCGGCGCCAATCTCGCCAGCGCCAATCTCGGCCTCGGCCTCCACATGGCCATCGCAATCGGGATCTAGCTGAGTCGCCGGCTCGAGCTGCTGCTCATCAATGGCGAGCGCCGCGTGCTGCTGCTCATCGTCGCTGTCCACTTGCTCCTCCTTGATCAGGGCCAGCCCGAGCTGGCTGTAGGGCAACGATAGCTGCTGGCGTTCATGCTCCTCCAGCTGCTGATGCTGCTGCTGTAGCTGCTGTTGTAGCTGCAACTGTTGCTGCTGCAACTGCTGTTGCTGCTGCTGCTGCTGTTGTTGTTGTTGCTGCTGCTGCTGTTGTTGTTGCTGCTGCTGCTGCTGCTCCTCGGTGGCCTGATCCACGACACGCTCATGCAAACTGACGCCGTTCACCAGACTCTTGCGCAGCCGCCAGGCGAACGTGCGCGAAATGTTGAGCTCGTTGGCGATCACCGTGGTGGTCGCTTCGCGCAGTATCAGCTGCTTGGCCAGGGCAATCTTCTTGGCGTCCAGCTTGATGCGAGTGCGTCCCTTTCGCTTGTTTGTCAGGCCCAACCTGCGTAGCAAATCAAATCGGCTCATTAATGACGGGTTCAGCATTGGACATTCGTGTTACCCACTTGCGATTGTTCAGAAGCAGTGCACCGTTGTCCGGCGGCGGTTTGCGTGGAGCCACGCGCTTCGGAAAGTTGTTGAACTGCACAATGTTCTGCTTGAAGAGCTGCTGCAAAGGCCTGTCAATAGATGCCAAATGGTTAATAGTCAAATTGTCAATCTTCATGAAGTTACCCTGAACCCAGCTGCGAGCTGTCATTTCATGTATTTCAACCTCCTCCTTTCTCATCTGCAAATTCTTTACGAGAGCATATTAAACCAAATTTGGCAGCTCTAGCTCTTATAGTTTGAGAGTTATGCTAAGAAAACCAGGCGCTAATATCGATATTTATCGATAACACACAAAATAATAAACATGTTCTGCATATTTATACTTTCTGATGCTGACCAAGAGTATATATATACTTTATGGGATCGGAGATGCCTCCTCCTGCCTGTTACATACATTTGCACACAGCCAGTATACCCTTTTTACAATGGGTGCAGGGTATTACAATTATTGTTATATTGGAAAAATATCGATTTCTGTAAATTGTAAGGGTGGGATCTTTAGAGAAGGTGATCCGAAAACTGTCACCAAATTTGGTAACTCTATATATCTCTGATATATGGATTTGATTTGACATGCCTAGGTTAAAAGCTGAGGTAGATGTATAGATTACATCGATTATCGATTTACAGACAATTAATTTCCCATTTTGCAGCGTTGATTAAATCTAACCCTCTAATCCTAACTCCTCTATTTTTGTAGGGAGAGTTGATTTGGAAACACTTTTTGGATGACAGATAATTCGTACTAAATCTTCGGCACACAGAGTTTATAGATCTCTGTCAATGCTGGCAAACTTCCACTTGGAGTCCCTTGACTTTCACTTACATTTTGGCCGCCTTGGATGGACAACCGGTGCGCTTGTGCCATCCCAGATGATGGCCGGTGGGGAAGAGGACGTGGCAATCGGAGCACTGCATGGGTCGGCTGTAAAGTAGGTGAAGGAGACATGAGTTCCATCGTGAATGCTGGCCAAGATTCGAAGCCCGATACTCACGTCTGATTGCGTCGCTTCTTGACGCAGCGGCCGCGTCGGATGTGCTTCTCCAGGAAGCGCTTGTAGAAATAGGTTTTGCGGCAATTGGTGCACTCGTAAACGGGCCCCGGTGCCCCGTGGACGCTCTGCATGTGCGCCTTGAGTATCTGCTTCATCTCGAAGATGTGATAGCAGTGCGGACACTGAAATCCTCGCACGCCGCCCGCTTGCACAGCGCCGCCGACGCCGACGCCGCCGCAGCCGCCGCTGCCATTGGCCAGGCCAGCGGCATCGTTATCACTGCCGCCGGCCAACATTGGTTCGGGATCTGGATCTGAGGGTGTGATTAGTTCAATTTCTGGTATCAATGGTAGTCTCATCTCCTCATCATCGTCCTCGTCCTCATCGTCGTCGTCGTCATCGTCATTAACATGGCGTTCATCGTCGTTCCCACCATTGGGAAACTTATTGAGCCGCTGCTGCATATACTCCTGCATCAGGCGTATCGAATTGAAGGGCATATGCTCTGGCATCTCATCATCCTGCGGATGCTGCTGCAATTCCTGCGCCAAACTCTCATTGTGCTGCGCCTCGGCATGCTCCAGCTCCAGCTCTAGTTCCGCCTCCTCCTCCACCTCCACCTCCTGCTGCTGCTGCTCGGTGGCCAACTGATGGCCATTGCTTGCGGCATGTCCATTTTGGGCGCGTGCCTGTGCCTCGATAGCGTCGCTCTCATTGCCATCCTCTGCTTCGCACTCGCCCTCAGCATCGCCCTCGCCGTTTGCATTATCGTTGTCCTCCTCCTCGTCATCGTCGGAGCTGTTGCTGCTGCTGCTGCTACTGCTGCCGCTGCTGCTAGCGCTGGCACTGCCGCTGCCACTGCCGCTGCCACTGCTGCTGCTGGCGCTGCTCTTCACCTGACCAGCAGCTGTAACAGCCTCGGCATCAGCAGCAGCAGCAGCGGCAGCCTGCAGCAGCTTCACTGGCGTCTCCTCCTGCTTGAGCGCAGCTCCGGCAGCAAGTTCGCTAGTGTGTCCACCCTCGATCTTTTTGATCAGCAGCTGCTGGCGATAGAAGTTATCCGCATCCTCGCACTTCTTCTTGAACAGGCACGCCGAGATGGCCGTCTTGGCACAGTTCACACACACCTGTTGCGGCAAGGTGTCGTTCTTGGCGATCTGGTGGCAAGAGGAGAAAGACAAAAGTTAATACCTTTCTTGGCAAGCTTCCTACAAAGCATAATAAAGACTTCCCTACAATCCCCCTCAAGGAATTAAATTTCATATTGTAATTAATCTCCTCTCTCTCTCTCTCTTTCTCTCTCTCTCTCTCTCTCTCTCTCTCTCTCTCTCTCTCTCTCTCTCTCTCTCTTTCGCTCTGTTTTTCTCTGCCTCTCTCTCTCTATGATTACAACAACTGATCTAGCCTTCCGACTGTCGATGTTTAAATCCGGCATTAGCAATTTCTTGTATTTTTAAAACATTATCATCCATCTTTTAAATAGGGAAGTAAAATATTTTATCTTAACAAATTTAAGATTTGATAATGTATCGACTATAATCAAGACTGTAAATTGAATTTGCGCCAAGGTTCGAATTTAGTATTAGCAATTTCTACAACATTTTTACTTATGTAAATAATCTAATGCACAAATATTGGATATAAACTTTTAACTTAAGATACTTGGGATATGATAATATATTACTAATAATCAAGGCTGAAAGAATATGTAACATGTTTTCACTTATATGAGCCATCTTTAAAATATAGTAATTAAATAGTTTTAAATATTAAAATATGATTATCATAATATCTCGATGAGTTTTCGACTAGGTCTGAACCTAGCATTAGCAATTGTTGTAGTTGTAGTTACATACTTTTAATGCTAACATACAATACTTACGCTATGGGTAATCCTAATGTCTCGCTTATGATTAGGGCTGCAACCCGGTTTTACACCGAGATGTGAACCCACCTAACGAATTCCTATAAATACCCACTATTAAGCAGTTTTAACGCTAAGTAAATATTTAGGACATGATTAATATAGTTTATTGCTAATAGTCAATGCTTCAGTTTTTGCACCGAGGTTCGAACCCAAAATAACAATTTTTTTTCAATATAAGTCAAGCTTTATATTATATCAATAATCCGAATAACACCAAAATCAACATTTACTTTTCAAAATAATTCATTTTTTTAAATAAAATTTGTTTTAAGTTTCTAACAACAATATTTGCTGTACATATCGAAAATTAACTGACTTTAATAAAATAATATGTGTAGATTTGCTAACTAAACTGTTTTATATAAAAATGGAAAAACTAAAATGAACCAAGATTTGAAACAAAGTCGAGATTGGTGTGTTTGCATGATATGGACAACCAGGTTTACACATCATTCCAAACCGTAAAATGAAGTACCTGTCTATAAAATAAATAACTAATATGAAATAATCACACCCAACTTCCTAAAACGACAGCTAAGTTTACAAAATATATTTATATTCCAAACCTTCCATTAATTTTAAGATACAGTTGAATTTAATAATATTTTTTTAAGCACCACATTAGTTGGAAGAAATTTTAATTTGGTACGATATATGAAAATAGCATTTGGAAATGCAATTTCTTACTGTCAACTACACATGTTTGTCAAATGTGCTTGCAAAAATATGACTGCCAAATCCGCCAAGAGTTTAAGAACCGAAAATCGTATATGTCAACATGTTAAAGAGGTTGTTTAAACTGACAGCAACATAAGTAAACAATATTGTTAGTTGTAAAAGCTTTAATTGAATAAAAAAATAAAAAGCACGAGAATAACTGTGACAGCATGTTAAACTGTTCGTTAACTTTTAAAGTAACAAGCGCTAGCGGGCCAATTTAATCAATAAATTAAATAAACTAGTTGAGGGAATATGTATATGTATGTATCTGCAACTCTCGGATAATTTATAAAACTAAAACACAAAGTTGCTGTAAATTGCAGAAAAAACACTTTTTTGTGAGAAAAACTTGTGCCCTTCCCTTGTATTTTTTTCAACTTTCGTATGGTTATGTATATTACTTTACAAGGTTTTGTTAATTTTAATTTCAGGTCGACGAACTAAATCTCAGCCATACAAAGGAACAATAGACAAAAAAAAAAAAATAGAAAACGTTTCAACAGGTTTTATTTTTTTCTATGTATATAATTTGCTTAGTGATTTTTATTTAATGAACAAAATAGAAATAATAGATAAAGGTAGGTAGGTATAATCATGTTCATTATACAAAAAACCTTGATATGGAAAAACTGTTTTATTTACTCAAGAATTAGCAGAGCTACAAAAATAAATACACAGACATAAGAGAGTACTCATGTGTACATAAATATATGAATACATAGATACACATACATACATACATATGTATATAAATATATGTGTGTGCATATATATCAAGTATAATAAACGCGATCTGCTGCGATCTCATGTTTCCAAATAGTCGAGAGTTGCCCCATAAACACGAAAAATAAAACAACAGCAAAAAACTCATAATAAAAATTATTAGAAAAATAAATCCAAAGAAAATGAATAATGAGAAATGTAAAATGAATAAAATGAATAAAAACGTATAACGCATATAAAACACTAAGCCGCTCAAATTGAACAGGCAGAAAACCAGAAAAACATTTCACATTCAGGAAAAATTACACAAAAAGAAAAAAAATGTAGGAAAAAAATATTATAAAAAAGAGAAGTGTTTTAAATTCGAGTTGCCGCCGATGAAATACCCTTGCAACATATATTTGGTAGACCTTTGCAAATTATTTTATTTATCATTTTGTCAAGATTTATTAAAAAAAAACAGTTTTCATATGAAAAATACAGATTCTATTGATAATAGTTCCAATGAATCTACATATATCATAAAGATGGACCACTATCCAGATTAGCCAGTTTAAATATAAACCTGCAAACAGGTCTGATCAAGAAAATATACTATATACTGTATGGACATCGAATGATGCTTACGTTACAAATTCTATGACAAAATTAAAATGCCCTTCGCAAGTGTATACAAATACATGAATGGAATGAAATAAAATCAAAGCAGCAGCAGTCGCAGTCACAGTCGCTGCCGCTGTCGCAGCCGCAAACGTAAAGATGCAGATGAAGACGGCAGCGAGGTGCGGAGGGAGATTAAGACAAGAGTTCGCGTCGTCGCCGTTCGCAGCAGCGCCTTCACCTGCGTCCGTCCCGCCCGATTGGAGGCCAACGAACGTCTAAGCCGACTAAGTGAATGAGTGCCGACGAGTGCCGAGTGCCGAGAGTGCAAGAGCTGTGTGAGCGAGATGGCGCTAAGCAAAGAGAGCACAATTTGATATGTGCGAGAGCGCGCAGAATGGAGACGGAAGAGAAGTAGAAGTAGAAAAAGAAGCAGCAGCAGCACAAAATTGTAAAAGAAAAATTTATGGAATTAAACCAAACATATGAATTATACATTCACATACGAAATAAGCTCGAGCATGTGTGTGAGAAGTCAAACAAAAGAAGCAGGAAAAAATGCAGACAACAACAAGCAGCAATTCAAACGGTAAATTATTTTACAAAAGCTGCAAACGAAAGAAAACTAAACACAACAAGAACAAGAAACATTAGAAATTCCACTAATAAAAAACACACACAAAAAAGAAAGAAAAATATGATTCCTTGGGCCAAAAACCGTATACACCCCACATAAAATACTTGAAACTAACCGAGCTGAAACCAAAGAAACAAACAAAAAGAATTACGAAAATAAACACACAAAAGCAAATGAAACGTTTTTTTTTTGTTTTTCTGCTTTTGTTTTTTTAAAGCCAGTTACTGTGAAAAAGCTAAAAATGTTGTGAATTGCGGCTATTCTATGAAATATGTTAATATATTTGAGCCGAGTTTATGGGCAGATACATATATATACAGATATACACCGATTATATATGTACGTTGTTCTTGTTTTTCGTGGAAATGTGCCAACTGTTGCCCAAATTCGTATAAGTCGTACTCCGAATATCTATGTATATATAAGTTATATTTTATGTTTTATATTCTGTCCAATTATCTTCGAAATATAATTAGAAATCTTATGAAATAGCTTCCAATTGGAATATATACCTTCTAAAATAAATATCGAAAAATTCATAAGAGTATCATCTCAAAAATATCATATACCGATTAGAAAAATTATTTTATGACTGATATTCTTTCTATTCTGATATGTTCTTTCTTTATTTAATTAAATTATTCGTCTTTCAAATGACAAAGGAGAGAAGAAGCAAAATAGATAAAATGGAGACAAATATTCCGTATTAATTACATTGATCTCTTAAAAGTTCATTGATTTACAACTCTTGTAAAAGTCCCTTAATTAACTTCACACTCATATTAGCAAATGTATACGAAGTATATTTCTCATTGGAATCTTAATATATTATGGAACATATTTCCATCAACTTTGGTTTCTTCAAGATTACTCGATACTAACAGATTCTAAATGCACCCAAAAAGTCCTATGAGCTTGACAACCATTCCAGTTGAAACGTTCCCATCCAAATTTGTACTCATTTGCAATAGGAATATGATTGAAAGTTGCTTTCTCATCAGTCTATTCTATATCTATACAATTTTCATAAGATTTAAATTCATTAATCATTAAAAAATTGAGATACTGCTAGAATCATTACTAAGAATCCATATTCTGCGAATAAAGAATATTTAAACTTTGATTGCCTTCAGTTCTCTTTAATCTAAACTAACAGATAATTCTCTAAGTATCCAACTTGACTTACTATAATCTAACTGGAGCTTATCATAATCAAGTCACTCGCAATCATTCTCAAAATGCATTCTTTAAGATAAACTCGCATACTTTAATTTATTTTATCTGACTAAGATTAGATTTACCACAATATCAACTCTACTATATTCTTATTAGTAATATCAAATTCTAAAAGGGAATTTCAACACTTGCCTTAAAGATAAAACTGAAATTGTCAAAAATCAACTTAGGAATGCATATTATGAATGAATAAACTAATATATGTATGTTCTAATTGGTATTATATCAATGAGTTCAATTTCTTTTCTATTTCTTAGGGTTTCTATTGACCCCACCCTTATCTGGTATTTGATCTCACCTTAACATCCGCCAATGTGGTGATCTTTTGCCAAAGCGAATCCTCGCCGAATATGGAAATCATTTGCATGGAATTTGTGTGCGATGTGATGCAAATGCGACATAATTGCGGATTGCATATCTCGGCGTCCATGTTGAAGAATTACGAGATCTGGCGAAATCACGACGAATTGCGGCAGGAATCGCTAATGGTGACGAAGTCCTGGTATACTCGTGTGTCGTATTGGAATGGAAATTTGAGTTGGAACTGGAACTGGAGTTAGAGTTAAAGTTGGAGTTGTTGGGGGAGGAGGCGTGTAAGCAGCCAGCCGGCCAGCCAGCCAGCTGCATGCCAGTTCTTCTTCTCCCCACTGGCCTTCGCGTTGCCGTTAGTTATCCGCGTTCCCGCTGCGACGACGACATTGGACTCCAAAGTGGACAACCAAAAACAACAACAAAAATACCAACAGGTGGCAAAACAAATGCAAGTTCTGAACGAAACCAAAAAAAAGTGTGACCAAAAATTTGATTTATATTTTTTTAAGTATTTTTAGAAATTGAATTTTTGTTTTATTTGTAATTTATATTTTGTGCGGAAAACTGGTCACGCGGTTGAAGTGGCGGCGATTTGGGTACTGAAAATGAATATAGAGAACAAGAAACTATTTATTAATAATGAGAGAGTCGGGAGAAATATATATGTATAAGAAAGAAAAAATAAATACATACGAACACAAAAAACAAACGTAGACGAAAACTAAATAAATAAAAGTAAGAAAAGAAACACAAACAACAACAATAAGAAAGAAAAAATATTGAAATTCAAGAAAATAAAAACACGCACACAATAAACAGCACAATACACACACACAAACACACACTCGACCCCTACCCCCGCTTTTGTCACCTTCGAGCAACCCAATCTATATATACGAGACTCGAGCGTTTTTTTATTATTGTGTAGATTCCAAAAACAACACAACGGTAATACAATTCTTACTGTCGTAGCCGCACACAGATACGAACTTGATACACACACACATATACACACAAACGAAAATAAAATTACACAAAAGAAAACAAGTCAAAACTAAAAAAAAAAATACAAAACTTAAAAACATGCACACACACACACACACACACACAGAGACAGTGAGAAGCGAACAAATAAATAATAGCAAAAATCGTAACGAAACGAAATAATAAAATAAACTCTATGAGCCGGATGACTGCTACTAAAGCAGTAAGAGGGTGGGGAGAGGGATGGGGAGGGGGCGGTAGCGAGGTGAGGTGAGGTTAACCGCCACAGAAACTACAAACGATAAATTCATGTTCTCTCGCGTACGCTCTCTCTCTCTCTCTCTCCACATGCGCTACACTCTCAGCAAATCTGTGTGTGTGTGTGTGTGTGCGTTAAAAAGGGTAAGCAAGGACGGCCAAAGGGAGCACAAGGAACTTGAGAGGGCGCAAAGTGGGGGTGAGAGGGACGCCGAGGGGGTGTAGCTTAAACTACGCAAAATGCCAAGGGCAATGCATCCTGTAGTGAAGGCAAAAAAGCAAACAAAAAATAACAAAAACATCTGCATATTACTTAGAGAAAACTTTTCTGCAGCTGGCAGCTTAAAAAGTTGAGCATATATATGCATAATGTATATGTATGTATGTTAGAAAATTCCACTGCAATTTATGCACAAGAGTCCAAATAGCATACGGAAAGTAGAGATAAAAGTCTTAAGCTGCATTTAATAGATACTCTTAAGAATTAAATGCTACACTTAAGCTAAGCGCATTACATTGGCAGACAAACAATATAGCAAATAGATGAAAACTAACCTTAAGCTATATACATACATATATAAAAGCACATAATACGGGTAAAAAATGCCTTTATCATAAATATACTAAACACATGCATACTTGAGAATGCACACATACACACACACACCTACAGCGATCAACACTAAAAATTGCCAATGCGTTTTCCAATAGTGGCGAGGAATGTGAAATTCCTGAACCAGTTCCAGCAGATTCAGCTCAAATGACAACGCTTCTCGTACTATTCAAATGATGGAAATCAAGCGCACCAGCAACAACAACAACAGCAGCAATGAGAAGAGAGCCAAACGCACAGCAACGACAAGAAAATGGCAAAGTCAAATTTGGATGCGCTCGCTCGCTAGCTGGGATCGCGATGTGAAGTAAAAAATAAAAGGAAATCATAAGATCTGGAAACTGCAGTCGGACTCGCAAATAGAAATAAGAACATGCAATAACTACGCAACGTTTACTCTCTCACACACACACACACACATACGCACAGTTAGAGATACCAGCAAACGACCTGGAAACTGGAACTACAAACTCAACCAATTTGCAATACATATTTGTACGACGAGTACTTGTACTGTACAATTCCCGTCTCTATGCCGGGGTCTCTGTGTTTTTTTTCTTGTCTGAATATATAACTACAATATACACGTTAGTATACTTACAAACATAACTATGTACATGTATGGAATATCTGTATAATTTATAAAGACACACACGTACACATATAGGAATACACGTATACACATTCATAACTAGATGTGCATGTGTGTGTTTGTATTTATGCCCTGCCCGCATATGGTATATTCAATCGCCCCCTTTCCACCCCCTTCTTCCAGCTATTAGCATTCATTGTGTTGTGTGTGCATGTGTGTGTATGTGTGTCCATGTCCAAGTCAAGTCTGCAGCTCACTTGGAGTCTTTTGTTTAGAGTTTAAAATAAAATTAAATAAAATTGAAACCATAGTAAAGAAAAACAGCAACAGCAACGGCAACAATAATGAATACAACGTTCACGTCGACGGCGACGCCGATGTTGGCGTTAATGTTAACGTCGCTCGCGGTTTACATATGAGGAAATATTACAAATGCATGAGCAGCATGGGGATAATAGAAGAGAAGAGAGCAGCGCGCAACAGCTACTACTGCCGGCTACATGAGCTAAGAGCGCGAATAAAAAAATCAGCTGAAGAGAGTCGAAACGCCTTGCTACTAAATAGTAATGGCAGAAAAGTCAAGAAACTCAACATTTGTCTGTCGTTGTTGTTGTTGTTGCTGTTGCTGTCGCTTTTGCTGTTGCTATTCCTGTTGGCCCGTTGTTGCTTTAGTTTTTTTCAGCGTGCTAAAGTCGTAGTCGAAGTGCCCAACCGACAACTATTAAAGAAAACAACAAAAAAGACGAGAAAAACAAATACACGCTACTTACACTTACTATCCATATCCATACATAACTACAATACACATGCAACTCTCTGCATGTGTGTGTGGAGCGCACGTACATTTAATACTTAACTCAACTCTTGTGTCGTCGACGTCGTCGTTGGTCTGTGTGCTTTAACTTTTTTCTTTTTTATATTTTTTTTATTTAGCTATTGTACAGTTCCACAGAAAATTTATACAACGCACGGACGGTGAGTGGCTGCAAGGAGAAGGTGGGGATGGGGCAGCGGTTGGGGGGTGGTGGTGGAGGTACGTACAATTTAATATTTGTGAGCATATTTGCGGACAGCAGGCGAACAGAACACGAATACACACACACACACACACACACACATGCACAGCGCGCTGAAGACTTGAAGAAAACACATCGCAAAGAACGAAGACGAAGTTGGCGCACTGATAGATGTACACACACACACACCGCTGTTTGGCTAATGCGTGTGTGTGCGCACTAGATAAATTCTAAACGCTGTCGTTGACTTAGAAAGTATCTATTGAAAGAGATATAGCGTTCTTGTTCTTATACCCTGTAACCATTAAAAAAATATACGCTAAAAATTGAGTACAATAAAGTTGTGCAAATGCAAGAAGTATGTGACAAAGCAGAAAAAGAAAGATGTGGGCACAGTGGTCGCTTGCTAATTAGAACTGACAGAAGTTGGAATTTACGTTTTGCAGAAGTGATGCGAACAGAACTTTTGCTTAATATTATTATACGCTCTTTTAATGCATTTTATAGTAAATGTTTTTTTAAATAGTACCTTATCATTTTCATTAGGTTTTACTTTATTTTATGAAAACAAATATATTTATAGTAAATAATGTTTGTTTTCTATTTTTTTATTAATAGGTTTTCTAGAAATAAATGATAAAGCTACTTTGATTTCCGCTTAACATTCTAAATAATGCATACCAAGATCTTTTAAAAATTGTCGTCCGTATTTATAAATTTAAAAACTTTTGTAAATTAGAATAACCTCTGCAATCGTAATATTCTAATAGGTGAGCAAACCCAGTATGCATAATACTCATAAGACGTGCATTTATTCTTTACTAAAACAGGCAAAGTCTAATGTGAATCGTAATTGAGACGATTTATCCTTTTGCTTAGTTCGCTAATCTCACCTGGAATTTTATCCATTAGGAAAATAGGTTATTCTTCAAATTGGTCCATTTGAACATCATTCGATTCTTTTTTAAAATAATAATAATAGGACAAATTTTATAATAGCATTTCTGAGTTAGCTGTCAAACTTTAAGCTATTAAAAATAACAACAACAAATTTTAACCCATAATGTCCCCAAAATCTTTGTTTTTATCCAAATATTATAAACAAATCCCTGTTACATCTTTTATTATTTTAAATAAAAGAACGTATTTTTAATATACTAATTAACCCAATTTTTATACGAAATGCGATTTTGGTCATGTTAAAAACTATTAGTTAATTTTCCAAATAAAAAATAAATAAAATATAAAAAAATAATTATTTAGTAGTTGTTTTTTTTTTAAATTTAAAAATATATATTTTAAAACGCCATTTTAAGTTGCTTTTTCCACTTAAGAGTCATGCCAGAAAATACACAAGTTTGGAATTTTTAAAGTTTCTAGGTCCATGGTAAATGCTTTTTCAAGATGTTTTAATTTTACAGCTCTACAAAATTGAAACAATTTTGGTATTTTAATTAAATGATAGAGAATATTTTTTCTAGAACTTGTTGAAACTAATAGTTGCAATTGTACAGCTAACAGATAGGATAGATTGCATATGATTAATGTTAATAGATACTTGATTTGTGACTTAGATGATCGTTTTGAAGAGTGGGTGTTGCCATTTAATGATACAGCATTTCGATTTCGAGACGTGCGTGGTAATTACAAGCTCACGACAATGAGCGCAACGTGAACAATAAATAATTTACATGTACTTGCTATAACAATGGGTCCGGAAGAAGAGCTATGCGAGCTATGTATGTGCATATGCATATATGTACACATACATAAATATCTTTATTATATGATAGGTAGATGCCAGATACAGATACAAGCCAAAGACATGTGTGCACAGAGAGAGAGAGAGAGAGAGAGAGAGAGAGTGAGAGAAGGAGAGAGCGAGATAAAGTGGAAATTCAACACCTACAAAAAGTACACACACTTGTTTGTATGTATACATCCGTAGAGCCGAGAAAGAGCATACAGTGCGATGTATATCAGAAAACAACGAGAGACCAGAGACGGGATCCAACTCTGAAGATTGACAATCGCAACATGCGTTATACACATAGGTGTGGCCCCTCCACAAGTAACGCCCAAAAAATACAAAAATAAAACCAGAATTAAATGTGAAACAAGTAAAAACAGTTAAATTCTTCGTGCTGCCGAAGCTTAAATACCCTTGCAGACATTTCACACATGAGCTTTATATATATATATATATTTCTCTGCTTAGACACAATAATTTTATGGACAAACTAAATTTGTGTGTGACTGTTCGTATGGGTGCTATATAATATAAAGATCTGATATTGAGAAGTAATTAATAATTAATTAGTAATTCTTGAGTTTAGTTAAGGTATTTTAACTATCTATATATATACATATACAGTACTCCGAAATTCATAGGATTTAGCTTAGGAGCTTAGTAAAGTTAATTAATGTGTAAGTTAATTTGAAATATTGCGAAAAACACTAAGGTCTTTCATACAAAATCATATTTTCCGACAGATAGATCCTTAGACAGTTCTATATAATATAGTAATCGGTAAAATTTTTGTAAATACAAGAATAATTATTATTGATATTTTATTATTATTAACATTATGACAAAAGAACCCAATTGTATCCATATTGTTCCTATTAGAGCAATATTATAAAGTGAACTTATCAAAGGAAGCCTTTCATCAAATTATTTAGATCACAATGACACTCCCAATTTTTTAGTTTCATCGGAATATGCAAATGTATACTACAGATTCCAACCAAAATTTTAATACTCTTTCTAATGGTGTAAAACATTGAAATTTGCTAGAAATAAGCAAATATCAATAGTCATCAAAAAGACATGAAAAACTTTAGCATATGATAAAAGATTTATTTTGCACGATAAGCAGATGATATATACATATATACACACATTATGCATATATATTTATATATCGAATGACATTCAATCGCTGATCGGTCGATTTGTACAAAATTGTGTAAACATTTTCCGCGTAGTACATAAAGTAACAAAATATACAAAGCTTTTGGTTTGTATTTCGCAAAAATAAATAACAAATTGTGAATTCTACAGAATTAGCAAATGGATAAAGTCAAATCACAAATGCAAACTGTATAATGGAATTAGAGAAATTGAAGAGAGAGATGCATTTAAATATGTAGTGAAAGCTCTATTGAGCGAACATAAATGGTTTCAGAAATATTTTTGCTTATTTACACTAAGGAAGATTTAATTAAAAATCAATTAAATAATACGGGAAAATCTTTGCTATAAAAATGGAATATTTATAGTCTTTCGCAACTTTTAATCCCAATGTACTTTACCTCCACACGAGGTAACAATCTAGTGACAATCTACAAGATCCAAAATTTGTGATATTTAATTTTTTGATAAAGGATATATAACTTTCAATCCAGTTACATTTCTACACACATACACAAAATCACATATACACATACTAAAACTCACGCCGCATGCTGCGCAGTTTACTGAACAGATGCGCTTGGCCTTTACTACACTAAGGTTTGATCTTAATCAAATTTTCAGGACATTCAAATCTATGAACCAAAAAGCCCAACATCTGTAATACTTGATATTTGCTGAAAGTGGGGAGAGGAATCGAAAATTCGAAATATTTTTTAAAAAAGGGTGAAACCCGATAAATATCGATAAAAACGAGGTGGGTTATCGATAAGTCGAAATAAACCAATTTTCCGTATGGTATACACGAAGTTAGTAAACCAAACAACAACTCTCTTGCTCTTATTGGAGTGCTTCCTGCAAATTGGTTTGTCAAACTAGTGAAATTTTACGACACATTTTCTTTAATAATGATGAAACTTTTGCAATTCGAATCTTTGAGCGCTATAGTGTGTTAAAATGTTCTTGTCAACCAAACTTGCTGTCTCTAGCTCTCATAATCTACGAAATAAGCTTACAAAATTTGAGGTTCTTGTAAATTTTTTGGATCGATTTTGGGAAAATGCCGTGGGTTATCGATCATTTAAAATAAACTTGATCTACACGAGTCATTGTGTCACAGTGTTGTCTGCATAAATTTAAACACATAGAGTTCCTAAATACATATTTGCTAGATTTCAGTCCCACAATATTGTCAAAACTGATTGATCCAGATTGATTCTGCACTTAAATTTAATTCATATTAAAGAATATTTTTTTGTTCTACTAAAATATCCTTTACTCCCCTTTTTCTACTTTCTTTATTTTGGAAAAGAAAAACTGTTTTAATCTAGAATCAATAATCGATTGTGGGTACCGTGATTCTGAGGGGATCGATTTTTCTGTCAAAAATCATGTTATAATTAACAAAAAATTAGACATGCAAAGTTCATGAACTCATGCATTCCTAGATTTAAAAGTCCCACAACTTTACTAAAACTTAACCGATTTTCATGATGAATTGTATTAAGTTCAATGTTAGTACAACTTGTGTTCTTTATATAAGTAGCTTAAAAATTAATTTAAATTTGTAAATTAGAGATGTCAGAAATACATATCGATATCGTTAACTGTGGCAAATATATCCCCTTATCACGATATATATATTTGATATTTAAAAAATAAAAAGGAAATTTATACCACAAATTTAATGGCGATATATCAAATGCTCACCAATTTAATTTTCTAATACAGTAAATATATCGAAAATACATAATGTACATGACTTCATCCATAGAGCTTTGAGGGCATATACATAGATACATATAGCAAATGTAAATAAGTTTAAAAGTCGGAACAAGAATGCGCTAAAGCAAGCCAAAAATAAACACTCCCGATAATGACGATTATGATAATTCCGATGATGATGATGATGGTGATGGACGAGCATGTAACCCACGTAGGATGCGAGGCGAGGCACACAAGAAAAAAACAGCAAAAACAGAAGAAGTTGAACAAGTCAAAAGCCTCACAGATGGATGAATGATCGATTACAAAATACCCTGTGAACAGAATTGAAACAGCTCCAAGCTGCCAAAGCTACTTTTTGACTATACCCATTGATTATAAATTAAAATAAGCTTTTTGTAATTCATAATCGCGAAATATATAACTTTTAACAAATTTTTTGTAAAAGTTTATGTGGCAACATAACTTACAGTCGTCGGCATAAATATTTTGACAGAAGTTACCATGCGTTTCGGTTAATAACTTTTTAAATGAGCACTAAAAAATTTAAAATAAATATGGTGTAACGATGAGTTAATTTATTTTCAAAATATATAAAAAAATATTATATGAGTATATTAATAACAAAAAAAAAAAATAATTTTTCAGAAATGTATGGTGGCATAAGTATTTTTACATGTTGTTTAAGATTAAAAAAAATTATGAATACACATGTTTTTAGATAATTTTACTTATTATTAATAAAAAATATAACCTCCCTTAGCACTTATAACTTTTTGCAGTCTTCGGGGAACGGAATCAACCAAAGTTCGGATATAATCCAATGAAATATCCTTCCAGAGTGTTTCTACCTCTGATATTGTTTCCTCACGCGTCCTTGATAGATTTGGACATCGTTTTTTCTTTAAATAAGCTCATATATTTTCTATAATATTTAAATCGGGGCTTTGTGGTGGCCAATTCAGCGTATTAACACCAACTTCACTTAAAAATTCGGTAAATAATTTCGCCTTGTGGCACGGCGCGTTATCCTGCTGGTATATAAAGTTTTCTCCGATCAAATTTTCTCCAGAAGGGAAAGCGTAATCCTTTAAAATATGTAAATATTTATTTTTATTCAATGTTCCATCGATGGGAACAAAGTTTCCTAACCCATTATATGCAACACATTCCCAAAACATTACGGTTCCACCTCCATGGCTTACTCTCTCAGTAACGGGGACTCTTTTTTTATGTGCTGTGCTTGGCATTCTTACGAAAACTTTTTTTAGAGCAGTGGTAATTAAAAAAACTTTCGTCAGTCCACAAAATACTATGCCAAAAGGATGGGGGCTTGCCTACATATTTTTTGGCAAATTTAAGGCGTTTGATTTTATTTCTCATGGTTATTTGAGGAATAACTCTGGCTATGTAAATGCCGTAATCAGCTTCCTTTAATCGTCTGCGAATTGTCCTTTCACTTATGTTAATGTAGAAGTAATAAGAAAGCTCCTTGGCAACAGTTTTAGGATTTTCTAAAGGATTATTCTTAAATTTCCTTAGAATCAAACGATCGTTCTGACCTGTTGTCTTACGCGGTCTGCCACAACGCGCCAAGTTTTGTGTGGTGTGGTTTTTTTATAGTTAATAATTTGATAATACACAGTTTGGCGAGGTAATTTGTATAATTTACTGATATTTTCTACAGAAATACCAGAGTTATACTTCGCCACCATATTATGTTTCACAAAGTCGCTTAATTCATTTGTTTTACCCATAGCTAAGCAAATCTATGAAGCAAATTTGTTCTTATCAGCACTTTGAATCAGTAGACAATATTAATAGATGCGTAGCTTAGCTTTAAGATCGATAGTAGTTTAACACCGACTGAATAGAGCAAATGTCAAAATACTTTTGTCCACCTGCTTTCAGCTTGCGAAAGAGAAGAATGCGTAAAACAAGAAAACGCATAAAGGAATTAAAAAAATACTTTGCATCTTCCTTTTTGCATAAATGTACTTAACTTTTCAGTAGATAATGAAACCGTTACATTTTACAATTCTTTCAAGAAAAAGAAAAGACATAGCGCATAGTTTTGTCAAAATATTTATGCCGACGACTGTATTTTAAGTAGCATTTTGTTAGATTATATACACATAAATTACAAGAAGAAAAAACTCCATGAATAACGCTTTAATTTGAAAACAGACCATCAACAAAAACCAGTATACCCTCTTCTTTCAATGCGCTGAGAAACTAGATATAAAAAAGTTAAAACAACAATTGATGATGCGTGTAGGCGGTGGGTGTGCTCAAAGGAAGGTAAAGCAGATACTAGAAGCAGGAGCGCGCCACCATGCTAAAGTGTCGGAGCGAGACAGGCTGAACAGTTTAAAAAGAAAAAAGTAAATATAAAAACCAAAACTAGACGAAAACTTGGCAATGGCAACGGCAGTAAAGATAAGCACACAACGACAACTCAGAGCCGAGAACTGGGAACAGAATGGAGCGCATAAAAAGAAGCAGCCGCATAGACAAGTTTATCCCCGGCAGGCGGAGAGGGGAGTGAGAGAAGAGGTAAAAAAAGGGAGGGGGCAGGACGGGCATATATTGATGCCAAACCAGCAAGTCCTCTCACCTAAGCATGTCTGTGTGCGTGTGCAGCATGTGTATGTGTTTGTGTAACTCTCCACCCAGTTCTCAGCCCCATCAACATCATCATCATCATAATCTGCATTATCATCATCAGCGAACATCATTAATGCAACGCAATGCAAAGTTAAACCGCAAGCAAAAGCAGCTGCGCCAACTGCCGAGTCGCACTTGGAATGCCCTAACCTACAAGCACCGTTTAGTTATAGGGCAAGCACAACAAAAACAACAGGCTAGCAAGCAGAGTCAGCCACAATGTAGAAATGTAGAATATAGAAAGTCAAAAACATAGAAAACATTTTTTTCATTTCGTTCTTAACTGGCAAGAGCAAGCAAGAGAGCACAAGTTGCTGCTGTTATTGAACTCAGTTGCCGCTGCCGCTGCTGCTGCTGCTGGTGGGGTTTTTGGGTGGGAGCGCAACTAAAAAATAAAAGAGAGAGGCGGACTTGAAGAGAAAAGAGCAAGAGCGCATCGTATACACGTGCAATAAATGCAATTACCGCATTCAATGCGCGTTTGTGTGCGAGCGAGTGAATGAGCAAATCTGCCTGTGTGTGCGAGTGTCTTTGTTTGCGCGTGTGTTTGTGCAGTTTTATAATTTTTCTGTAGTTGTTTGTTTTTTCCATTATTTTTATTAGTATACTCTAAACTATGAGTTTGTATAATCACTTTGACATGCACATTGATAAGCTTTAGAAGGAAGTTACTTAGATCTTATCTGATTCTATTTTTTCAACAATGTATGCCAGCACGATCATGTAAAAACTGCTCTTAGGCAAAATGAAAAATGTTTATATACATACATATGTATGTATGTACATATGTTTTTAAACAGCTTAAACCTGTTGTAATTTTTAATTCAATGTACATTTTTATAGTTTTGTGTGTCTGTTTTGTGTTTTTGATTCTGTTTAATATTGTATTAAAATACACTTTTTTTTATCTTAGCTGCACCTGTAAGCGTATGTACGGTGCGTCTTACGTGAACAAAAAAAAACGAGAAAGAACAGTTATCGGTGGGGTGCCGAAGATTTAATACCCTTGCATACAAATGGAAAATGTGCGCTTTATACCTATAGTTAACTATTGCACCCAACAACTTGAACCGATTATTTCAATTAATGTATATATTATATAGTAGCTCGGTGTTGGTAATATATTGTCGCATATGTTGAGACACTCCAATAAAAAATCGGAGCTTTGTAAAATTTCAAATAGACAGACGTTCATGGCTATATCGACTTAATTGTTACTATTGAACAAGAATAAATATTCTCTTTATATGTTTGACGATGCGTTACAAATTTCGTGACTCAGTTACAATACGCATCCTCGGCAAATGTAACTTCTTCTTATCATTTTATGCGCTCATAAAACTTGAGCAGCAAAAACAAAAACGAACGACATTTTCTGTGTATACGCGCCGCTGTCGCAGTTGCAGTCGCAGTCAACGTTGACGTCGCCCGCCCCGTTCGCCCAGTTGGTTTTTGCAGCGCTGCCGCTGCCGCTGCTGTTGCTGCTGCTGCACTTACTGTTGTTGTTTTATTCGTTTTCTTACTGCTTACATACAATTTTTTTCTTCTGCTTCTTGTTCATATGCATTTTTATGTGCGTGTGAGCGTCGACGACGTTTTTTTGTCTCTCTTTGTGTGTGTGCGTGTGTGTGTTTGTCTGTGTTTGCCTCGGATCAAATTTGTTGAATTGTTTATTTAGTACGCTGTCGTTGTTGTTGCGTTTTTTTTCTTCATTTTTTCAGTTATTGTTATTATCGTTAGTTGCAGTTGCATTCGCTCTCAACGTTGTTGTTGTTGGCGTGTTTGCTTCGCCTGTTCATTCGTGTACGTTCCGTCATTTGCCGTCTCTTTCGTTTTTGGTATTTGTAAATTACATAAATTGTCTTGGACTATAAATTACGGGAAGATTATTATGGATTGCTGGCTTTGCCAATGTGTATGTGTGTGTGTGTGAATGTATGCATGTAGGTTGTTGTTGGCTTGGCTTGGTTCGGTTTTGGTTTTGGTTTTGCTTGCATCGATGAAACGAACGCAATAACCACAACAACAACAATGTAATTTTTTATGCTTTTATAGAGATCTGCATTTAATGATACTCTTACATACCAACATATGTGTGCTCGAATGTGTGTGTGTGTGACTCAGATGCTGGAAATGGATATATGGTAATGTTAAATAGCGAGTTTTGCATGTGTCGTAAAATGCCAAGCGATTTTGTTGTTGTTGCTGCTGCTGCTCTTGTAGTTGGCAGACATAGGCTGGGCAAAAAGGATTACTAAAAAAGGTTTGCACTCTTATCGGCACAACTGTAGCTCTGCAATTGGCATGCAAAATCTAACCAAACATTCCAATCTAATTGGAACGCGCTCAATAGGTGCCTATTACTTGAATGAGATTTGTGAGAGATTAATCGATTATATACATTAATCGATGCCCAGCTTAAATGTCAAATTCCAATTGTATGTGTGCGAAAATTGACGTTAGATTTTAAGACGTGACAAAATGGCGCAATGTAAGAAAGTGAGCAGCAGAAGCAGCAGAAGAAGCAGCAAAAGCGAGGTCATTGAGCTGTAGACAACAAATAAAACAAAATGGTAAATAACGAAAACAGAATGAAATGGGTAGAAATAACAAAAGGATTTAATTTCAATTAAATTAATAAGAAACAAACTAACTTTATTTTTAATGAAATTCCTTTGATTAAAGAACAATAAGCAAATACATTAAATTAATAAAAATAAAATTCAGTGAGATGCACTTGAAAAGTTGACATTAAAAATAAAACAATAAATTTTAACTTCATAAATTTATTTAATCTAAACTTTTTTATATTGTTACTCAAGAACAAAAAATTCTTTAGGCATATTATCAACGTAATCGCTGCCGCATGCTAAAACACACGCAGGCAGACCACGCACTGATTTAACGTAACTATTCCAGTGTGGCTCAGCAGCTCAGTTGCGCGTAGTTAATAGCAAACAGCAATAAGAACTAGCGAAAGAGGCAAAGCAAATGCGAGCGGGGCCAAAACACACGCACACAAACACAAGCACACACACGCACACATGCACAAAGACAGCAGTTATAATAACAATAATAAATTGAAGAGTTAAACTAATAACGAAATATGCGCACACACACTCATAGCTCTAATTCAATATTATGTATGTATGTAAAGTAAACGTCACACACATACACATGCATATCAAATACATACATACCTTTATTTAGTCGAAATTGCTATTTATTTTCTTCTTCTGCTTTGCCGTGCCTATGCTGTTGTTGTTGTTGTTCGTCGTTTCTTTTTACTTATTAGGTTTTCACATAACGCAAAGAATTAAAATTTGGAATGTGTAAAGTTGCTTTTTTATTGTTTTTTTTTTAATGTAAATTGTAATTGATTTATATTAACGTTTTTTCCTTTTTGCTTTTTTTATGCTTATATAAATTTCATTGACAAATCGCGTTGTTCGTTTTATATTTTGCAATTTGAATTTTTTGTTGTTGTTTTGTTCTTTTGCACCTGCACTTTGCCGTTTAATTCGTGTAGTTTGTCAGCTTCAATAAGAAAAAAAACACTGTGACAACCAATAAATCAAAACGAGCACAGAAAAAAATAATCGAGTTTAATTAAATAACACGCACGAAACTTTTGTTTAATTAGTATTTCATAAATTCCATTGAAAACGGTAAACACACAATTCAAAAGGCGCTGTTGCTGCGGCTGTTGTTATTGTTGTTGATTCAAACTACGCAAACTGCGACGCAGCAGCGCAAAACACAAGACGTCCGCTCACGGCAAATATCTAACAAGACAAAACAAAAAAAAAACAACACAAAATATCAGCACATGTCGCATGCCATTCACAAGGTTGTCACTCAAACGAGCTGCTTGCTCAGAGAGCGTTCATATATGTTAGAGGCTGTGACGTCACGCGCTCTCAAGCTACATACCTCATCGAAAAATAGTTAGTTGAACACTTTTAATGTTAATGTTCAAATATATTAATGCCTCTTTTTTTAAATTAATAAATAAATAAATAAACTGCATCATTCAATGTATTTATTCTATTACATTACACAGCAATTAATTTATGACGTCAGAAACAACAAACGGCTCTGGGCGCTACCTTTTTAGCCAAACGCCGTTAACATGTGTTGCTGTTAACGCGCTGGTAAGCCACTGTACCGCTCGATTGGCACTGTCTGTAGCAGAAATCTATGTTTCGATAAGCGAGCAAAGCTCGTTTCAATTCATTAATTTTTTTATCGGCCTGGAATGCTACGGTATTCGGACTTGATATCGATTGTCCTTTTGACAGTCCATACGTAAGAAATTAGTAAAAAATGAATGAAAATTATAAATGCCTTAACTAGAATAGCATATAAATTTATATTTTGTGCAATTTCATACATGAATGCATAATTTATTAAGCTATCAATATTGAAGTTTAAACATAAGAAAGCCACAATGTAAATGTAAATGCATAAAAATTTAATATCATTAAATACAAATTTGTAATTCTATATTTTATTTTATATTTTTATTTACTGTTTTTTAATATTATTATTAAACTAGTTTACTGTAACGGCGATAGACAGCGACCAATGCAGCGTTGTGTGCGAAATATGTGTACAATGCAACCCTGCCGGCTAGATTTCTGACAATTGGAATGCTAGCCGCCACCACCCCGCACCCACGCCGACTGGAAGCGCGTTGAGCGTAACAGTGCCAAAATGAGCAAATTAAGCACTTCCATGCGAAAAGTATGTACATTGTGTGCATGCGTGCTACCTCTGTATATGTGTGCGAACGTATCGTGGAATTGCTTCCAATCAGAATTTTTGGAAGGGTTTTTTTTTGTCCATATTGATTAGTTATGTCGCTTTTGTTGTTTACTCGCTACATTTTTTTGGCCAGTTAAATTGCGTGTGCGTGTGCAAAGCAAAAAACGCGGCAAAAATTAACGGAAAAATCCACAAAACGAAAGAAAAAATCAAAATTCAGAAAAAAAAATAAGAAACAAGAACGAACGGTGCGGGCGCAATCGATAGGCCAGCAACAAAAAACACAACAACAAAAGGCGATCACAGGCAGCAGCAGCAGCAGCAACAACAACAACAAAAACACGCCCAATGTCCGCGGGTGTGGGCGGCGGCGGAGGCAGCATAACCACAGATCACCACAGCCGCTTGTACTTCCTCAATTCGCCGACGGCGACGCTCGGCGGCCGCGACCCCTTCTTCATCAAGCCCGAATACCTCAACTATGAGAGTCCCATGCACCATCTCTATCCGAGCAACAGGGGCCTCATAGAGTACAACAACTACACGAGCACCGTTGCCGCCGCCGCTGCGGCCAGTGCGAGTACAGGCGCCGCTGCTGCTGCGGCCGCTGCTGCCGCTGCCGCTGCCTCTGCCGCTGCAGCCGCTGTCAACAGTAACAGCAACAGCAACAACAACAGCAATAACAATAACAATAACAGCAACAACAATAACAATAACAGTGACAACAGCTTCCAGCCGCAGTCCAGCAATCCCCTCACGCATACGCAGCAGCAGCAGCAGCAGCAACAACAGCACACACAACATCCGCAGCAGCAGCAGCCGCAGCAGCAACAACAACAGCAACATCATCCGCAACAACAACAACAGCAAGCACATTCACAGCAGCAGGCGCCGCACCCCCTCCATCAACATTTGTCCACCGGCCTCGCGCTCGGCCATCCAGCGTCGCGGGCGCAGAAGGCAGCGCGGCGGCGCAGCAACGAATCGATTGAGGCGCGCGAGCGGCGGCTGGAACGCAACGCGGCGAGAATGCGCGACAAGCGGAGCAAGGAATCGGAGGCCGAGTATCGGCTGCGGCTGGCCAAGAACGCGGAGGCGAACCGCGTGCGCCGCCAGAACGAAACGGAAGTACAAAGAACCCTAAGACTGATGAAGAACGCGGCGCGCCAGCGACTGCGACGCGCCAGCGAATCGAACGACGAGCGCAAGAAGCGGCTGGCCAAGGCGGCCGAGCGGATGCGCGTGTCGCGGGCGAGCGCGCCCAAGGTCATCAAGCCGCCGCTCGAGGATCGCCTGAAGGGCTACTAAAGAGCGAGTGGAAGTGGAAGTGGAAGTGAGAGAGCAAGTTGGCATTTGCACGCCTAGGCCAGACTCCAATCAGAGCGCAATTGGAACTTGTGGAGCTGGCTTCAGCAAGTGGCCGCCAGTGCAGCAGGATTAAGTGCAAGTGCAACAGAAAGAGACGCAACAGAAAAACAGATCCACACACACACACACACGAACATCAACACACAGGAACATCAAAAACGCCGAATCTAATCAGAAGGTATCTAATTAGAAACGTGGAAACAAACACGAAACAGCAGACGCAAGGAGCAGCAAGAACAAGATGAAGGAGAATTCATTCACACACACACACACAACGTCGTCGTTTTAGACAGCAAAAAAGTAAAGGAAGCAAAAGAGAAAGCAAATAACAGCTATAAATAATATATATATATAGATATATATATTGTATACATAAAAACAAACAAGAAACAACATATAACATTTACAACTAAATGGTAAAGAAAACAAAAAGAAAAAAACATAAAAAAACAAAAAAAAGGCCAATAAAAAACCGTATAATATAAATGCACATTAATAATAATATAATTAAACATAATAATAATATTAATATTAATAACAAAAGAAGACACTTTTTTTGGGCAAAAAACAACAGACAAAAAAGTGTTGGCAATTTTTTTAAGTTAACATTAACAAAGATGAAGTAAAAACAAAAAAAGTATTTTTATAATGCATGCATTATATTCTTACGATATAAATATAAATATATATATACATATATATATATATATAGTTATATACACACGACACAGACACGCAGAATAATATATAGATACACACACACAAACACAGCGCGTAGCAAATAGTCATGTGTAAATGTATGCACGTCACACACACTCACACACTCACATGTAGCGAAAGAAGCAGCAGCAGCGGGCGCAAGAGCGAGAAAGCCCAAAAAGCAAAGAAAACTTCAACCCCATATGCACACACACACGCACACACACTCAGACTCACACCCACACACACACATGTGTGCATATGTGCCACAGGGTGACTCAGTGCAAGACAATTGCAGCGGCCATTTGGGCAGTTTCTTCCAATTAGACATTTGCCTTTTGCTTCCAATCCACAATTGAGCCGCTGCAACAGGTGCGACATCTGGCGGTCAAAGCTACAAGCTGCGTCACATAGTTTATTCTATTTGTTTTTTCTTGTGTTTTTTTGTTGTTGCAAAAACCCAATTAGAAAAGTGTTTTTAAACATTTGAGCGGCAACCCCCGAGTCCAAAAGGCAAAAGCAACCCCCAAAGAGGAAAAAGGGAGCATGTGTGCTTACATGTGTGTGTGCTGAGCCCCAAACCCCCACCCCCACACCCTTTGCTGTTATACAAAAACCCACGAAGCACACATGAAAATGAACACCAGGATTATGTATACACACACGCACACTAACACATATATATATGGCATATTGTTATAGCAACATTGAACGGCTCCCAGCCCCGCCCACCAGCCCCTGCCCCTGCTGCACACACGATCTAAATAAGAAACAAAAAAACCCTTACAAAAAAAAAATTACAACTGAGCAAATTAACAAAAACGAAAAATAAAAAGTAAAAAAAAATTATATATACATATATATATTAAACATACCACTTAAGTTCTAGTCGAAATTTCAAATTGTTTTTTCTTACTCTTTTTATGCCTTAACTACCCCAAAACCCCCACAACCCCTCCCCCACCCAACCAACAATTGTTTTGATGTAAAATTATGAAGAAACATTTTATGTAATTGTAATATTCTATGTACACTAAACAAACAACAACACACTCAAAAACAAGAAAAACCAACACAAAAAGCAAACGAAAAACAAAATGAATACTTGAATAAAGTTGCATTCACAATTTTTAAAACTCGTCTTTTAACTGGTGTTTTCTTATTTACAATTTTTTGTTTTCAATTAGCCCCAATTATTTATTATTTATGCGCAGAGCGATTGTATGACGAAATTAATAATTTAAAAATTAATTTTCGCGCGCTTTTATCGCTAGGTGCCTATCGAAATTGCGCGCAATCTTTTCGATAACAACTTGGATGGTATATCGCCTTTATCGCTGATGCTACATGTATACATACACACATGTACGGGCGCACACACACGCATACAGCCAGTTTCCAAGCTTCCAGTTGTATTTATTTTTTAATGTGTTGTTGTGTGCGTTGGTACAGAAAACGGCGGAGCATTTTGCTAGCCGGAAAAATTTAGCGCGTTTTTTTTTCGTTTACCATTTCTCGCAAAACAAACGTAAATACTTAAAAATTGCCATAGAACTGAAGTTGGCGCGCAAATAATATACAAATATATATACACATATGTGCGAATGAACATGTGAAACGAAATGCCCGAATATGGGAAACTAAGTAGAAAATACATTTAAATAACTCTAGTGTGTGCATGTGTGTTAGTGTTTTTTTGAACATACATATGTCAAAACGCCGACAAAGTGTTAAATAAATGAAATGAGCCGCAACTAAAGCAACAATTGTCGCAAAATATTTATAAAAGACAACATACGTACATACATACATCTACATATATGTATGTACAGACATACAAACGTATGCGTTTGTATATATAGGTACCGCCGTTTGCTTTAGCTGTGTGAATGTGGATGTGTGCGTGTTCGTGCCAGCCAGCTTGCGTGTGTGTGTGTGTACATATAATCATGTGAAAAATCGATTGGAAGGCCCTGGAAGCCGTATAGTCATTGGAAGGCGGCGCCAATTGTCATTTACTATCAAACAAGAAGAAGAAACGTGCGCACGCACCAAAAGTACCCAAAAAAATATAAAAAGAACCGATTAAATAAACGCAAATAAAGCAAAAGCAAATATGCAACATTAATTTTTTGCACAATTACAAATAAATAACAGCGGAAGGTGAAGCAGAAGCAGAAGAGAAAAGACGCAGTGAAAGGTGCGCAATTCCGTTTAGCCGAGACACAAACCAAAACGTACGTTTAAATGCCATTTGTTGTTGCCATCTGTGTATGAATTATTTTATTTTCTTTTTTGTATTTTTGACATTTGCATATGCAGGCGGCGAGATACTCCAGCAAGAGGAAGCAGCAACGAAAAAAAGCTGAGGCGGCGTTCAACATTTAGAAGCATATTGCAAATTGATTGACAAGCAAAAAAAAAAAAAGGAAAAGAAAAAGGTGATGCGCAAAACAGAAACCGAAACAGCTAGAGAAACAACAGCCAACGGTCACACCGATTGCGAGAGAGCGCAGCAACGGTAAGAGCGAGAGCGAAGCATCAGCAGCAGTCAAAAGTTGTTAAAACGCACACAACAAAAAAGAAAAAAACATTTTTTTATACACACAAATTATATGCATGTATATATACAGCGATAGCGATAACGATAACGATAAATAAGCGCATTTCTTTATATAACGAAAAAAAATTGCGAAGCAGCAAACAAAACAAAAATAAAGAAACAACAAAACAACAATAAACGAGAACGAAAACGCAAGCATAAGCGCCAGGCAAAACGAGAACGGCTGTTAAATGCGGCGATCAAAACGCCAACGTTCTTGTCGCCCGAGCAACAGCAGAAAAAGCAGCAGCGAAAGTTATCGATATCATTTGGGACAGGAGAGAGATACGCATATCGCCGTTTGTTGACTGGAAATCGCACTGGCAACGAGCAGCAACAATTGTGACTATCGATCGTGCGACAATTTGACGACAATTTCGATTGTTGTTCAGGCTTTGCCAAATAATGGAACCAGATCCCAATGGGATAAAGATAGAGCCAACACTTGACCATCATCAACAGCAGCAACAACAATACGCAACGCATGTGCTGGCAATAAACGGTCCAAATGCGCGCCTACTTATCGAGCATCCGTCAGGGCTGTTGGTACCACTGTCGACCCATCAACAGCAACAGTTGCAGCTGCAACAGCAACAAGAACAACAACAGCAGCAGCAGCAACAGTTTCAACAGCAGCAACATCATCATCTACAACAGCAACAGCAGCAGCAACAATTTCAGCAACAATTGCAAATAGCATTGCCCGCTTATACGCAGCCGTTATCCTTGAAGCAACAGACGCCGCTCGGGCCCGCCTCCAGCATCAGTACACAGCAGCAGCAGCAGCCACAGCAGCAGCAACAACAACCACCACCACCCCAACAACAACAACAACAACAGCAACAACACCAGCAGCAGCAACAACAACAAACACAACAACATCATCACCACCAGCAGCGCTGGAACGAAAGCCCCGAGGCACGCCAGCGCCGTTTGGCACGCAATGCTGAAAGGATGCGAGAGCGACGACAGCGTGAAAGCGAAGACGAGTATAGAAAGCGTTTGTTGCGCAACGCAGAGGCGAACCGCCAGCGGCGGCAAAACGAATCCGACATTGAGCGTGCGGTGCGCTTGGTACGCAATGCGGCGCGTCAGCGGCTGCGGCGCGCGATGGAGTCGCCCGATCAGCGTTCGAAACGTTTGGCCAAGCTGGCGGAACGGATGCGCATGTATCGGGCCAGTGAGACGGCCGATCAGCGGAAGGTACGGCTGGCCGAGATGGCGGCGCGGGCGCGCCAGCGTATCGCCAGCGAATCGGCCGAGGAGCGCAAGGAAAGACTGAGAAAGCTGAACGACTATGCGAAAAAGGTCAGAGAAAAGAAAAAGATATACAAGCAGGTGCAGGTGCATGCGGGCGTGCCACAGAATTCGTCGTCGTCTTCATCGACCAATTCGACCAATTCAAATTCATTGAACGTGCAGCAGCAGCAGCAGCAACAGCAACAACAGCAGCAGCAGCAGCAGCAGCAGGTGCTAGCCGTGGCAACAGCAGCAGCAGCAGCTGCTGCCGCCGCTGCATCTGCAGCCAATTGTAATAATGAGCATAATATTAATTTAAATCAGGCAAACGTCTCATCAGCGCCTGCCAACAACAACACCAACAGCAGCAGCAGCAACAACAACAACAACAGCACAACAACAACAGTGACAACAGCCGCCGGCGCCGATGATCAACAGCATCTGGTGACGGCAGCCCCGGCGTCCGCCTATCAACAGCATCAGGCCATCGAGTACATGGGCCAGAATATGTTCATAGCGCCCGGCACGCTGCGACCCACTATGCAGCTAAAACAGGAGCCCCAACAGCAGCAGCAGCAGCAGCAGCAACAACTGCAGCAGCAGCAACAGCAACAGCCGCGCTATTCGCTGGGCGCTCAGCAGCTGATCGATGGCGTTGCCGGCGGCAGCGGCGCCGCCGAGGCGGGCAGCATCTTTGTCCAGCAGATCTATGGCGAGGAGCCGGGCAAAACTGGTAAATTGCTGCAGACGCATGTGCCGCACTTTACCATTGCCAATCAGATCGAGTTCTATAAGCAGAAATACGCGAATATGGTGGAACTACAGGTGCGTATGCAGGCCACGACGCCAGAGTAGCGGCGAAGGGGATGTGCCAAAACAAAGCCCAAAAATCTAGCGGCAAATGAGAGAAGAAAGCAGAGAGAGAGAGAGAGAGAGAGAAAGAGAGCAAGAGCAAGAAAGCGAACAGAACATTAAGTGACAGAAGAAAGCAGAGCTCAAAGCCAAAGTTTTTTTTTTGTTCCATTCCGATTTGTAGCGTTTCAATACGTTTGGCAGAGTTTCACATCGCGTTTCTTTTTGTAACGTTCCATTTCGATTTGTACCGTTTCGTTTCGTTTTTGAGCGTTACATTTCGTTTTTCGATTCGACTGGTTTTTTGAGCGTTTCATTTCGTCTTGTAGCGCTCTATTTCGTTTTGCGGCGTTTTATTTCGTTTTTCGATTCGATTTGCGCGTTTCGTTACGGTTTGAAGTGTTTCATTTGGTTTCGTGGCGTTCCATTTCGTTTTGTAGCGCTTTGTTTCGTCTTTCGATTTTTTTTTGAGCGTTTCATTTCGTTTTGTATCGTTTCATATCGTTTTGTCGCGTTCCATATAATTTTATAGCGTTTCAATTTGAAGTTCTAAACCGCGCACTTGATGTTTGAAGATTTAAAATTGTTTGAAGACGTGAACGGCGATTAGAGATATTATAAATATATTTACATGTATTTATATTTACATTGAACAAAATGAACGTGAAAAGCTGAGCCAAAGAATGCAAAAAAGAAAAAACAATGAAGTTTACTAATTTTCTAACCCAAAATACATACCTATCTGTCATGTAAAAACAACAAAAAACACAAAAAGAAATTTTGTATATTTAAAAAAAAAAAGTCGAAAGTCAATTAAAACGCAATTTGTGTAATGCCTTAAACGTCTTCAAATGTGTCTTCAATTCATTAAAAAATAATAAAGGTGTCTCTCAATGCTTTGTTTTCTCTGTTTGTCTCTTAGTCTGTCTCGCTCACGCATAGTGTCATTGGGTAAATTCAGTGAACGCTCCAAAATTGAAACTTTTGAAACACATTTTCAGTGCATTTGATGTCTTAAAACAGCATTTTCAACTTTGGGAAAAGGCTGCCTATAAGATTCCTAACCTTTTAAATATATATAAACCTATTGTCCTTTTAATATAATTTAGTTTTCTTTAATTTTCATAAACTTTCAGTATCATTTTGTATTTATTTTTATTGGTGTAGAAGAAGCTTTTTTAAATTTAAATTTCTTTGCAAACATACCAATCTTACCTTGAAATCGAAGTGTTCTTTGGTTTGTTGACACAATCCAAAACTGTATTTAATAGTTGTTATTCAATTCTATTCTTTAAACCATAAACCATAAACAGTGGAAATAAAATATTAAAAAAATTTCCAGAAATCAGATACAATTGTCAATGCTTTTAATGCCTTAAATTAAACATTTTTATTTCTCTGAATTTCTATTTTATGATTTCGGCCCTCAAATGTTTTTAATATTGTTGCATATTTGTAGTTAAGCAACGAAATTATAATACTCTATTCAGTCCTTTTTTGTTGGAAACTGAACTTAACCTCATTTGCAGCTAAAACATAACCTAACATTTTCTAATTTATTTATTGCATTATCTCACATTTTGACTATATTTTGCTGTCTGCCTAAAAGGCCTGTTGAAAAATGTGTTGTTTTTGTAGCGTTGTTGTTTTTATGATAGCGGGCAAAATATTATTTTACGACCCTATTTTTGCTGTATTTGTTTATTTGGGTGCTGAACATAACCTCGCTTGTAGCTAACATAATCGCCAATTGCCTTTTTGTTTTCAAGTCTGCTGATGCAACCAGAAATATAGTTAACGATTCTAATAGACAGCAGAATATATTGCTATTACTTTAAAATACTAACGATTTTTGTTTAGTGATTTTTTTTGTTTATTTTTGTGGGCAGCACATAACCCCACTTTGCTGTCTGTTTTCAAATCCCATTCAAAATGTAGTATTTTTATAAAATCAAAACGAAATATTTTTTAATTCGAACAAATTCATTTATCTTGGAGACCTCAACATATCCCCACTTGTAGCTAGAACATAACTCAAAATGTTATATTTTCTTTTCCTGTCTTTTTAATTATTCCATTGAAAGATATTGATATTAAAAAAATAAAATATTATTTGCAAGGCCCTTATTTATTTAAGGAATTTAAAAGGTCTCAACATAACCCCACTTGTAGCTAGAACATAATCTAAAATGTTGTATTTTGTTTTGCTGTCTATTTAAAAAATCGATTGAAAGATGTTATTGCTATTAATGCAACTAAAATATTATTTTCCAATCCCCAATTTATTTAGCGTATTTCTTTATTTTGGGTGGATTCAACATAACCCCACTTGTAGCTAGAACATAACCTAAAATTTTCTATTTTCCATTGGTGTTTGCTCTTGTTGTTGCAGTCCGGCGATACGAACGATAACAGCGGGTCTGTTACACTGGCCCAGAACGAGGCCAAGGTGATTGTGGCCGCCGCGGAGCAACAGAAGGGGTTGAAAGCCGGCCAGGCGGCAACCACAACGACGACAACAACGACCCAGCTGTACAATCAGCTACCGTATTTGGCCACGTTCCCGGCGACGGCGAACAACAGCAGCTGCACCACCAGCGCCGGCACAGTCACCATTACCGGAGGCACTGGCACAGCCACCGGCGCCGGTGGAGCCAATGGTGCTGGGAGCACAACAACGGCCTATTATCCCATGTATCACAATGGCTTCCAGCTGGGCATTGGCCCGAATACGGTGCCGCCACCATTTACGCCCGTGCATTTCACGAATGCCAGCGGCGGCAGCAGTCCGACAACGCCTGGCCAGTACAATATCCTAACGGCGCCGGCGGGCACGAATCCCACGCTAACTGTCACCGGATTGACCAGCAGCAGCAGCAGCAGCAACAGCAGCAGCAGCAGCAGCAACAACAGCAACAGCAGCAGCAGCCGGCGCAGCAGCATCAGCTGGTGCAGGAGTTTCCCAAAATGGGACGTGGTCGTCCGCGCAAAACGAGCATCTTGACCACCAACGACGATCATCTAAAGGCCAATACGCTGGAACAGGAGCTGAGTCAGATGCTCGCCGCGCCGCATTTAACGGGCGTCGGGCAGCGTCGCGGACGCCCATCGATTGACCACGGCCACATACATGGACATTCCACGGCCGACGGCGATGTCGTTGTGCAGCAGTCGCCGTCGTCGTCGACGTCCGGGCGACGCAGTGGCGCGAACAAATACGAGACCGAGGAGGAGAAGCGCATACGGCTGGACAAAATGGCGGCGCACCAGCGGGCGGTGCGTGCCAACGAATCGCCCGAACAGCGCACGGTCCGGCTGCAGAAGCTGAGCGAACGGGCGCGTCTCAAGCGCGCCCAAATCCGCGCCACCGAGAACACCGAGGAGCGCAAGGAGCGCCTGTCCAAGCAGGCCGAATACGCCCGCCTGCGACGCATGCGCAGCCATACGCCGCGCACCAGCAGCAGCGCCAGCGCCGAGTTCCATGCCAAAACCGAGGAGGAGACGAACGAACAGCTCTATGACAATGACACCGACGGCGGTGACAGTTTCGTGGTCAAAACCGATTCCCAACTGGACGGCGATGGCTCCAACGATCAGCAATTGGCCGCCCTGCAGCTTCAGCAGCACGAGCTGCAGCAAATGGCCGGCACTCTGCAGCAAACGCATCACGAGACCATTGTCATCAATCAGCAGCAGCAGCGCTTGGTCAGCCTCAATCAGCATCAGCAGAGCTACAGCAAGCTGCAGGCGACGACGGCCGGCGCCAGCGGGGGCGGAGGAGGTGGTGGTGCTAGCGGTGGCAGTGCTGCAACCGAGAACAACGATATGCTAAAGATACTCGAACCGATAATAGTGATGAAAACCAAATGAGTATCGGAAAAGCGCAACAATCGGTCCACAAAAAGCTAAACACAGATGCGCGTTGCGGGCGCTCGTTCTATATATATATATAGATATATATTTATATGTGCATATGTATAAATATGTGTGTATATGTATTTTGGGGCTATTGTTGGCGCTAGCGCTGCGTGCAGCGTGCAGAAATTGCTGAGATGACAACGAAAACCGAAAAACAAAAAATGAAAGCAAAAAAAAAATAACGTCTGGTCAACCACACACACACCCACATACACCCCCCTATTCCTTGATAAGTGTGTTCTATATAGATATGTAGCATATATATAGAATATTTCTGGGACGCGTTTGTACAAAGAGAGAGCGAGAAAGAGAGCAAGTGTTTGCTAAAGATATCCTTAAGGCGCGCGTTGTATTTTAATTGCTAAACTATACATAATATATACACACGTATATACACATCTACATATGAAACTAACTATATACATGCATATGCTATATATATATATATATATATATATATATATAATTTTTTTTTTTTTTGTTTATATACATTTGTATATTTTTTTCTGTTTTGATTTGAAAGCGTCTTCAAGAAACAAAAACAAACAAAACTTAACTGTTTAACGCGTACGAGTACTTTAAGGATACGTTAGTGCAATAGACATTAGAGCGAAAGAGAGAGCAAAAGAGCGTGCAATATCGTGTTGTACATAAATCTGAAAAAAACATGTATAAAGCAAGCATAAAAGCCATCATATGCATCGAACATAAATCATATGATGGAAGAAAAAGCAGAAAAAAACCAGAACAGTGTGAGAAACGAAAAGTAACGAAACGCACCGACACAACAAAAATACACACACATGCACTATACGTATACATTAATGTTGCAGCTAAAAGAGAAAAAAACAAAACTAAAAACCTAAAAAAAACGAATAAGAAAATAATGTATTTGCATAAAAATTAGGTTATAGAAATTGTAACTTTTTTTAATTTTTGAAAGTAACGGTTCCCAACAGTCCGCCGCTTTAACTTTTTATGTAATGTAATAAGCTAAAAAAAATTAAGTGAACAACTAAGCCTAAATAATTCATAATAATTTGTAGTCCATAAACAAAAAACGAGCACTAAGTAGAAAGTACGTATTAATTTTTTAAAAGTAGCAAAACATACAAAAATAAATCTAAATGAGAGCAATAAGAACACTCGTCTATCGATACCTCCTTAAGCAAACTGTCGACGCCCGGTGTGACCAGACGATTCTGGTAGGCTGTAATTTCACCGCAGGTTGTTTTGTTTTAGATTTCATTTTCGACATGCAGTTCACAACGCTGCACAGCGTGGACACCGAGTACTCGGCCGATTCGGTGGAATGGTGTGCACAGGATGAGACACACGACAAGTATATTGCTTGCGGCACATATCAGCTGGCGACGGAGGCCGAGGCAACGCACGCTGGGAAACAGCCACGCAAGGGTCGCGTCTATTTGTTCGCCTTTGACAGAGCCAGCAGCGAGCTGAAACAGCTGCAGTGCATCGAGACGGCAGCCATATTGGACATGAAATGGCTGCCTCGCTGGCGCTGTGACACTGGCCCGCTGCTGGCCACGGTGAACGCCCTGGGCGTGCTAGAGATGTACGAACTGCTGCACGCGGAACAGCGACTGCAGCAGCGCGCCCAACTTGCCGTGGACTGTGCTGCAGGCGACGCGGAGCCGGCGCTGGCGCTGGCCCTCGACTGGCGGCGAGTGGGCGGCACTGACGCCGTACAGCTGTTGGTCTCCGATTCGTGCGGCTACATCCATCACCTGGTGTACACGGCGCAGGGCGAACTGAGCCGGCTGGCCGCTTGGCGTGCGCACTGCTTTGAGGCTTGGACGTGCGCGTTTGATCGCTGGTCGCCGCAGCTCGTGTTCAGTGGTGGCGACGATTGTGTGCTGCACGCCTACAATTTGTGCAGCGGCACGGAGCCGCAACGCGCCTGGAGCAACAGGGCCCATAGTGCCGGCGTCACATGTCTACTGAGTCATCCGCAACGCGAGCACCAGCTGCTCACGGGCAGCTACGATGAGGTGCTGCGTCTGTTCGATACGCGCGCCATGAAACACCCGGTGGCCGAACTGAATCTGAACGGTGGCATTTGGCGGCTCAAGCCGCATCCGCAGCGCAGCGATCTAGTCCTAGTTGCATGCATGTACAAAAACTTTAGCGTTGTCGATGTGAACGAGTCGTCGCTCCGCCTGGTGGGCACCTATGAGGAGCATTCGAGCATTTGCTATGGCGCTGATTGGGCGCCAAATATCGATAAGTTGCAGTTACCGGAGGGCAATGTGGAAAAACTGCATATGGCCACATGTTCTTTTTATGACCACAAGATGTGTGTGAGCAGCGTTATAAGCGAAATTTAAACTATAATCTATGCTGTTAATGCAAATAAACAGTCTTTACGTTGTGATTTAAACATATTTAATTAGTATTAAAAAATACTGTTTTGATAAGTGTTTGGTTTTGTTAAAACCATCAGATTTATCGCCCATCAGCGCTGTATTATCGTTATCGAAGGTAGCGCGTTTCCAAAAGTTGCCATCGCAATTGTTTCATTTTTTCTAATTTGTCTTAAAATGGCTGTAAAAAATAATAAATTGGCTAAAATTTCTAGCGAGCTGTACGAAGTTCAGAAAGAGCTTGCAAAAAACACAAGCCAACTGCAGGCAATCGGCGCAGCCATCGAAAAAGCCAAAAGCGATGCGAAAACAATCGACTCTCACACCAATTTCAATGGCCAACTTTCGGATACAATCGTTGGACTGCAGCAAATTGATGCGGAGCAAAATAAATTGCAAGCAACATTCGAGACAATAGGTGCGTTCAATTTGATGATATTTATTAAATACATATGTATGGATATTAATGGATGCTTTAGAGGCGAACGAGGAATCTGTTGTGGACATTCTAAAGTATAAACTGCAACACTTTGGCTGCACCCTGCTGCTAAGTCACGAAGCGGATAATAAGACACTCTACAAATTCGATTTTGGCCAAGGACGCTGCATCACCACCACGGTGGTTGATTCCCATTTGTCACTCGTTCACATTTGCCCGGAGAGCGCAAAGTTCGCTGAAATCAAAGCATTTTTAGACGAGTCACAGGATCTAATGGGCATGCTAGCTATCTTTGCTGATATATATTCTACGACTGTGTAGTACATATATATATAAACATATACATATATATATAAACAGACCTAATAAGTCTGGCGGCATAATGTATTACAATTAAAAAAGGCATCAAAGATTTACTTGATATTCTGAATAGTAATTATCCAGATGATTGTCATCTATATGATATGTTGGTCAGATTTTGACAAATTTATCCCCGGTAGCAAATGCAAAGTTTCATTCAAAATATATAATAAGTTTAATAATTCCCATGGGCCAACGGTGTGAACTATTTAAAAACAAGTCAGAGTATTGTAGTTGGGTGCAATCAACTGCGCCATATTTTGTTCACAGTGTAAAAACAGTTAAAACAAAACAAAAAACATTCACAAATAATAATCTTGTACCCCAATAGAAAATATGAAATTACCCGGGAAACTGTATAAAAATAAAATGAAATAAAATATAAATGAAAAGCTTGTTTCTTTTTTGTATGCGGCTAATTTTGTAATTTTATAAAATATGTATGTATGTAGATATATATACTATATATTTTTAGGTATCACACGCTTTTTTCTATTTTCATTTCTCACTTCTCAGTATAACAAGATGTAAACAACGCCCATCGCACCAAAACTTTTCTCCTCATCCTTTTATCGATCGCATCGTTTCTCCTCCTTCCCAACATTCCCATCGCGTCCTTCGTTCCTACGCGGCGACCACATTCTGTATCCAATTCAGAGCGCCCCGAATGCGACGCAAACGCGCACGCACCAGAAAGCTGCAGATGAGCAGATACTCAACGTAGGCGTGACGACCGCTTGGCTGGGAGCTCCCATTGCCCAACTGTGGACGGCCCTCGCACATGATCTTGGTGGTCAGCGAGAGCAGCCATTGCAGGATCTATGGAGGAAAATAAAAGGGGTAATTAATCAAATTAGCAAAAAAAGGTAAGGTAAAAAAGGATTTTATCAATTTGCCACGTACACAATGGCGAGGGATAATCAGTAAATTCATGTATTTAGTTTTAAACCTGACGGATATATAAATTAAATCGATATACCACGCCCCTAGTGGTTGTAGCCAAAAAATGTTAACACTATCTGTCGCGGGTATAAAGAAGTATATATTTTAAATTACAAGCTTCTCGATTCAATGACAGCGGAAAAAAACATTGCTTGTACTCACCTCGGGACTGCTGGGCATGCCGCCGGACTTGAGCCACTTGGACGGTGCCCAGAGGAACAGCTGGAGGACATTGGCCGCAATATCGGGACTGACGCGCTTCGACGGATTGGGATTAAGTATATTGTAGACGAGCTGCTGCAACAACGGCGGACACGCATCGCACAGTGGCGGTAGTTGCTCGTGCCGATAATCGCTATTTCTCAGCGAGTAGGTGAGCTCGCCCTGGGCACGTGCCATGCCGCCACTGGCTGAATAGAAGGGATTCGGGTGCCCGAAGATCTCATAGGCCAGGGCGCCGCATGCCCACAGATCGGCCTTGCTGTAATTGAGCACAGCAAATGGCCCGGGCTGTGTATTAAAGATCTCCGGCGCCATCAATGCCGCATTGCCACCCTTATCGATATCATTGGCCGCATAGGGCAAACGCAGGCCGTGCACCTTATCCGCCAGGCAGCAGCCAAAATCGGATAGCACCAGCAACGGCGACTGATCGTTCGGCTGCAGCTCAATGAGAACGTTGTCCGACTTCAGATCACGATGCGCCACACCGTGACGACTGAGATGTGTGACCGCCTCGAGCATTTGGGCCAGCAGCAGGATCTTGGTGCGCGTGGCCAGCTCGTTGGCATCCAGTAGACCGCGCAGGCTATAATCGTAACGTTTCATCAGTAAATACAACGACATATTCCGTCCATATCCCTGCGGATTGATGCGCTGCGGCTGTGCAATCGGATAGAGCAGATGGCCGTCGGTAAAGTTGCGCACCTCATCGCAAAAGAAGCCAAACATGCAGACAACATTCGGATGCGGCGGCAACGTAAGCGTCTGATGCTGCAGCAGGCGCTCCCACTCCTCGGCGCTGGCGTTCATGCGTCGCTGGCGCGCCGGCACCGTCTCCTTATACATGGCACGCAATATGGACAGCGCATTGCTCTGTATATCATAGTTGAACATCATTTTCAGCGCCAGGGGATAGCGCTCAATGGAGCCACTGGCCGCGTGCAGCTGCTGCTCCAGCGTATAGTCGTCGGTGGATAGCAACTGCTCCCCATCCACTTGCTGCTGCTGCTGTTGCTGTTGCTCCTCCTGCTGCTTTGGCTGTTGTGCCGCAGTCGTCGTCAGGCCATCCACAAAGGCGGCGGCAGCCGTTGGCTGACTGTAATTGTATATGTTGTCAACGGAGCCGCCAAAATTGTGAACGAAACGGGACATGTTTTGCAGCGGCGACATCATCTCATGATCCCATGTGGTTCTGGTGGTGGTGCTGCTGCTGCTTTTCATGTTGCCGACAGGCGATGCGGCATTTGGACGCACTGCATCAACGCTGGTGGGCGTTTGATTAGCGGGATTATCTTTGAAATTGGCAGCATAAACAACAGCCGCACAGCCCTTGGCAATGGGTGGACCCACCTCCAGTTGATCAATATTGAAATTGTTGCTAAGCGTTTCCGATATCTCATCGTGATTCCATGCGGCCTGCAAGCGACTGGCCGCCTCACGTATCTCCCAGCAAACGCCCTCCAGTTCATCCTCTTTGCTGAGCACACCGGACCCTGTGGCCAAACTGACTCCGATTAGGGCGAAAAATGGCGCCGAATCGCCATAGAAGAGTTTGCGCGTGGCACGCTGACGCAGGTCCTCCGAATAGTTGGTGGTCACGCGGCTCAATATATTATCAATAAAGAGCTTGCGCGCATGCTGTCCAAAGCGAAAAAGTCCGCCATTCGCTGGGCTGGCCGGGCAGCAGCGTGGCAACACATTAGCCGTCTGCTGGGGTGCGGCTGAGTTCTACGGATAATCACATAAAATGAGATATAAGCATGCCACATGAGCCAAAATGACAGTTACGCTCAGATGCCTCAACTTTTAAATTGCAATCTCTGCTCTTTCTCTCGTATTCTAATTTCTATGTATATCTATTAAAATGTGTTTCTAAATATATTAAATATACATAGAACTGTCTTTCCTGATTGATCATTATGCACAGATCAAATCCTGAGACCTAGGCAGATGAATTTTTTTAGAAATAAGAAAACTATTGGAAAATTCCGCCCGCCTAATTCACAGCAGATGTGTTTGATAGTTTTTTAAATACCCAATAAATCAATTAATTATTCAGATATTTGAGCACTTGTTGGACTGGTTTTGAAAATCGATCCAAATTGGAAGTGAATTAAATTAAATTAAATTTAAAATTTTTTGATAACGATAATTTAATTTCTGAAAGTTCCAACTTCCGGGTGTACACTGTAATATGTTTTCAACTCTTAACATGTTTCTAAATTCGTTGGAACTTGATTATTATTTCTTAATATAAAACTATTGAGGTACAAACAAAATCATTATGAATTTAAAAAACGAACATTTTCTTAATTTCCTTTTTTTATTGCTATTTTTGTAATTTTTTGTTAAATGCAATTTTCTATTAAACCTAGAAGTAGCTCTTTACAGTACCCAAAAACAGCTAATATTTTACGTGTGCCGAGGAACATGGCCAATAGAACTAATATATGCACCTATATTTATTTCTCGGTCATTCTGTCTCGGTCTCGCCCATGTGCGTGTGTGCATGTGCCACAAATGTAACAGTATTGCCTCTCAATTTCTTTTCTTTGCACTTGTGCCCAGTGTGCTGCAACTGTCATTCTGGCATGATTTGAGCTCCGCGCACTTACCCGCAGAACATTGACGGATGTAAGGGGAAAGCCTCGCTTGCTTCGTGTCTTTAAATGGCTTTGTTCCAAAATGTTGGAGTGTATTTCACGATTCCAATAGCTGCGCAGAACGTAGCGACCATGTTTGACTAGTCGCACGGTTAACAGTCTTACAGACATCTTACCAACTGCAGTTTGGCCTAATTGTTGTTGTTGTTGTTACAACTCGGACCAACAACAGCCGCACCGAGTAAACCAAACAGAGCAATTGCACTACACAGAGAGAGAAAGAGGGAGAGCGAATGCCTTGTTTTTCTTAGTGGGCGTATAGCAATGAGCTCACCTTTTATGTATTTTTTGCTGCTTTGGCCTACGCTTTAGTTCGTTTCGTTTTCGTTGTCCTTGTCGCTGTTTACGACTGCGGCGCCACCTTTGTCTTGCTTTACAGGTATGATCGCCGGCTATCGATGTATCGAACGATAGCTGCCTCGATTTCTTTGGTATTGCGTCGTAGAAATAGCCGCCGTCACTTTTTTATAAATATATACGTATGCACATAACTAATACAGTCGAATGGTTATGGTTTCCAAACTGAAATGTCTTTAAAATTGTTCTCAATACTTTTTTTACAACGTGTATGGAAGGTTCGATTTTGTTATATAGACAGGGACTGATAATTTTTTAAATTTGACTCGCCTCGTTGATTGGTTTTCCGGCTGCTACTAGACGTTCGTAACTGTGTGTGTGTGTTTGTTTTTCTATTTATGTACGTTGCGCTGTTACCAATTTGTTAAACATCGATATTGTTGGTTGCGGTTGGGATTTGCGGCAGAAAATTAGATAATCACATTTACCACATGCCACAAGCGACCTGAACATACATAAAAACGCGCTCGCGAAAAGTAAATTTTTTTTTATAAAGCAGAATAGAGCCAAAAATTAAATTTTTGTAGCTGAAGTCAGATTTTGCGTAAATTTTACAATAAAAACAATAAGAAATTCACAAACACAATCAGCTGTCAGTTTGCCATGCAGAGCTGCACTGCGCTAGGCTATCGATAGTCCTATCTCTGGTTTCGAAATGCAAAACATCGATAGGTATTTACGAACTAGTGTATTTTTATTTAACCGCGCGTTCAAAAAATGGAGTACTAAAAATACCTAAATTATTTCGGACCCAACATTTTCTTGGGGTCCACCCATTCTTTAAACTGCTCCTCGGTGATGCCAGCCTTGAGCGCCTCCTCCTTTAGCGTGGTTCCGTTCTCGTGCGCCGTCTTTGCTATCTTGGCTGCTTTGTCGTAACCAATGTGCGGATTCAGCGCCGTCACTAGCATCAGCGACTCGTTCAAGATCTTGTTAATGCGCTCACTATTCGGCTCAATGCCCTCAACACAGTTCTTGCTGAAGTTAACGCTGCCATCCGCTGCGAATGGAACGTGTGAGAGCTGGACTCCGATAGCGGAATTAACCTGGCTACTTACCGAGCAGACGGATGGAGCGCAGGACATTGGATACGATCAGCGGCTTGAACACGTTTAGTTCGAAGTGTCCAGTTGCGCCGCCTACCGTGACGGCCACCTGGTTGCCCATCACCTGTGCACAAATCATGGTCATAGATTCGCACTGTGTGGGATTCACCTTGCCAGGCATTATGGAGCTGCCCGGTTCGTTCTCCGGTAGCATTAGCTCGCCGAGACCGCAACGTGGTCCCGAGCCCAAAAAGCGTATATCGTTAGCAATCTTCATCAGACTGACGGCAATGGTGTTCAGCGCGCCGTGCACCTCCACCATGGCATCGCGTGCCCCCAGCGCCTCAAAGAAGTTGGGTGCCGTCACGAAGGGCAGGCTGGTCAGTTCGGCGATACGCGCCGACACTTTCTCGGCGAAGCCCTTGGGCGCATTGAGGCCAGTGCCGACGGCGGTGCCGCCCAAGGCCAGCTCGTAGACGCGGGGCAGGCAGGTGTCGACGCGGTCCAGAGCATTCGACAGCATATGGGCATAGCCACTGAACTCCTGCCCCAGGGTCAACGGCACCGCATCCATCAAGTGGGTGCGTCCGATCTTGATGACGTCCTTGTACTCCATCGATTTGCAGTACAGGGCGTCGCGCAGCTGCGTGATGGCGGGTTTCAGGCGGTTGTTGAGCTCGAGGCCGACCGAAATATGTATGGCCGCAGGGAAGGTGTCGTTGGAGCTTTGGGACTTGTTGACGTGATCGTTGGGATGCACCGGCTTCTTGGAGCCGAGCTCGCCGCCCAATGCCTTTATGGCCGCATTGCTGATCACCTCGTTGGTGTTCATGTTCGTTTGCGTGCCGGAGCCCGTTTGCCAGATGACCAGCGGAAAGTGTCCCTTGGTGTAATACTTGCCCGATATGACTTCGTCGCAGGCAGCGGACACGGCTTCCGCTACCTGGCTATCCATGCCAAACTCCTTGTTAACGTCCGCGCATGCCTTCTTCAGAATGCCCATGGCCTGGATGACCGGTTTCTGGGAAACAAAATGTTGGTTGCGTGTTGAATCGGTCAGCGTTCGACCACAACACGGGGAATAGTTACCGGCATGCGCTCGCCAATATTGCCAATGGGAAAGTTGATCACAGATCGCATGGTCTGTGCGCCATACAGCTTGTCGGCCGGCACCTTCAGTTCGCCAAACGTATCCTTCTCGATACGGAACTTGCCCTCCTTACGGTGGGGGGAAAAGGACATATAGAATCTGTCTCTCACATTCTCTGTTCGCACATGCTCCAACACTTACACCTTTGCTCTTCTTACTCTGGAGCAACACAGATGTGCCCACGCGTCGATAATTGGACACGACCTGACATGGCTGCTTAATACTAAGGCGCTGAGAACGAAACATCTCCGCTAAATTAATTAAATACGTAAAATATTTGAATTTAGATGCCTCTAATAAAATTAAAATCGAAAAATCTGAGTTCAAATTAAAACTTTAATTCCAAATAAGGAGTTGCTTTTTACTGTAGCAGCTGTTCGAGACTGAACAGGAATAAAACATATTTTGCGCAGCCTGCCTCCAATCTGCCTGACACATGAAGCAATGTTGACTTTTCGCTTAACATAGTGTTAAATATGGATATCTGTCTATTTGGGTCCCAGCATTTGTTCGGGTCGCACCCAATCGTTGAACTGCTCCTCGGTCAAGTAGCCCAGATTGATGGCCTCCTCCTTGAGCGTCGTTCCGTTCTTGTGCGCCGTCTTCGCAATCTTGGCCGCCTTGTCGTAGCCAATGTGCGGATTCAGCGCCGTCACCAGCATCAGCGACTCGTTCATGATCTTGGCAATGCGATCCTTGTTGGCTTGAATGCCATTCACACAGTTGGCCGTGAACGTGCGGCTGCCATCGGCTGCGAATGGAAAGTGCGATTAGTCAATGGATATGGAGCCGGAGCAGCCACATGGCGTTCGACTTACAGAGCAGGCGAATGGAGCGCAGCACATTGGACACGATCAGTGGCTTGAACACGTTCAGCTCGAAGTGTCCGTTGGCGCCGCCCACTGTGACGGCCACCTGGTTGCCCATCACCTGGGCGGAGAGCATTGTCAGGGATTCGCACTGTGTGGGATTCACCTTGCCGGGCATTATGGAGCTGCCCGGCTCGTTCTCCGGCAGTGAGAGCTCGCCGAGACCGCAGCGTGGTCCCGAGCCCAAAAAGCGTATATCGTTGGCAATCTTCATCAGGCTGACGGCGATGGTGTTCAGCACGCCGTGCACCTCGACCATGGCATCGCGGGCGGCCAGGGCCTCGAATTTGTTGGGCGCCGTCACGAAGGGCAGGCTGGTCAGTTGGGCTATCTTGGCGGCGCACTTCTCGGCGAAGCCTTTGCGCGTGTTGAGGCCAGTGCCGACGGCGGTGCCGCCCAGGGCCAGCTCGTAGACGCGGGGCAGGCAGGCGTCGATGCGGTCCAGCGCGTATGCCAGCTGCTGGGCATAGCCGCCGAACTCCTGGCCCAGGGTCAGGGGCACAGCGTCCATGGTGTGGGTGCGGCCAATCTTGATGATGTCCTTGAACTCATTGGACTTGGCGGCGAGCGCATCGTGGAGCGTCTTGATCGCCGGCTTCAGGTTGTTGTTCAGCTCCAGGGCGACCGAAATGTGTATGGCCGTTGGGAAGGTGTCGTTGGAGCTCTGCGACTTGTTCACATGGTCGTTGGGATGCACGGGCGTCTTGGAGCCCAGCTTGCCGCCCATCAGCTCAATGGCGCGATTGCTGATGACCTGCCGGGGCAGAAGTGGGGAGAGTTAAGGCTGAGTACGGAGTGGAAACACCATTGTGGGCAACGGACAACGCACCTCGTTCACGTTCATGTTGCTCTGGGTGCCGGAGCCAGTCTGCCAGATGACCAGGGGAAAGTGATCGTCGTACAGCTTGCCGGAGATGACATCATCGGCGGCCTTTGAGATGGCCTCGCTCACCTTCGGATCGAGCCCAAACTCCTTGTTAACCTCGGCGGCTGCCTTCTTCAAGATGCCCATGGCCTGCACGACGGGTTTCTGTGCGTCCCGGTGGAGCAGTGTCATCAATGGATTACATTATTGGTGGCCCACTGTGGTAGCTACTCACCGGCATGCGTTCCGTGGCGCCGCCAATGGGAAAGTTAATCTGGGATCGCATCGTCTGGGCGCCATAGTACTTCTCGGCGGGCACCTTCAGCTCGCCAAAGGTGTCGCTCTCCACGCGAAACTCCTGGGAGGCCTGTCAACGGAAATCAACAGGTTGGAGCATTTATTACGCAAATGATATACGACTATATAATATATGTAATGTTCAGTCTCTGACCATTATTCCGACCGCTTTGGCTTCTCGCAATTGAATGCTTGCGAATTCGAGCTCAGTTCCACACTGGGGTGAATTTTGAATCAGATAAGTCGCGACCGCGTTCATAAAATACACACATACGAGCACATATATAAAATGCCGACAGTGGCGAAAAAATCGGCGCAAGACCAAAAGCTCCACAAGTAAGGCATTTGCGGTGGAGTCGCGCCAACACGACTTGCGCATGCTCTACACATAGCTTATTACACTCCCTGCCCATTTTTTTGGGTGAAACAACATTTAGGGTCAAAGTTTCAATACCCTTGAGCTATGTTCATATACAAAAACTTAGTTTTTCGAGCAATTAGTTCTACCAAAACTATAATATTGCAGAATTTGTTTAAGATATCTTGAAAAAGCAAATAGTTTTTCATACAAAAGTGTAGTTTTTGACAGATTGTTCCAATGACAGCTAAGGCAAACTGGGGATTTGTTCAGTAGCCCAAATGCCTGAGTACTTAGACAATCCATCTACCGAGGATTGCATATAATATAATACATAATATTCTCGCAGAGTATTTAATATTTATTGAAGCCTTTTGCAGGGCATAAAGAGAACGGTAGAGCCGAACCAAAAAAGGCTCTGCGACCCACGGGGCGCGTTTTTTGCTGCGATGTGTGTGTGTGTGTATGTGAAAGTGATTGTGCGCTAATCTGCGCATGTGTGTGTGACAGGTTCAAATTTTATATGCCCCTGCATGTAAACAAGCCGCAGGCAAAATTGTTAAACTAAAGACAAACAAGTAATAACTACAGCAACAATTGATGCGATAAAGATTAGGTCAAAGCAGAGCGGCAAAAATCGTAGCTATCAAGCAGACGGCTTTAAGCAGATGCCAATTGGCTGGATGCTGGCCGGCACAGTTTCGCACAGTTGTGCGACAATCCCCATTAAAACGTCCAATTAGAACATCGTAAGCCGATATAATTAACCGGTTTGTTTAGCCCAAAACCTGAATAATTGGCAATGCGGCTTGTATGTCTGTGCGCGTGGACGAGCAACCGGCCAGGGCCAGTTTTTTATTATTTGCGCAAACTCAGTGAAATCTGTATAAAAGAATATTTCAACTTACATACAGCTACATGTCTATAAATTGTACATATGTAGTATAAATAGATACATACGTGCCATAAATGTATATGTATGTGCATGCATCTCAAGAACAGCTTTTGAAAGCAAAAAGATATTTCATTTATTACAAATGTGTAAAAAAAAAACAAATACCCTATACAAAATGCATTACCTATTCTCGAGCATACGTGATATCAAGCAGGTTTTATTAGATTAGATATCAGAGATGTACTAGCGTTGGGTAAGCCAAGATATTAAATACTAATTGTTAGTAGCCGTTTTAAATGTTTTTGATTTACACCCTCAGTTTTGCACCCATGGGTATTATGACAAAGGCGCTACATTTTTTAGGCAGAACTTTGAAAATTGTATTTTTGGAGCTTTGGATATTAACATTTTCTAAAAAGGTCCATGGATATTTCACAACCTCTTTACTTTAGTTAGCTAGCTCTTACAGTTTAGTTAGTGTCTGCATCATCAATCAGTCAGTCTGCCAATGAGTCAGTGCAAACAGATTACAATTTTAGGTCCAGCATTCTTAATTAAGGTACAGTAAACACCAGTAAAGAATAATGCTTTGCTTTGAGAGGACCTTGTTGTATCTCAAAAGTTCTAAAATTTTAATATCCTATTTTGTTCATCCAAAAAACGAAAAATTATAAATATTATGCTTTTTTTTTAACTGAATGCCTTCGATAGCAAATTTAAGGCATTATTTTAAAAATTCTCTATCTCATGTGTTAAAAAACAAGAAACAATAAACGAAATACTCTCACATTTAAGTACTGAAATATTTAAATTGTTTAAATCATAAGCAATGTTGATTTTAAAATTTGCACATATGTGCTATTTTTATACAAAATGTTAGTACTTTGAACGATAATTTCTACAAAAACTATATGATATATGAATATAGTTGAAACTGCCTATGGGGATAGTACAGGATAGTAAATAGAGTATATAGTATAGTATAGTGGCATTGTGAAGCTCTTAAAAACAGAGTTTAGTTGGAATATCTTGAAAAACAAAAAGTTATTTATACAGAAATTAAATTTTTGACTGATTGCTCCTATGGCAGCTATATGATATACTGATCTGATATTGATTCAATTTTACTTATATCTTTGCTCAACATATCTGAAAACAAAGACCATTTTTAATACAAGGAGTCAATTTTTAATTGATTGGTCTTATGGCAGCTATATTATATAGCTATGTGATCTTCAAAGGACTTGGCGCATATATAAGAACCATATTGGCGAACATAATAGCCGTCAAATGTATTGAAAAAGAAACCAAGTTTTTCTACATGGGAGTTATATTACATCGAAGTCGGACCTTGACAAGAATTTGCCCAAACTTTAGGACCATAATGTAGCTCGTAATTAATAGTTTTGATCATTAAAATATAAGCAACATTTTCCTAACGATTATTTATTTAAAATCAATCAAATGTAGCAAAATGATTGAAGAATAAATAAATCGAACTAGAACTTCGCATTTCAAAGCAGAAGTTAGCAAAATCCAATTGGGTGTCAATGCAACGTTGTGACGGCGCCAAAATGGCTGATTGGATTGTAATCTAAATGCGTTCCACAATTCTTTTTGAGAATGCTGCACAATTTGCTGAAGTCTATACCTATTGATTGCAAGAAAAATAAGAGGGTGCGTTATCAATAACTTTTTAAGTCACTGCGTTACCATCACCTGACTTTGTATAGAGGGCTCGTCCGACTATATAGTCACCTCATAATTGTATATAACACATGATTATGAAATGCCGGCAATGAGCCCCAGCAATGTTTCAAATTGGAAGTATTTGCCGTGCATATGTGTGCGAGCGTTTTTGGGAAGTTTTGTTTCCGCTTGACGCATTCGAACTGAATGTTGCATTGCAAGATAATTGGCCAAGAACCGCAATGCAGGCCAAAATAGAAATGCAAAATTACATAAGCGCACATCCGACGATAAATCTCCTTACCATGCGTAGACTGCACGTTGCGCTCGCCCATGGCTTGGTCAGTTGTTGAACGCCACGAAGCGAAGAGCGCTGCAAAAGCGGTAACACCATTTTTTTATAATAAATTAATAGTTAAGAACGGCAGTTGCAAAAGGAAATAAAGCCGCGTTTAATTCACTCGCTCTCCAATTAGCGGGACCAGGCAGCCAGGCAGCACAACAAAAACAATAAGTGCGATAGGCGATAGCTTTGTGTTTATCGATAGTTGCACATATCGCACTGACGAGTATAGTAGAGATGCGCAGATGTTTAGAAGTGTTGTTATTTTTTTATTTTATACGTTTGTTTATTTTTGTAAGATTATTATTTAGTTTAAATTAAAAATGGTGCTTAAAAGTGCTTGGGTATTCGCCACCGGTTCGGTTATGCACACATATCGTAAGTGTTATCGCTCATCTCTAGGCAACAGCTGTGACAACTGTGTGCCGAACTGCTGCCAGGCGATCGAAAAGTGCTGCAAATAAATTGTTAATTGTTAATTGCCCACACAATGTCCGCGTTAATGAAATCTCTGTGGCTGGCCAAAAAGCTGAGCGGTGTCAATCCTGCTCTGCAGGCTCATATTGTTCGCAATCGTAAGTGCAACATAGATTTTGGATTTCTGTTTCTGTTTTGTTTACGTAACTTTTGTGGATACGTTTTTGCACTCTCGTCGATTTTCAGTTGCCGGCTGGAACAAGGATTACAAGCCGGCGCCATATCCAAAAACCGAAAAGGAACGCGAGGCCGCTGCCAAGAAATACTATTTACTGCCTGAGGAGTACAAACCGTATGCGGATAACGGCCTGGGCTATGGTGATTATCCAAAAGTTGGCGGCGGGCTCGGCGTAGAGCACAAGGATAACTATTATCCGTACGATAATCCCGAGCACAAGCGCAACTTCAATGAGCCTGTGAGTGCAGTTCAAACTGCTCAGCTCTGATTGCTTTATATATAATTGTATACAGTTCAATTTATATTCATGTGTGTTTCCCCTTGCAGATCTCCGCGGATCATGATCTGTACAGCGAGGATCGCTACTCGCAGGCGGATTATCCGCGCTACTCGAACGCCTACTACTTTTTGACATTTTTTGGCGTCATGTCTGGCTGCCTGGCGCTCTACTACTGGCTCGAGGACAAGAAAATGTATCGTCCGGTGGCCGCCAAGCAATATCCCGCCGACGGCGTCAAGCACTACACGTTCGAGCGTTAAACGAACATCCGGGCGGACACAATGGACAACGGATTGCGGACACCAGCCTTGTGTGTAGTTTTTTTTGTTGTTTTCTTTCCATTTTTCGCCGCCTTTTAATTATTAAATTAGGCAATTTACCAACGCATATGTACAATTAAATGAAATACTAAATTGAAATGTATTGGGATTTCTTTGCCAAGTGCTTGCCGGAATCACTGTTACAAATCCAATTTCCAATCAAGCACGTTGCAGTCGGGTGTAACCGACAGCGTAATACTCTAAAACAAGTACCCTAGCATTACACCTAAAAAAATAATTCAAAACAATTTCATTTTCTATAATGTATATAGTTTAAATGCAGAATCAATCTAGAGGACAATCATGACCAATTGCCATTAAACATGAAATTCGGTTGTTTTGACAAAGTTACGGTAGTTTGAAATATTTTGGCATGATTTTTGACTGTTTTTTTAATGCGCTTTTTTACATTAATATTGACAACGACAATCAATTAAAAATATAAATTTGAAGTTTTAAATTTTGAAACAATTTTTCAACAATGAGTTAGGGTCAAATATGATTTATTCTAACCAAAATTTAAAAAACATTAATTTTTAATAACGCATATATTTATATGGTATTTATCATTCTTATTTTAAAAAGAGTAATTAATTTTCTGAAATTAGAGGGTATCTGCCTTGTTTTATTTCCAGTAGAGTATTTTAAAAGATACTAATTTATATGTATATTAAAACATAACGTAAAAATTTAAAAAATACGTTAAAATATTTATTTCATATCTATAATTGCATTAGAAATGGAAAGTTTATAAATTTCTAAAACTTTTTTGTAGCGCAAAAAGAATAAATTCAAAAATATAAAAAAATTAAATTTCAAAGCAATTAAACAAGTGAAATACCTAATTATATAATAAATTCTTATATTACAGTTAAGCTTACTTAAACAATAGATGGAACCCTAATCTAAAACAATGAACTCCTCAGACAAAAGCAGAAGGACAGTATTGTAAAAAGAATGGTAAAAAAACTAACTTTATAAATATGAGATGAAAAATGAAATGGTAAGAAAATTGTGAAAAACTTGTCACTCCACAATGTAATTGGGATGGACGACCAACAGGGGATCATTTTCCAGCTCATCATCGCCCGTTGTGCCCTTGGGACTCTTGGCAACCGGCTTTAGGTTGGCGGTTTTCAACGGTATTATAACCTGATCATGATAGATCAGACGATCGATCAGCTTTTCGATGAGGTTTTTGCGTGAGATGAGCTCATCCTCCGACTCGATCTGTTCGGCCACCTGCTCCAGATACCAGGTGACAACATCGCTGCGCTTCATGCCCGTATCACTGCCCTCGACCTCGCAGCGGGCCTCCTCGCCGCGCATGTGCAGCACCAGCATCGTCGACAGATTCTTGTAATCCTCAAAGGACAACGTGAACTTCTTCTTTTGGGCAGCGGCGGCAGCGGAGGCATCCAGTGCGGCATCGGCATCCATATTGGCCGCTGCACCATTGTTCTCCATGTCAATGTCATGCTCAATGCCATCGTCCACGTCCAGCTCATCATCGTCCAAATGGATGTCCGGCTGTTCGACCCGTATAATGGATTTGTTCAGCAAACGGAACGCTTCCTTGACGTGACGCTCGAGCACACGATTCGAGCACTCCAGCTTGGCCATGGCCTCGCTCAGGCGTATCATGGACTCCAGCTGGCGCACCGTAATCCGCCATGTGCTGCGCCCCGAGGAGCCCGTGTCGCGCTGACGCAAATGCCCATAGTTCTCCACCAGCATTTTGCCCGCCTCGGTGCTAATGATGGGCTTAAACTGACGCGCAAAGGTCACATAGCGCAGCACCTCCTCGCGCGTATACGCCCGCTCCACGGACTCCTCGATGTTCGAGTGCAGATCAACGATCTTGCGGGCAATGGCATAGTCGACCACCTCGTTGCACTCATCGACCAATATGAAGAACAGATCGAAACGGGACATTATCGGCGCCGACAGCTGAATGTTCTGCTGCAGACTCTTGGAGCGATCGTAGCGTCCGTTGATGGGATTGGCAGCGGCCAGAATGGAAGTGCGTGCATTCAGTGTGGCACGCACGCCGGCGCGCGCAATCGATATGGTTTGCTGTTCCATCGCCTCGTGTATGGCCACCTGATCCCGCAGATCCATCTTGTCGAACTCGTCGATGCAGCAGATGCCATTGTCGGCCAACATGAGGGCGCCGGCCTCGATCACGAAGTCGAAGCTCTCCTCGTCACGGACGACGGCAGCGGTGAGACCGGCCGCCGAAGAGGCCTTGCCCGAAGTGTAAATGGCCCGCGGCGAGAAGTCCGAGACCTGCTTGAGGAACTGCGACTTGGCCGTACTTGGATCGCCGACAATGCAAACGTTGACATCGCCACGCAGCGATGTCTTCTCCATCGTTGTCTTTGCCACGCCGCCAAAGAGCTGGAGGAGAATGCCGCGCTTGACCTCATCGTTGCCATAGATGGACGGGAAGAGGCTGCTGATGAGATTCTGATAGAGATTGCGATCCTTGGACATCTCATAGATCTTCTGCCATTCGGCATCGGTCATTTGCTTCTTCATATCCTCGGCGGTCACCTCGGACATGGGCAGATCGGTGCCGCCGAAGCGTGCGGTTGTCGCCTGAACGCTGCACGCGAGGAACGCCATGCGATAGTTGAGCTCACGCACGCCCAGAGCCTTCAGGCCAGTGACGCCCTCGGAGCCCTCGCCGGGCTTGTGGCGCGAGCCCGTTTCGGTCTTGGTGCCGGGCATGCTCAGCACACTGACATCCGGCACCACGATGAGGGTGCCGGTGAAGTCATAGCGATCGCCCGCCTGCACCGTCTCCACCAGCTCTGAGCGCAGTATGATCTCGACGGCGCGCGGTATGCAGCCGCGCGGCAATTCCGCCTGCGTCTCCTGAATGCGTATCTTTTGGAAATCGAGGAACAGCGATTTCTCCACGTCCAGCATAAAGCGACGCCGATTGGCGCACACAGGATTGCGGCAAATGGTTGGATTGGTGAACTTAAACTGCTGCTCCACGTTGCGTATCTCCGTCTGGCAGTCGACGCACATGAACGTTCCAGACACCAGCTCCGGGTGGACGGGATGTGTGCGCACCACCTGGCCGGATATGCGAATGAGTGTGCCAATCTTCGAGGTGGTCAAATCGCGCACTTTGTGGCGCGTCGGCACCTCCGTAAAGGCCACATAGCAGTCTTTGTTGGTCTTTAGGCCGATACGATCTTTCACATAGTTGGACACGGACTGGCAGAGGAACGGATAGACATGGTAGTATTCCTCAATAATGGCGGTGGCCAGATTCTGATCGTACTTCTCCACATCCTCGAAGCTCACTTCGAGCGTGCAGCGATCGGGCGACTCGAGATTGGCGGCGGGACGCGTATATTTGATTTCGCCGTCCTCCTTGAACTCCTCGAGAAAGTCTTGGAACAGCTTTTGGGTGCGTATGCCCACCTCGTCCTTGACGCGCAGCTGTCCGATTTGTGCATCTGCAACATCCATTTCGCTTGAGTTCGGCACACCAATTAAATCTGAACGCGCAAAAAATAATTGTGTTGCTTGATGCTATTTACTTAGCTGCAGCTGCGTGTTTGCCAATTTTCGCGCCTTTTTTTGACAATTCGTTGTGACAGTAGCGGAATGTGAGTTATCGATTGTTGAAAGATGATCGAAGTGAGTATTGTGCGCATGTTTTTTTAAAATGTATTTTTCGATTAGAGCATAATCGTTTATTCAGATGTGCTAGAAGTTTAATGCACAATAAAATTCGTTCGATAATCGCGCGCTAAAATCTTCCAATGGTAGGCTCGTAACAGTCTGGCAACGCTGCAAGTACTATCGATAGCAGTTCTTTGCGCCAGCTAGCATCGCTAACGCGTGTGAGCTGACTGCGCGACGAGGGAGTTATTGATTCCGAAATTTCAGTAGAGGAATACTTTTACATATACCGATTTTATGGAACACGTTTACTAAACGCGCACTAGCAGTAAACAGCAATTGCAACAACATTTGCACAGCACCTGCGACTGTCAAGTGTTTTTGACCAGCCAGCAATCCACCCACATACACACACCCACAAACACGCACGCACACAACCAAAATGGTGGACGCTGCCAGACAAATGCTCGATGAGCTTATGGGCCGCAATCGAAATTTACATCCTTCCGAGGCTGGGCAAGCGGTCAACTGGGAAGATCCGGAGGTGAGTAGCCGCTTGGGCACCAGACGAACATTACCTAAGGCATGCTCCCCGTGATATAATCGCATTTCTTGGCAGTGCGGCCATAAATAAACGCTGTTGCATTTTTATGCTCGTTTTATTTGCATTATTTCCGTAGCCGGCGGCGCACAGTTCATACCAAAAGTTATGGTACGAGCGAAAAATAAGATCAGTTCAGTTCAAATAATCAAACATCCAAATTTGTTTACATTTTCCTGTGAGTGTTTATTTTAGGCGTAACTGTATTCCTTAACATCCAACAAATTCTATTGAACTACCTACTACTCTTGTATTCTTAATCTTGTATTATCTATATGTTTTGTGTTTACTAATTTGATTCTTTGTATTATACTCTTGCTAAGGACATTATAATTTTGGTATTCAGGACGAAATTCCCGGCCAATCCAGACTTGTCAAGAAAAAGTCCAACACCCAAACAATGTTCTTTATTTCTTTAGCAATAAACATTTGTTTACCTTAGCAGCTTATCTAACCTGCCAACATGTAAAAACAGATCTACAAAATGTAAAATATTTGTTCTATTTAATCACACTTATAAATGAGTTAATTTGAGCAATAGCAGAAATTTAAAAATTTTGCAATACTGTTTTTAAATATTTAAAAAAATGTTTGAAAGCCAAATCGTGGTTCTTAATTTGGTTTAGTTTCGATTTAGTTTCGCCTAGTTTCAAATGCAGTCAATTAAAAAGGGTAGTTTCGGACTAGAACTGGTTTTTTTTTTTCAAACCCGTTTTCAGCCCTAATTTTGCTTCATATTAAACACGTGAGATCAATATATGAGTATATATATATGGATATTACTGATCAGTAGCAACAGCCGTATATAGCCAGAGTATTTTTTAGATAATTTGATTCTAAACTGACTATTTTCTATTTACTTTCGCACAGTTTTGTCAATTCTACAATGTGAAATTTTGTCCACACGATCTATTTATCAACACACGAGCCGATCTCGGTCCCTGTACACGCATTCACGACGAGGAGGCTAAACATCTGTACGAGGAGGCGCGTTCGTCGCAGCGCAAAAGGCACACGGAGGATGAGTTTCTGCGCTTTTGCAATGTGATGCTGCACGATGTCGATCGCAAGATACAGAAGGGTAAACAGCGCCTGCAGCTGATGCAGCGGGATCATCCGTCGGGGCCGATGACGCAGGCAGCCAAGCACCAGGAGCAGCTGAGTAATCTCAGTGCGCGTATCAACAAGCTGCTGGCCGAGGCCGAGGAGGCGGGCATACGCGGGGACGTCGATCAGGCGCAGGATCTGATGTCACTCTGCGAGGAACTGAAAGAGGAGAAGGAGACGCTGCAGCAACAGCACGAGGCGCATGTCAAGCAATTCCAAAAGCAACGAGCAGCCCCGCCACCGACCACACCCACGCTTTCCACGAGCGCCAGCGAACCGCCAAGCGATGACCAGGCGCTCGCCACTCCCACTCCCCCGGCCACCAGCGGCAGCGATGCGCCGGCCGCCAACGATACCACTGAATCGAATGAACCCGTCGATGAGGCCACAGCGCAGGCAAGCGCAACGGCGGGAGCAACGGTGGGCGCAACTGTAAGCGCAGCGGCAAGCGCCACGGGAAGCGCATCTCCAACAGCTGGCACCAATGCCGCCGCGTCCGACGAGAACAAGACGGACGCCAAAACGGACACCAAAACACCGGCCAATTGGTCGCACGAAGTGCTGCCTGAAAAGCAGATGAAAGTCTGTGAAATCTGCGGCGCCTTTCTCATTGTGGGCGATGCGCAGCAACGCATCGAGGATCACTTGATGGGCAAACAGCATTTGGGCTATTCGAAGCTGCGCAATGCCGTGGCCGAAATCAACGAGCGTCGTCAAAAGGAGCACGAGGAGGAGGAGCGAAGGCGTCGCGACGATCGTGTCCAACGCTTCCACAACACCTACGACAATAGGCGGTAAGGCAAATGACTTCAATTGCAATACTTATCAGCTTCAATCTGTGGCAATATGAGGCATGTATTGGATTAGATTGGGGGTTTTTATAATTGGTTTATGCTTTGCTTGATAATAAAAGTTTATTGAAAGTAGTCTTGGTAATAATTATGCACTAAAACCAATTGCTCATTAATGAAAGCAAAAGCTATAGCTAGCTGTAAATTAACTCCGCCATACATAGATGAAAATTTTTTTAATAAAATTAGATATTTTAATATCCTTACTATATTCACACATATAAATATTTATTATAAATAAAGTAAAGATGTAGATTATGTAAAGAGCTATCTAGGGTTTGACAAATCATAACAAATTATTACAAATAATTGTTATATTTATTTAAGCAAACAATTAATTTGGAAGTTTCTTTTGTGTAGGTTTATATATCAGAGACAAAAATATATACTTGTATACATACATAGCTATTAGACCAGATCACACATAGAATTTATATATTAATATTGTTAATCGTTTCTTGTATTTACACTAATCTCTCGCTCTCTTTCTCTCGACATATCTCCATTGCACTCATGTTCGTGCAGCGATCAGCGATCCGATTATCGGGAGCGGAGCCGGGACTATGCGCCCAATCGCCAATCATCGGACAGGCGGCATCGTAAGTTTGCGCACGGCACAGAGTCGACTTATATTTCTTTTCGCTCCGTTTCTAAAGCGTTGAGTTCTCTCATCTGATTTCGTCTTCATTTTTCAGATCACCATAAATCACATCACGGCCATTCATATTCGCGAAGCGGCAGCGGCAGCAGCAGTCGGAGTCGCCACAATCATTATCGACACGACAGTCGGGAGCGCCATTGTCGCAGTCGTAGTCGCAGTCGCTACTAGAGGATACCAAAAAAATTCAAAGAGCAACGGCAACAACAACAATGAGAATAAGAATAAGAACAACAAAGAGCAGTAGCAGCGAAACCAACCTTAAAACAAAAGAACAATTGCAAAAAAAAAACAATAACGAACTCTTGTAATCAATTGAAAATGCAAATTAGCGGAAGATACGTAACAACAACAACAACAACAACGAGAAACAACTCTAAACTCTTTGGCCACTCAAGTGCCACGCCCAAATCGCGCTGCCCCTACACCCAAAGCAGCATCGAGGTACTCCAAATAATAATCATAACACATTTCAATAATCTGTAAAAACAAAAAAATTAAGATCAGACAGTCTGAAAGGCACACACATGTGTGTGTGTGCGACACGTGTGTGAACCTACCAAATGTGGGACTAGAGGTGAGTTCAACATTATATAATCCGATATATATTCATTAACTCGTACTTGTACACGTACTCCTACCATATATAGTTGATATATATGTATATATATATATATATATATATATATATATATATATATATATATATATATATATATATATATATATAGTTCATATATATATATATATATATATAAACTCAATTGTACAAAGACAGGCACAAATTGTCTACTATATCGCTTGCTAAAAAACCACACAAAATGAAAATAAAAAACCCTCTAATTCACATCATAGTTACACGCACACACCCACGCAATCACACACACACACACATAGTTATACATATATAGACGAACAAGTTATTTTAAACGAGACTCGCCTGTTCCGATGTGTTATGGATCTACATAGTATATAGATCCCAAGTAGAGTGAGTGCCACTACAATTCGATTCGCGTTCCTTTTATTATTTATATAATTTCGGTAAATCTATTATAAGCTGTGATACCAGACTTTCCATAATCATTTAAGAAATACTCTGAACTAAAATGTTATTTACGAAAAGTTCATACTAATATAAAACATTCCGCATAGGTATGCTGGAATGGAACTAATTGTGAAATACATATTTTTAGCTAAAAAAAATTATAAACAATATGTCCGCATATTTTACAAGAGATACAGCAAAAGAAAATGTAGCTTATAATATATGGAATTAGAAAAAAGAATAAAACATATAAATTTCTTTTTATTTTGTCACTATAAAACGGATTGTTATAATGAAATATTGTCATACTTTACGAATTTAAACAAGCAAAACAAAGTACAAATACTAAACTCTGTATATTCGATGTGTTCCATTTCAATTTGTTCCATCGCAAAATTTCCTATCTGCAATTTGTCAATTTCTTATGAATTTATTATCCAAATTTTTGTATTTGCACTCGAAACAAATATAACCCCGGAACAGGCCCAAAGTCTCCTGTCGCACTAGCCTTGATTGTACCTAATATACGTACGAATGGGTGTGTATGTATATGCATATGTGTATGTGTATGTTTATGTGTATGACTAAGATAACCAAGACACATCCGACAGCCAGACAGACAGACAGATGTGGAATATGTGGAATTACAAGAACGAATCGTGAAATTCTAGTCCTGGGGGTAAATCCATTCGCAATGATCGATGTGAAAAGAAAAACTAATGGAAGCAGGTTAGTTGAATTTTTAAGCATTCGACTTGTGGTTTACGGTTATATTTTCGTCTGTTCCCCTCGGAAGGGAACGGCATTCACTTACAACACACACACACACACCCTACACCAACAACCCAACACCCAAACACAGAGTAAAAAAAATTTAAAAAAAAAACTCACAGAACGCTGGGAATGAGAGTATCCTTGTTGTACTTGTTATTGGAGATACGTTCAAATTGATTGTACCAGGTATTTACAACTCGACAACTCAAATTAACTAACCTCAAAAATTAAAAAATTACAAAATGTTTATGTATACTGCATATACTATATTATGATATAATGAAACACCCACACAGATCGCGTTTGCATGGGAATGGCATGTGCTTTTGTGGTTCGAGGTTCGCGGTTTGCGGTTCAGGTACAGCGAATCAGGGATTCCCGATCCAATCCAATCACAGCGTTTTAATTAATTGCCACCTATCAGGGTCGGGGTTGCATTAAGCTTAAATCGTTGAATTGTTACCAGTTAACCCGCCCAGAGGTACGTAATCCTCTCGATCTCTCTCTTTCTCTATCACACACACACACACACACTCTCTCTTTCTCTCTCATTCTCTTTATCAGTCTATCAATGAATCTCTCCTGTAGTCATATAGTAGGAAGTGCCTATTGAAATACTAAATATAGAAATACAAAAAAAAAAAAAAAAAAATTCAAGGCTCGCTAACACGAACAACACACGAACAGATCCCCAGTTAACGGCTTTCCGAGACTCGCAAATGCGTCAGGTACATTTTTCTTTACAAATATTATTTATGCCTTTTCCAAATATACGAAGCAATGTTAACGCAATTTTATGTTATGTCTGCGTTCGAAAGAAGTTTTTAACGGGGTTTTCTCATGCTAAATAACGAATTTATTGCAAAAATATTCAAATTAACAAGTTTAAAAAAATACAAGTAATTCTGTTCCTAAAAAAAGTATTTTAAAATATCTGAATAAAATAAAATATTTAGTTTTTCATGGTGAAACATTTTTTTTAAATCTAAATACATATTTATATTCAAAAGCGGAGTCATTATACTCTGTGGCAAGGGCATAGAAGCTTCGGCCGTGCCGAATTTGATTTCATTATTATTGTTGTTGTACTTTCCAATGTACATACTACTTACCTCATACTAAAAAAACATCGAAGAAACAAAATGAGAAAGAGCACAAATATTTAATCAAAGCGATGAGAGAAGCAGGTATCGAAATTTGGTTCGAATTCGAACTTGAGCTTGGAATTCGTTATCGTTAGCCGATCCAACAGAAACGTGCAATCGACCTATCGAGCTATCGCGTCAATGAAGAAGAAGAGGTAATTGTAATTGAATTTCAAAAACACCACAAAAAATTTATAAATTAAAATAAAATCAATCAAATTTGTTATAATCTTTTAAAGTATATACTTATATATATATATAAAATATATATATTATATTTGTATAGGTATGTAGATGGTAAACATACGAGCACACGATTTGTAGATAGGCGAGAGCAGTGCAGTAAAAAGGCAGCGTGACATTTTACGAACTTGTTCACCCCTCAACCCCTCAGGTTAAATCGTTGCCAAAAACTGTGTAATGTGTATGTATGTATATGTTGAAACGCCCCCCTCTATATACAGGTAAATTTTGATAATAAAACTACATTTAAATACTAAATACCACAAAACAAACACACACACACACACGTCTCCATATACACTTTTAATATCGTATATATTAAGAAATTGTAGAACTTAAGCAGCTGACAGTTGATTTTTTTTAATTCTTTACCTGCCCTTAAAAAAATTTCCCTTTGTGAAGTTTCCCTTGCTATTTACTGGTGGGTTCAACAAAATAATTGCTTTTGTATCTACTACAACTAGAAAAGGAGATAATAATGGAATAACAGTAAACAATAATCTCTTATATTACCATATCGTATCTACTCACATATATGTATACCTTCATACATGTATCCAACTATTGCAAATTGTTAAAAAAGAAAACAAAAACCAGAACAAAACAAAAAAAAAACTGAAATCGCAGCGGTGTAAATACCCCCTGAATGCAGGCCACTGGGCGTATAGCACTATACGTATTAGCCCCTCAATATTGTATACTGATGCGATTCTCTTCAAACATTGCAGGATCAACGAATGCGTCAACCGTTTTGAGAGGGACAAGGATTTCTCGCGTCACTTGTTGGGATCGAATATGCCTGCCGTGAAGAGCTTCTCCAGGTAACTTCTATGCCCACAACACCCAGTTATGTTTCTTCAAGACAGACGAAAGCCCTGGCGAGTAACGGAATGGCGAGCGGCGAGTAACGAGTAGAGAGTAACGAGTGACGGGCTAACTGTATCTACCACTCATGTAAACTGTAATAAGCATGAGATACGAGGTGAATTTCAATTTCTCTCCTTTTATCTCTCTATTTCTATATACATTTAGCTATATGTACATAAATATATACATCTATGTATGTATGTATGCATGTGTGTATATTTATGTATATATAACTATGCCTATATACAGCCTATATATATTGCTCCCTAAACCTTTCTCTATCTGTTTCACACATTGAATTGAAGAACAAAGACACACACACGCACACACTCACTATCCAAACAACAAGAACAATTGTTAGATATTTTATTCTATTGGCCTCGTTGTATCTTTCACAAACATCGGCAATAATTCAATTTATTGTGTACATACATAGAAATATGTATGTTTATTATGTACAATATTTATATAGAAAATTTCGGTTCTGTTGTTGCGTTATTTTTTCTTTTTATTATTTTTTGTTAATAACTTAAAAAATATTATCGATCTTCCGAATAGTGTGAAAAGCGGTTTGTGAAGGATAATGCGTCGCCTGCGGCCATGACGCACCCGCCTTTCGTTATGTATTTTAGCAAAAATATATATACATATATCTATTTTAATTTCATTTAATTCGCATACATAAATGTTTGAATACCGAACGAAAAAACTAATAAATATATTTAAAGAAAAAAAACAAGAAACAAGGAAACACAAAAGCAATTACAAGTTTTTAATTATTACGTGCATAACTTACATCTACAATTAATACTTATTACAATTAATGATAATAATAACATTCAAATTCGCGACTTGCAATAATTTTCTAATGAAAAAATAAAAACAAAAAAAAACAAACAAGTAAAACAAGGAAGAAATAAAATCGAACTTTGCAAGAGATTGCGCAATCCTGAAATTCTGTTGTTTTCTTTTAAATGGGATTCGTGGGGGAAAAAAAACAGTAAGAGCATAATAATAATAAAATTGATATAATGCTGCTACAAACAAGGTACTGTAGTTGCCCGAAAATTTAAACGCTTTATGTCCACTGATTATTCTAGTTTGCAAAATATTCAATAATAGGCGAACAGTTTAGAAATACCCGTATCTTTTTCTGGATAACTAACATCTGGAAGCCCTAATTTTATCGACCGGTAAACATACAATAAATATTATAATCTTAATAATAATGTTAGTAACGTTTTGGATTTCCTCATTCTTGAATCCAGGCCTTGGTACGTCAAATTCTTCTCGGTTATAAACGAATGCATTAGATTTTATATAGATAAAAAATCAAATAAATTTTTGTTTCAAAAATCTGGGTTCGGTTAAAATCCGATATTGTCCTTGTCTATAATCCGATTTTAATTAAAAAGTTTTACATATGCATTTGCACTTTTATAAGGACCGAGATCGACCTTCTGTTCAAGAATATACATTGTTTATATCTACTGTCTATGGTTTGAAGTTGTAAGTACATTTTAATTCTATAAATGGAATTTTATACAAAAGAAAAGATGCGCGAATTATATTTTTAGCAATTGTGTATATTTATTGTAATATTTTATTTGTATAGATAATGTATACGTATTATAATTTTGTTGTTGCAACTATATGTAATTGCATTTATAATTAATATCTACAACAATTTATATAAGTATGTATAATGGTTGATATATATATGTATATCAATTTTGGTGATTTATCAATATCATATTTAAACGGAATTTTTTCATCATCTAATAACATAAATTCATAATGGTTGAGGGGGTTGGCAAATACATAAAAAAATTGTTTTTTCCTTGCTTTTGACATTTAAAAATCTTTTGCAAATATAATACATAAATGTATAAAAAAATAGCATTTTATTAACAGATATTTTTTATAGTAATTGTAGTATATAATAAGCATAAGAATAATCATAACGATAAGTAAATGTGAACGAATTAAAAAGGAAAGCAAAGAAAATTAAAGTGTTGGAAAAATGGACTCTCCAATCAGCATTGAGCAATTGAGAAAATTTTCGCTAACTTACATTGAGTACTAACAACAAATGATACACTGTTTACTTTTTACGGTTTTTTTGTTTTTACAATTTTTACAATATTTTTCTGGGCAACTTTTTACAATTTTTTGTTCCTTGCACTTTCAACTTAACCTCAAAGTTAGTTTGATTGTAAAAAAGTGTGCCCAAAGCAGCTTGTTTTTGTTTTTTTTTTTTTGTGTTTTGTATACAGGTTTAAAAATTTCTTTTGAAAAATTCACAGTTTATATAAAAAATTTGAGTGCTGGCAAATGCGTTGCCCGATCGTTCAGCACGGATAAAATATATATGTATGTTAATACCTAAAAATGTGGGAGAACTTGTTTGTATGCATATGTATGTGTTTTTTGTTGTTGTGTATGTGTATGTGTGTGTGTGTGTGTGTTTGACATTTCGAGAAAATGGGGCATTCAGTGTAACGTGGCCTCGAATTTTGGCTGCTCAAGCGCCAAAAATTTCAGGGTGTATCATGGGTGAGACAACGCTGGCTGGAGTGTATCGCCTCTCTGCGTGCAGTGTTCCCGCTCGCCTGCCGCTGCTGCTGCTAGTGACAATGCTCGGTCACATCCACAATAACCGATTTCTTCCAGCAGAACAGAAAGTAGCCAACGCCGGCGCCCAGCACAACCATCAGGCAGAGCCAAACATTGTACGTCATGAAGATCAACATCAGCAGGAAGGACAGTGTCACCTGGAGCACGTGCAGCAGCGTCTGGTACAGGTGATTAATGGAGAGCATCGTGGGTCTGTGGCACACAATGTTCAACAAATAATTAGATTCAGGAATTAATTGAGCCAACCCATTTTAACCCCAAAGAAAAATAAAAAAAGAAATATTAACTGACATTCGAAGAAAACAAATAAACAAATTAACAAACAAAATGAACAAAGAGTGAATTTGGGCTTCTAGGCTTTTGGCTTGGTTTTAAATCATAAAATTCTAGCTTTCAGGCCAATTGCTTGCATTCAACAAGTTATCGATAAATGTTTATCGAACTAGCTCGCAACTGTTGCAAAATTAGCTGCTCATATTAATTTTTATACCACATTTAATAGAATATAATTATTTAATTAAAAATATAATAAGTATAAATTACTACATTATTATTTATCGGGCTATTTAATTTGTGCTGTTGTTCAAATGAAAGAAATTTTAGAAGATTGTGAGGCAAGAGCTGCACATTTGTCATGACTGCATACATCTCCCAGGATGCAAGGGTCCTCGGGATTTCGAAGATAATTTATTTATACACTGTTTATTTGTACACTGTTCAAAGGGATATATTAAATATCAATAATAACCTTAAGTCTGTTCGTGTAAACCTAATTTCTTCGCTTCTATTGAAACTTGCAATAAATACTTGGAATGTATATGCCCCAAACGGACAAAATTTTGAAATTTTGAAAATTTGGTGACGACCTCTTAAGTTCGAGTTAAAGATATAAATTTGAATCCAATAATCTGTTTATTCAACCTAGTTAAAGCTGTTATAACATGTGACAAGAGTATGGCGCAGTCGTTTGCATTCGAATGCAACTTTCTCACATGTTGCATTTTATTATTTATTTTTGTTTTTTCAATGTTGTTTGTAAACTATCACTAATACATTTTTTCTTTTCGTTTAACTTCTAAAATTTCTTTCATCAAGTGCATTGGTTAGGCTGAGGTTCTATAAACATTTTGTGTATATTAGTGTGACCAAAACGGGATTAACTCTAATATAGGTACTAAGAAGAAATACTACTGTTTAGCTATGCATAGGTTGATAAAATATATTATATATTCACAATATATAAATGGCAACGAGATTAGTGTGCAATTTGGCTACGTAACGTCGTGCGGTGCAGTCGACTTAGTCACTAATTGTTATTGGCCCGATATCTGGCCAATTGCCGGTATCAAGTGCGCCAATTGGGTATCAAGTTGCGATTTGTCATAGCTAATCAGACGAGAATGTTTCAAACGGACCATAAACATATAAATTAGAAACAGTTAGAAGTGAAAACGTGGAAACTTAAGAGAGCGTTAATTGGATGTGCATTTGATTGTATCAAAAAATAATTAGGTAATCGGATACTTTAGAAATAAAGAAATATAAATTAATATAAATGTTTTACTGACTAGTCTATGGTATTGCGGTACAGTTAGAGGGCGTATTGGGGTACTTACGGTTGCTTGTGCACAACTTCGCCAACGTATCTGGGGGCATGAATACACACATGTATTTATATATAATTGAATATATAAATATATATATATATATTTGCATATATGGGCGTGGCGTGGGCACAGTTAACGGTAAACGAGTAACGGTTGCATGTTTGTGTGTGTTGTACGTATACAGATGGAAGGGAAATCAATATCAAATTGTTATCGTTATCGGTATCGTTATCAAATTGTAAGCGTCGCAAGATTTCACGGTTTTTTTTTGTTTTTTGTTCAGTTAGCAAAAATAGTAATATAATATTGTAATTATAATTAATAGATTATTTAATTATGTAGTTGATTTTGTTTTGTTTTACATTTGTGAATATTTATAGGATGATGAGCATAATTTACATGAGGCACGCGCGATTTTTTTTATGGTACAGATGATGTTGCAGAGAGGCGAAAAGCGTATGATACACACAATACGGCAACGAAGACAAAAGAAAGAGAGAGAAAAATATATGTATAAAAATAAGCATTAGAATTAATATTTACAAAAGACAGCACAGGCACAAGACACAAGGAACTCAACATGGAACTGAAAACTTGAAGAAGAAATACTCCACCTAGCTGTGGGGTAAGTACTCACTGCACTGGCGATGCCGCTGCGGCGGCGGGTGGCGGCAGACGTGGCGCCTCCGGATTGCGCTGCGGCCCCGTCACGGGCCGATACTCGAGCAGATTGTACGTCTTCCAGAACAGGTACTCGCGATAGTATTTGAGGCCCTCGTAGAGCAGCGCCAGGAGAAAGATGGCTATCATGGACCCAATCAGACCCGCCACTGTCTCGATGTGCCACCACGAAAACAGTATTGTCTCGTTATAACCAAAGTGGAACTGTGTCAAAAGTGAATTGATATTAACTTAAAAATTGTGTATAAAAAAGGAATTAACAGTTATAATTCCCCTAAATGTGTCGAATGAAATTTACGTACACATGGCATACAAAATATTACGACAGTATTCCACGAATTTTCCGAAATTGGAGGTGAATTGAAACCTATTAAAGATAAACTTGAAGCCATTTGGACAACATTTTGTTTATCTAAAGTCATAGACCCCCATTTTGTACCTAGTCTCCAATACATTTACAAAAGCTGTTATAAAATAAACACAAACAAATTTAATACAATATTTGTTCACCAATTTTTCACACTTCCATGGGAAACTACTGACTCAAACTTCACTTATAAACCTTATAAAAAACAACTACCGTTAACAAACAACTGTTAAAAATTTAGATTTTAGAATTTGACCTGTCAGGTCAGTCTCAGTCAGTTCGTCCATCAGTTATATGTATATACAAATGTAGGAATAGTTTACAGTTGCCACTTACCGCCATGGACATCATGTGCTCCATGCCGGTGCCGGTGCCACCGCCATGATGATGCGTCGCATGCATGCTCAGGCCGAGATCGCCGTGGGGCGTGGCCAGAGGCGGATTGAGCGTGGTCGTGTCCACGCCCATGTGATCGTGATCGTGATGCATGCCAGCGTGATCGTGTCCGTGCATGGAATGGTCTATCAGTTCTGTCGAGGCGATTGTTAATCAATGAAAATGGAAAAACTCTTTACGATCAGAGAAAATTTCAAACATTTATCAAAATAAAGTTAAGCTTGAAATGGCTTAGCTTGAGAGCTAATTTTTTTTAACGCATTTTTTGATTAGCCCTGTTTTAAGTACAAGACTTAAATGCAGTTTAAATTCTCATAAATGTTGTATTTTTATTGAGCGCTGCCAATTCTTGTTAAAAATATTATGAGCATATTTAAAGTTTATTTTTGTATTAAAAATCTCTTTTTGAATAAAGAATGAATCTTACTTTATGCAACATTTAAAAAAAAAAACAAAATGTACTTGTTATTTAAATTATTATTAAAACAAAATAAAACTGTATGAATTCATAGCCCTTATACACTCAGAAAAATCCCCAAATCAAGTAAATCAAGTACAACCTTTGTTAAAATCGGATATAAATTAAGTTTTCACTTGAAAACAATAATTTTTTATTAAAAGTTGTCATTCTAAATTGAAATTTACAATCTGAAAATTCATAAATACAGGAATTAAAATTTTAAAAGCAAAACTGTTTTAAGCCGCTTGCAAGTAAATTTGGCATATTGTTTTTGTCTGTATTCGAATGCTGATTTTCTCTAAGTGTATGCCCGCAACCTGCTGGGCGGCTACTTACCGGCAGCGGGTGCGCTGTGGTGTGCGTGTGCGTCCATTTCGGCTGTGTATTTTTTTTAGATTTTGTTTATTGCTCTCTCCGATGTACTATGATCTAGGGCTGCCTTTTTATTTGCGTCTTTTTTTGTTGTATCTGCGGTGAAAGTTGAGTGTAGCACAAATTTAGCAAATATAATTAAAAGACAAAAGAAAATAACTGGGTTTCTGGGCTTCTTACACCCGTTGCCCAATCAATTGCCCAGCTGGCAACTAGAAAGTAATTCATTCACTTCCAACAATCAGCAGTCAAAAATAAAAGCAAAATACAGCTGCTCTCGCATCGAAGCCACCTTTCACCCGGCAGCAGCTCAATCGAAATGAGCTTAGAAAGTACCCAGCTGCCCCAATGCCCCTCCCAGTTGCCCCAGCTTCTCTGCTTCACACTGCTCCACACAAAGGTCACACATTCCTGCGGCACTCGCTCAAATGAATTGAAATTCCCAACATCGCTGAGTGCGTGCGAATGCGAGGAAGAGGTATGAGGAGTGGGGGGGGGGGGGGGGAGGGAAGCATTTAAGAAAGCATCCAGTTTCAACCTAACCTAACAATTGAGTCGATTGTAGTTTAAGCAAACGCCTTTTGTTGCCGTAAAGTTGCTCGACCTGTAAATACTCTAGAGTTAGAAACCACAAAAGAAAAAAGAGATTGCAAAAATTAAATACCCGTGTATCTATCACATGTGAGCTTTACTTCTATGCATAATCATTCCACATATACAAATTCAATTTCCCACTGATGGTTGATATGGGCGCTATATGTACTATATCATATAGCGTTCATTGTTGATACGATTTTGGTTATATATTATGTAAGAAGCACACTAAAGTTAGTTTTTCCGAGTTTCATTAATATACTTTTTAAAACAAATAGTTTTTGTATAAAAAATTGTATGACCAATTGTACCTATGAAAGCTAACTGATATAACGAAAAATAAAAAAGTTTTTCAAATAACAAAGTTTTACCCCTAGATCTCCAGCAGTTATATGATATAGGAATCCGAATCAGTTGACTTCAACATACACAAATACTAACTGCAGCAAGAAAACGTAGTCAAGTTGCATTAAGAAAGCTTTAAAGCTGAGAAACCAGTTGGCTTATCGATCCCTCTGGATCCGGATCAACAATATATATATAAGGGTATAATTTATGGGATCCCATTCTATTCTATTATTGCATTTAAATTTAAATTAAAAACAATGTATTATTTTTGCTAGACAATTCCAATTTTTGTAAGTGTGAATTCTGCATTTTCATTTTCATATTTTTCATTTTTTCCGGCACATAATTGTACACATAAATCGATAATTAATCGCCGATGAAACTCAGACTGATATAGCTGACGATGTTTGAAATTAAAATATTTGCTCACGGGAAACTCTGGAAAACATCTAAGCTGATGTTTGAACTGTGTTGAAAAGTATTTCAATAATTGCGATAGCAAACGATGTCACACCACTAAGATAAGCTTGTTATCGATAACACAGATATTAATCTAGTTTAGCTAAATGCAATAAGCTTACCCCACTTGCAATACAAAGTGTTTCAGCGCACTTGCCCGACTGTACAGAGTTTAACGTTGCCCTAGGTATTATCATGCATACCAGTATATATGATATATATGTAAATATATGTTCATATCAGACATTATCACTTTGGCTTACCGCAAATGCCGCCTTGAGACGAACTCGAGTTCTGTCTGAATGTGATTGCAATTATAATTTTATATATATATATATATATTTTATTTTTGGGTTGGGGCGAGCTACTGCATTGAGGGAAATTTCAGATTCAGGCCTTACACTTGTTTGTTTGTGGTATGTAGCTTTATACACACTCGCATAGTGTTCGCATATCAGAATGGCAAACAAAATAAATGATAAGGTGCATTAGGGGTTTTCTCTTTGCCTGTGGCTTTTTTTGTTTTTCTGGTGTAGCGCTGAGATAAGGGGAGTAGGGTGTATGCAAGCAATCAGCGCAATTTGTACGACTATATCAGAGACAATTTGAAAAGAGGGTACCAGTTCATATAAATATACATATGTGTGTATATATATATAAACGTGCTATGTTTATGGTAATTTATTGAGAGCATGATAATGTCTATGGACATGGGGAATTACCATCATTTATTTATGTACTACACAGTAAATATAAATTAATTTAAATTTGTATATTTATAAACAAATACTCATTTGTAATATGTATCCATTATAGAAAATAATAAAAAATTACCAGTTTACCCTGTTTAACCCATTTGTAAATTTAACTCAGCAGATTTTTACAAACTGGAATTACAGTACTCTTAATTTGAATACTTTCTCTATGTTGCCCTTAATTTATCACAAGTATTTGTTGGGCGACAGAGCCCAGATATTAGATAAACATTTTTTAGTCCACCTACACATACAACCTTTACAACATATTGATATTCAAAAAATTACATTTATATTAAAAAAGGACACCTGTTAAATTATAAATGAACAATATATTTAAGTTCATTTTATTATTGTATTTCTGTTTACCTTAACGTCAATTTGGACTACATTTTATTTAATTCTTATTAATTTTGATTGATTGACTTTTACGAAAGTAACCCAAATAAACCTTTCAATTTATTAGATTTAAATGTGAATTTTAGTATTGTTACATATAAATATTTAAAAATTTAATAAAAATGTGCACGTCAACTAGAATTGTTGTAGCCCTTCGCTACTATCTCAATCATTCCGCTCGTTCTCGCTATTTCCCTTGTTCTCTACGATCGCAGATAAGCGATACACGAGTTTATTGTTGTGTTTTGTTTTTTAATCAACAATCGGTTAACAGTTTGTACAATACCTTGTAATGAGTTTTGGGAAGTGCCAATTCGTCTCGCTCTTTCACTTTTGCTTTATATATATTTTCGTGCCCCCTGCTCCACATAGGTCTTGAGCACAGACCCACTTTCAACAAGCCGGTTTATATCATATCATTTTTTTGTTTTAGCTACAATTACATATAAATATCTCTTTTCGCTTTGTAATTAGACGCATTAAATCGAAGAGTGAAAAAACTCAGGTAATGTGCAGAAAACCTGCCCCCATCCGAACCAGACCGAGCCGTGAGTCAGCCAAGAGACTCTCAGTATCCGGGCTATGATCACAAACTAGCAAAAACAACAAGAGAATAAAACATCTAACTGAGAAACGAGTTCCAAGTCGCATTCTCCACACAATGCAAGTAAGCGTAAAGAGCTTTAAGCATAAAGCATGTCGATAAAGCCCATTCGGAATCAGCTTTATAATCATATATACATATATATAGTATATAAACGAGTCTAACCGCTATAAAAAAGCAGTTGAGGTTTTTGGGTATTTTGACTACGTGTTGGTTGCCCAAAGATAAGGCAAATCAGCTCAAGTGCAGGGTCGTAGAAAGCCCTCAATCGCACAATGCGAAACTAAATCTAAGCTGTAAACTACAGTTTCAACTGACCCCATATATACAAATGTATACGTATACAAATGTATGTATATAAGACTAAATCTTATGGGCCAAAAGCATTTCAATTGGGGTTTACCTTGAAGCTATTGAAGTCTGTTTAACTGCCCCAACTGGTTGCCACAATAGCAATAGAGTTAAATCAAATCAAAATTAAAGAAAGAAAATTCCAAATGAAGACTGAGAGTATTATTTCTTATATATTTGCACACTCATACGCGAAAGCAACAATCTACTTATTTAAAACAGTTCACTAGCAACCTGTAAAATAGTCGTGCGCAGTTGCAGTTGGATTTCCCAGAAATGGATCATTGGGAAAAACTGAATAGATTGGGGCTGGGTTCGAATACCAAGCTGCTGCACTCATATTTATATGATAGCTTGAAAGTATTTAATCTGAAAATGTAGTTAGTATAATTAGATTTAACATCTAATTATTATTGCTGAAACGTCAAGTAGCCAGAATATAATAATATATGTGTGGTTAATTATTGTACTACATATTGCTCCTTTTATAAGCTCTGTTCATCAGACCCTTCTGGTTTATAAGATATTATAATTATTTGTCATATTATAATTATAGTTATTAATATTATTACTAGTCTAGTTTATGACCTAACTCTTAATAGCACCGCCTACTATGGCCTTGATGTTCGAACCTACTCTCTAGTTGTTAGTTGTCTAAAAGTCAGAGTTATTAGACAATTCATTTAGCATGTTTTTAGTAATATGTACAATAAAAAATATATATTTATACATATGTAATAATGACTTTCCCTGGTTTTAGAGCTCTTATCTCTCTAGTATTTCCCCCCAGCTGAGAAAGTCTCAACCTGCTTAAACATGTAAATCAACAATCAGTAAAATAATAAAAAAATAATTTAAAATAATGAATAATCTTTTATATTCTTTGGCTCGACATTTATCTTCAGTTTCTGAACACATTTTGTATTGGTATAGAACCAACTTGTCTGCTTACAAAGCATTATAAATGTATATTAGAATTTAAAAAAAATTATAAGGAAAAGACAAACTTAAAAGTAAATCTTAAAAAATAAAAACCTTTAAAAAGTATTTTCTGTTATATTGGTTAATATATATGTAAGTATATCCATTGGGATAAAAAACGCTTCTCAACAAAATTAAAAATAAAACATTACACATAACTAACAATATGTTAGTTATTTTTCTTATTCTTTGTTTGGTATTCTTAAAAAAATAAAGACTAGATATGACTAGTATCAAAAATAATACATTTTTCACGGAATTCATAAGTTTGGTTTAGCTTCAGTTTTGGCTGCCCTCTTCCTACTTCTCCCACAAGCCCAGCTGACGCATTTTGCTTTGGTAATGTCGCTCAAGGGTATTGGCACAGCGATAATACTCGGTGCCCGCTGAATTATAGAGACGACAATTAGAGAATATGCGCGCCATATCGGCCATGAATAGGCGCCGTGTCTTATAATAGCCCCGTTCCAATCGTTCGCCCACGGTCTTCAGATCCATGGGATATTTGATGTGCTCGTAGTAGTCGGGCACCTGCTGGGCACAGACGGGCTCGAGGAACGGCCAGGCCGAGATTTGACGACGCACCGACTGCAGTACGGCCGTAAAGAGAACAGCCAATTGGGCGGCATCTGCCGACTGTTCGGTACGTTTCGGCGCCATTTCCGGCCTCCAGCCGACCTCCTTGAGACCGGGTATCGAGTCGATGGGTATGGAGGCCACACCATTCTTGAAACAGGTCAGACCCGGCCGAACGATCTGCAAGTCCTTTTGTCTCTGTATAATGAGCTCCTTGACGATTTCGGTCTGATTGCGTATGATCGATGTGAACTGGGTGTTCACAATACTCGGGTGCAGTTCACAGTGCATTAGGGTGGCGCTCTCGTACTCTTTGACGTACCCATCGTAGATGGGGCGTGCCAGTCGGATGTTGGTCGAGAAGCCCTGCTTTTTGAAATAGCCGATGGCATTACAATCGGCGTAAGTGAGTAGATGCTTAATGCCCTTTCGTAGGATGTAGTCCTTCAGGTGGTTCATCAGGTGGCTGCCATAACCCTTCACCTGTTCTGGCATGGCCACAGCACAGAACACAATCTCAACAAAGCCCTGCGTTGAAAACGAACGGAAACAGATGCCCCCAATTGCTTGTTGCTTCTTGACCAGAGTGAGAGTCTTGTGCTTCGGATCGAACAGCAGCTGGCTTATGTAATCGCGCGGCATCTCCGGCAACTGTTGGCAGAAGATCGATTGCAAAGCGAGCAGAAAGATCATCGTTTGCTTATCGACCGATTTCGTTATGGCATTGCATATACAATGGAACTCGATGAATCCCCTCTGCTCCTCGGCCTTGACATTCTCGTCGCGCGATATATTGAAAGGATTCAAGATTTCCGGCTTACTAATGGCCTTCGTTTCCGATACGGCTTTTATGGCACCATACACCACATCGACGGGCAGATCATTCTCATCGATCTCATTACCAAAACAATCAATTTTCGAACTTCTACTATTCGGCTCCTGTAGCAATATTTTTGGTGGTTTAACACTAGTACTCCACATGGGATTGCCGTGATACATATTTCTTCAAAACTAGATGGTATCATTGCAAACAATGCAAAAAAATATGCATATTTAAAAAAAATGCAACAAAAATTAATATTAAAAGTGATTGTATTGTAGGCCAAAAACTGAACAAACTAAGATACTTTTGCTTTGCAGCAAATCAAATTATTACAAAAGTCGACTAAAACTACAACAAATTATCGCAACTACTTATTACTCATGTATGTATGTTGGTCTCAAAATGTTACTTGCAAAAGAAAGACAAAACCAACTAGTAATTTGCCATTTGAATTGTGCAATGATCTCCGTGCGGGATCAAAGATCAGGTAACGGGCATTTGGTTTTGCAATATGCTTAAACACAAATAAAAACAGACAAAAAGCAAATACAAAAAAAAAATAAAAGCAAAAAAATAGATTTTGTTTTATCTCTACTTTTTCCGAGTGTCTTTTTTTTGCGAAAAAAAAACTAGAAACACTTTCGTTTTCAGTTGAATACATTAGTAGCCATTAGCGGCTTCGAATGCTTATCGTATTTATATTTATGAATATTGTAAACATATCCCTTGATTATGGTCACAACTTTCGTTGATATGACAGCTATGCTATTAAAAATGGGAACAAACGTTGAAAGACATTTGCATATATAAATAAATATGAGTTTTATTCACGATTAATGCATAATGTCAGCGACTTATTGCACTTTATCAACTTAAATATTACGCTGCGCTTGTGGTAAAGTTTCCACATATTAATCACATTGCAATTTATCGTTGAGGACATTTGGTCTAATGTGCATCGCTGTGTAAACACTTGCAATCGTTATCGTAATCGCATTTGTTTTATGTGAAGATGTGCAAACTTGTTTGGGCAGCACTGAACACTGGACGAGAGCAGGAGAGCAAACATGAGAGAGCAACTCTTTGACAGCTGACACAATCGGAGACTGTGATTGGTGCAAGTGTGTTTGTTGCTGCGTTCACTTATAAAGGAGGGGTGGCGGGAGCTGTGATGCAGAGGTAAGCTTTTGTGTGTGTGTGTGCGTTCGCATTTGTCAGTTACGTCACAGTGCGCGCTACATTCGAGTTGCGAGACAGTGTCAAATATTGCACGATGCGATCTAAATTCGAAATCGATCACAACACACAAAAAAAAAGGAATGAAATTTAAATACCAACACATATGCACGTGACGACACGATATACTCATATCGGTATCTGTGTGAATGCATAAAACTGTTAAATGGCGAATCGACTGATTAACCGAAGCGAGGCAGTCCCAACGACTCCCCCACCCACGTTCTTTTATTTATTGATAAGTGTGCATTAAAAAAACAAGAAGCAACTACAGCAACAATTACATATTGTTATTATGTATACATACTTGTACTCACCGAACTGCACTTGACTGCTGCGAATACGAATGCGAACGGGAGGAGGCCGGTATAACAACACAAAAATAATAATAATAACTCAAGGGAATGTGCAAAGCTGAAATCAGAAATCAGTAATAAATAAACGAGATATATATTTTTTTGTGGGAGTGTAATCACTATTTGCACACACATATGGACACATGTACATGCACAGTTATTTTATAGTCGTTGCGATGGCAGCCGCATTATCGTTGGCATTTCGCAGGCAGCAGAGGCTGTGACAGCATGAACGAGATGCACAATCAGAACAGCTGTTCTCATAACGGCATAATTGAACGAATATAAAGCGCCGTTGACGATAACAACAACAACGGCGACTGTTTGCAGGTGGTCCCAATAATTAGCATAATAATAACGCGAATGCTTCACTGCTGCCACTTATGCACTTTGTTCTTGTTTGACACAACATAACTTAAAAAAACGAAAAATGTTCAAGCTAAAACCGCACGTTATTTAATCACAATTATTCAATATGTTTTTGATATTTAATGTGTGTGCGTCTGTGTGTGCACTCTTCAGGCTTATAGACTACTTTGTTGCACTATCAGACCGTAATTGAGTTATTGTTTATTTTATAATACTGTGTTATTTACTTCTTTTTGCCGTCTTGATATATATATATATGTATTGAATATAACCAAAATGCGTACGTCCGCCCGCAGACAACTTGTTCGCACGATTAAACCACAATCTCCTGAACGGCAGCAACGTTGACATCGATTGCTGAGCTTTTACTCACATCAAGCCGATTGCCGATTGTTTGGCTATCGAATATTAATTTTCTATCGGATGAGGAAATTATGCTATTGTAAATAAATTGATAAAGTTAGCTCAAAGAACTTGATAAGAACGCTGATTATATTTGTATAATAGCACAATATTATATCATAATTTATGAAAGGCATTAAATAAATATAAAACAGCTATGAAGTGTGCACACAGCTGTTCTCATTTTCAGTACTTAGTGTGTACACACGGCTGAGAGATGTAAAGGTTACGCAAAGTGAAATTCCCTTTTTCTGCGCTGAAACTAAAGAGCGATATAAGAGAGTAACAATTTCAGTTTGTTACTCGCACGCTTGTATAGAATCCATACGCAGCTGTAGTTCAATGCTAAAAAGTTGTTGGACAAGACTGGGGGTTTAATTAGGGCTGAAGTTCGTAAGGTTGATCAAGATGTATCGAAAAACAAAAAAGTTGAGTTTTTATCCGAATATTCCCATGAGAACAATATGATACAATTGTCCGATCAGGTCGAAGTACATAATGTATATCTACATTAAAATTACGGAGTTTTGCCAAGCTTGAACAATTTTACTAAATGCAAATTTGTTATTTGCATCCCGTAATTGTGACGTCACATGCAAAGAGCGCAGAATTCTTTGCATAACCTGCGGCTCTCTTTTAATCTTGGTGTGTACACACTCCACATACACACACAAAACAGTGTGCACCTAACCAAATTAGCTTGCCATCTATTTATGCGCAGCAAATTGAAGAAAAGAAAAAACTGTTGTTTATTAAATAATTAAGTGTGTTAATAATAGATTTGTTGCTTGCTTACTGTATTAAACGTTGCTCTTTCGTCTTAGCTTGTATTTTGGCACAACCCGACGAAAAAAGGTACAAAGAAAAACAAATACCACGTGCAGCGTGGGCTGCAAGCAAAACACGAGTCTTGATTTCTTTTTGGCCAAGTAAATATCAAAAACAGCCTCAGGATGGGTATGGTACAGAAGCGCAAGAAGATGCATTATGGCGACACGCATCTGCAGCGTCGCTGGCGTGTGCGCAATCGCCGCCGGGATCTGGATCAAATCGATGACGATATGCGCACACGCAGTGCCGAGCTGATCAACCAGAACGTGGACCTGGACAAGCCGGGCTTCGCGCAGTTCTATTGCGTGCACTGTGCCAAGTACTTTATCGATGACACAGCCATGCAGGCGCACTTTCGCACTAAGGTGCACAAGCGCCGGCTAAAGGCACTCGAGACGGAACCGTACAGCATCGAGGAGTCGGAACGTGCGGCTGGCCGCGGCAACTTCCAGAAGCCGAAGAAGCGCGTAATCGAGACGCAGCCGAGCAAGGACGATGTCAAGGCTGGCAAACGCATCAAAGTTGAGGAAAAGGCAGAGGACAGCAAGCCCATGGAAGAGGATGCGCCCTCAACAACAACCGCGAAGCCGACGCGGAAGCGCGCCAAGAAGATGGACACTTGAAGGAAATGACGAAATAGCCGAAAACCCATATTTTTAAGGGGTTTTCAATAGTTTAATAGACTATTATTTTTAAGATTTTTTCTTTGTTAACTTAAAAATTCAAAATAATAGCTTGCGTAAACAGAAAATCTTATGTGAATTATATATTCAAAAAACATATGTAAAATATATATATATATACATGTTAAATTAAAATGTTTGGTTTGTTTTTAAAATGGTCAGAGAGCCAGGTTCTAATATTTTACAAATCCGGCGTGAGGAATCCTACTGTTATAATATTGTCACGGAATGTGTAACGCATAGAAGGAGACGTCATAAACCCTATAGAGTATATATTCTTGATCAGATGGAAATTTACAACTTCAAGCCTAACGCATTCTGCCTGATAAAAAGTGCCATTTTTAATTTAAGACAGTTGTAATTTGAGTGCATATATATTTTTTATATGTTGTATCCGCCGTATAGCTGCAGAGATATATACTGAATCTTCGGCAACGCAAAATAATGTGTACAAGCTACCAGAACTTCTTTAAATCCATGTGAAATGTTGAACTCTATTCCAGTTCTGCCCAAACATCAATAAAAAAGACATTTTCTGTTTCTTTTCAAATTGCATGGTATAAATATATTATTCTTGTACATACATAAGAAACATGTAACTCATTTTATACATGATTGAGTTGCTTATGTATATTGTATATATATATATACAGTATACATACTATATATATATGTTTTTTAAAACTATGCGAACTATACAACATGTACAACTACATATATTATTTAAATCAACAGAGCTAGCTGCCATTTTTAAGTATTCTTTTATTTTGTATAATTTTTTATTCAAATTTGCATTTCTCCCAATTGTTGTTTGCTTTATATACATATATGTATATATAAAAAAAACAGTTTTAATTTATTGTGTATAAGTATGTGTATAAATTTAATGTATGTATATTTGGTGTACATATAGTTGGGTTATCGAAAACCAATCGGATTTGATTTGGATTTTGGATTTCTGAGTATAATAACGAACGCTCAAAACAATGCTGAGGTATTTTTCTTTTTCTTTCTCTTTTTTTGTTTTTGTTTTTCTTTGTATATAGGTAATTCTTATTTGTTTTAAGTATTTGCGACCGGGTGCGGCAATTTGAGTTTTTCTTCAAGTTGTTGTTGTTGTTGTTGTTGTGATCCCTTTTTGTAATCCTCTGTCAAGATATGCACGGGAACTAGATGATAACTGGGCAGTGTGTTTGATGTGTGTATTTATGTACAGGCGCGCGTTTAAATGTGTGTGTGTTATATGTATGTATGTGTGCGTGTGTTTGTATAAACATATATACTATGCTTGACACTGGTGAAAAAAAAACAAAAAAAATATAAGTTCTAGAGGTTGTAAAGGGGTTTTCGACTAGTTTTCACAGTTTGTTTAGAGTTGGTTGCATCAGCTGCTCAGCGTTTTGTGGTGGAGCAGCAGCCGCACCCGCTCCACTTGCTGCTCCCGTTCCACCTGCGCCTCCCGCTGCTGCCGCTCCTCCAGCTTTGTTGGCGCGCCTGCGCGTCGGTTGCTTTTGGGCCTCACCTTGGCGCACTTTGGCCGCCGTTGCAACATCCTGTTGCACCGTAAAGAACGGATGATTGAGCGCCTCCTCGGCGGTGATGCGCTTGTGCGGATTGATTTCGAGCAGGCGACCCAGCAGATCATAAGCGCTGGCCGGAAAGCACTCGTACGGATCGAGCGGCTCCGTGATGTAGCTGCTCTCCTCGCACAGGCAATTGAAGAAGTATTGATCACAGTTCTTGCACACATCGATCCTGCCGTCGGGGGACTCGTGTTTGCGCACCATCTGCTGATCACTGAAGATCAGGCGATGGCGAAAGCGCAAGCATAGCTTGCGCAGATTCAGCGGCTTCGATCGCTGGCTGAGCGTCACCATGCGCTCCAGGGCCAGGGCCGTTTGGCGTATGGCCCGGTCACCGAATATGGTAACGATCTCGGCCAGGGCGACAAAGTCATTCGGCGCCTTAAAGAACGGATACACCGAAGACAGTATGGACAGGAAAATGACGCCCGCTGCCCAGACATCGACGGCGGTCGTCTGATCCGCATACTTGAGCAGCACCTCCGGCGGCCGATAGCCGGGCGTGCCCGCTCGCGAGGCGTGCACCTCCTTCTTCATCAGGCAATTGATGCAAACGGACGGATTTGCAAAGCAAAAGCATTTCGCATTGTTGTTGCCGCCGCCGCCGCCAGATACGCGATTTGTGTTGTATCTGCTGCTGGACGCGGCGCTAACCTCCGGCTGCTGCTGCTGCTGCGGCTGTTGTTGTGGCTGCGGCTGTGCCTGAGCCGTTGCCTGCTGCTGGCTCGCCTCTGGCAGGCTCTGCTGCTTGCCAGCATCCGCCGGCGTCTGCTCGGCGGCGGCCTTTGCGCTCTGCGCTATCTCGTTGACGGGCTTGAGCGGCATCTTGTTCCAGGTGCTCGCCGTCGTTGTTGTTGCCTCCTCGATAAGCCGCATGCGCTTGACGGCGCCGCCAAGCGCCGTCTCCGATGGTGACGCTGCTGGCAGCTGCTGCTGTTGTGCGGCCGCATTAGCATCACGTTCGCGCGGACGCTTGCTGTTGGCCAGCAGCAACTGTTGCTGTTGTTGCTGCTGCTGCTGCTGTTGCTGCTGCAAGGCACTCGCGGACAGATTCACATGCTGCGCCAGTCCAAAGTCGACGAGCAGAAATTGACCCTGGCGACGATTGTACAGGAAATTGCTGGGCTTCACGTCCCGATGAATGATGTTGAATTTGTGGACGTGGCGAAGGGCGAGCAGCAGGTTGCGCATATACAGTCGTATCTCCGGTACTTCCATTTTCGTGTAGAAGTCGTGGAAGCGGTCATGCGGCATGTAGGGCATCACGAAAGCCGCCGAGGCCTCGCAGCGCAGGCAGCAGTGGATGCCGACGACGTTGTCCGTGCCGCTGCAAAAGAAAAGAAAGCAGACGGGAAGGGGTAAGACAAATGTAAACAAATGAAAACTTGTAGTCAAATAGAATTAAAAGTTGAGATAACTGGAGCAAACAGCTATCTTCGGCCTGGCGAAGATTAGCTGATATACGACTTAGTTCTAAACTTGGCCAACTCGACGTTTCAGTTATTTTTATACACACACCCAATTTCCGGCCGATTCTTCCTATGGTTGCCTTGTGATATTGCAGCCTGATGTTGATAAGATATGTGGGCCGGTAATTGCCAAGTTTGGCAAAGATATCTTGACCGATTTGTCCCCACTGGAAGCTATCACAAGCTCACAATTATTGCTGAGTTTGACTACGATAGCATCTCTAAAAAAAGAAGTCAGAACGTTGCAATAGTCGTTCACGAAAACGTCGAAAACTTAATTACAATTATTAAATAATCTGCCTAAAAAATTCCATTGGTATAACTTTAAAGCTGAGATATATGGATTAAATGAATTTGCGCACAACAAATTTTAACACTTTTCTGATGCGGGTGTACCCTTGTAATTCCAAGTTTTAAGTCTCTAGCTTAAATACCGGCAAAAAATGCGTTCAGACGGACATTGTTGAAACTCAATGTACTCTTTTCACTTCTTAGTTATCCAATATTAATCATATATTGTTTATATATTGGCAGCATACCAAAACTAGCAATTGCCAAGGTTGGTTTGCATATTAAAAAAAGAGAAAAGTTTTTCATACAAAAGCACAATTCTTGACCCATTTTCCTATGACAACTTATCATTCGATCCGGCCGATTTCGACATGTTTACTACCTACAACAAACCATTTTGAAATTTTTTTTTTATTTATTGACTATTCAAACTAGCTGTCAATATTTAAAAATAAAATTTAATAAATGATTTAGAAGATTCTTTCTTGTGATGAGAGGCAGATTTCATAATCTTTTTTTAATGTTTTTTGGATAAGATTAAAATATACATTTTTTAAAATTAGATTTACCTATAATAAAGGAAAGTATTTGTATTTTTCGTTAGCTCGAATTGTCGAAATTACCCAGGAACCCCCGTCGAAAACATTTAAAATATCGAGCTTAAGGTCAAAACCCAAGGTATAATTAAAAAGAGCTTTGTTTTTAACGTTTTGCTAATGTGAGAACTCTTGTTTATGGGTTTCTCTTGCTCTCTCATTAACAGGTCTATAAATCGGAGCAACGAAATGAAACGAAACTTGTGCGACAAAAAGAGAAACTCGCGACGAGCTACTCAATTGAACATATTTGTTGTACATGTCCCAGCTGTTGCCAATAAGTGCAACGACGCGACATTTAACCCATGCAGCCCAAGGGGTCCAGGCCACCCACGTAGCCCGGACGTCACAGCGATGATTATTTCACCAAGCATTGCGCACGACCCAATCCGCGTCCCCGAGTCATAATTATCATCGCTGTGACGCAATTGGGCAACGGAATGTGCGCAAATTGAACGACTCGAAAAAGATATATACAAAGACAGACAGCGGGAGAGACAGAGAGAGAGAGAGAGAGAACGGGTGAGCTGGTGGGGGACATCGGACCACTGGCTAGCTGACCGGCCGGCCGGCAGGCAGGCCACCCATTCGCCCACTTCGCCAGCCCACGCAGAAAGCGTCGCATGTCTCTGATTCTCGCTCTCGCTCGTTTAGCATTATTAATGCACGAGTGAAGCAAACAAAGCAATCCCTAACGGTACTCAAGCCGGCTGCGATTTGATTTTGGGCTCTTTGCTTTTTGTGTTTTTGGCGATAACCTTGCCCAAGGTAGTTCAAAGCGGAATTGAACGGTTCTTCTACGTCATCAGGCAGACACGTATACAAACATACATATGTCCAATATGCACATGTGTGTTTTGTGCTGTATACATATGTGTGTGACTTATCTAATCTCCGCTAGCCAGCACAAGTAGTATCGATATTATGCAAGTGCCTTGTAGTGTAATCGATACCTATTGGAAGGCATTGGAAGGATATCCGAAATTCGAGTGCAGCAATTGTAAAATCCAGCATGTTTTATAATTTAATATACATAGAAGTATGTGTGTGCGTGTGTCTGTATTTACATCATATCACATCACATATACATGACATCTGCCCATAAGTACAATATATACACGAATATGTATGCATGTAAATATATATGAATGGTTTGTATGATTTGTAAACAAACGTTACACGAGCCAAATGGAAAAATGGCAAACGAGAGCAAGTGTGCGGGCTAGCGAGAGAGAGAGAGAGAGTGGGTTGGCCGTGTAATAGAGAGGTTGGCACGTGAATGGTGTGTGAAAGTGCAATAAACGTTGAGGCAATGGCAACGGCAATGGCAACGGCAACGGCAAACGGCAAACAGCAAACAGCAAATGGCAACTTAAATAAATTGCAATGACGTATGTACATAGGCACGTAGAATGGAAGAGACGTCTAAGGCGACCGGCTGACGTCGTTCGTGACGCTTTTAACGGGAAAGGCGGCACATCCGACACTCTCTCTCCCAGCCCAACAAATTGTTTTGCTTGGCAATAGGATTAATTGTATATATGATAAATATATTATGTACATATATGTGTTTGACATACCCCATATCCGTCATGCATTGCAGCTCCTTCATAATGCGATCCGGATGGCTGGTGGGTATGTGATGCTTGATCGCAAACTTGCGCCGCATGCTCTCCGGCAGCTGTGCCTCCCGCTTGAGCGTCGCCAGCAGGACAGTGCTGAAGGTCCCGTTGCCAATGCGACTCTGCACATCGAAAATGTGACCAATGTCGGGAATGCGCTGCAGCAGATCATTAATAGCCTCTGCAAGTTGTGTGCATGTAATTGTTAATTATGGCAAATTTTCAATTATCGGTAATTACAAACAGCAGGGTCGAGTTTATTATTTTTTTTTATATAATCTGACAGCACCCTCTCGCTCGCACTTACACGTTATACAAGCACAACGACAGTTGTGCATTAGTGTTGCCAATTTAGCCTTTTTCCCACAGATCTGTGTTTTTTTCTTTAACTGACAGCCGGAAAAAGCATGCCGAGCATCCTCTAACCGAAAACTTAGCATTTAAAAATTTTTTTTTAACAAAATTCGATAAATCATTTCAATATTCACTTGATTAAGTGACAAAATATTGACGGTTCGCAAACTAAATTGCTAAATCGTAGACGTTAAACGCAATTTAGATTATCAGGTAAAGTTGTGCTCTTTACTTATAAGTATTTTTATACGAATAAAAAGATAATAAAAATTAACAGGGCAACAAAATTTGTTTTGTTTTCTCTACTTTTTTTAAAATATCTTTTGTCACTTTTTCGATTTTGTGGACTGGATCTGTCCTGTTTTCTTATAGTTAGCTGGCAACACTGTTGTGCATAAAAATAGATTTGAAGAGACACACACTCACACACTTGCACGGTGCTGCCCATAAAAACAACAAAATGAAAAAAGAAAGATGGTTGCCTACCTTCACTCTTGTTGCGCGGCTTCGTCCTGCTGCCCGCAACGCCCGTTGCAATTTGTTCGGCGATTGGCGGCTGCTGCTTCTGGACCTTCACAGTGTTGTTATTGCTGTTGTGCTGTTTGTTGTTAACTATTGCTGTTGTTGCTGCTGTTTTGGCGCGTGCAGCTGAAATCGCTGCAGTTGTTGCTTGCACCGTCTGTTCGTCCTGCAGCGGCCACGAGTGGATGCCTCTGCTGGCACTCTGCTGCTGCACGTTAACGCTCATGCCCTGAAATGTTGCTGCCAATTTGGGACTGGAGTTGCCCTTGATGCCGTTGTTGTACTGCTGGGCAGCATTGGTCTGTTCGTAAGGCTGTTTACCCTTTGAGCGTTTGGTAGGAGTTTGACAGCTGGTGCAGCAGCCGCCATGACCGTTCCGGTGCCGGAATTAGTGCGCTTATCCATTGTTCGGGCGTCGCTGGCACGGCCAGAGGCAGCATCGGTTTTGGCTGGGGTCGAGGGGTTGGGGACAGGGTGGTAGCAGCTGATATTGTAGCGTATGGTGTTGTTTTATGTCGCTGCTGTCCGGTCGGTTTGTTCACTTTTTTTATTTAGTATTATTTTGGTGTTGTTGTGTTACTGTGTTGTGTGGCCGCCCTCTTGCGTCAGGGTGGAATGAATGTTTTGGCTCTATAAATACATGGAAATTTTGGGCGAACTTGCGAATATATCTATTTGATCTGTTTAATTTTGTTTCGTTTTGTATTATTTTATTTTAGTTTTATTTATTTTTATTTTTTTTTTTTTGCCCTCTGCCAAACGAAATTGTTGAGCGCCGTAATATTACTGACACACAGCGCCGTGCAGGCCGCTCCGTTTCGCCTTTCACAGCTAGCCAAAATTCGAACCGCTTACTTTTTACTCGATTCCGATTCCGATTCTGTTTGTTGGCACCGTCTCTGCCGCTCCCGCTGTCACTCGCCCGAACGTCACGTATAGAGCGAACCACGCACGATGCTTGGCGAATATCAGCGGGACTTGTTCACTAGGCTCTCCAATTTTTCGTATTATTTGCATAAATGCGACCATAGAGCAAGCTGCTTACTCTATGATGCGGCGGTGGCCATTGAGTTTTTGTGCCTGACAGGCCATTACAATTATTTTGACACATCAAGCTTGTCGGCAGCGATAAACGGCGACCAGCTGATGCCAGGGTTGCTATCGCGCGATGCGAATCGATCATTTGTATCAAGTGCGCGACAATTCAAATTCGAAAAGTTGCAATACAAAAAATATAATTTATATAAATGTTGACAATTAAATAGCCACAATAATATTTAACTGTTACTAAAACTGCAAATCGATACAAAAAGCACATAAATACCTACGAATAATGACTAAAACATAAAAAATACAATAAACATATTGGATGTGGCTAAAAACGAAATAATAATGTAGCAAAAGAACGGAACGCGGACTTTTGAAAACGCCAGCGTAAACCCCGATCAATAAATGTAATAAATAAATGAGATTTCGCTTTGATATCAACGCAAATTGTGCGATCGATCCGATTCGTCAGCCAAGAGCGGTATTCCCACTGTATATGTGGCATTGCTGGCATCCATCTGATTGGGATCATCGCAGCGTGCACACGGCCCGAGCAGACGCAACATCCGGGCAGCCAGGGTTCTCTTCCTCTGGCCAATATGCTGCACACCCAACTGGCCCGCATGAACTTGCGTTGGCGCATGCTGGCCATTTAATGGCACCAGCTCAACGACTCGATTGCTGTGCTTGTCAAAGTATATGATGCCCTCCCGCTGGCCCCAGTCACGCATTAGGCCAAAGTTCACAGCCTGGTTGTTGTACGCCGGCTGCGGTGAACGCAGCTCGTGTCCCTCAATATCGATGGCCGAGTCGTTGCTGCTGGGATGGCTACTTCCCGAATTGTTGGTGGTGATGCGATTGGAGCTAGCGGGTTGCAAGCTGCCAGCGATGCCAACGCGAGCGTCAGTGCCCGCTGTCACAAGAGATTGCAAAGTGTGAAGTCAATGTCAGCTCAATGGGTTATGATAAGTTGGTTATTACCTAGAGCATGTCCATTGGCGTCCACATCAGTGCTGTTGTCGCTGAAATTAAGGGAGAGCGGCTTCAAATTACCCAGTTGAGCGTTCGCTCTGGCCAGCTTCAGCTGGTTGGCCGCGGGCGGCACACTGAGCAGAGGTATCTCAATGGATCCCGCGCTGCTGTCGTAGGTGATGTCGTTCAGATCCGTGTTGGGATGCGGCGTTGCGTTGGCGGCTATAGCCGGCATGTCCGACAGATCGGATAGATGGGACAGGTGGGTGGTGACCGCGGGCTGGTCCGTTTGTGTGGCCTTTGCCACGACCTGTTGGGTCACAGGCGGGCAGTTCATCATCAGAGAGCGCAGCGAATTCGGAGGATTGCCCGCATTCGTAGGATTCACGACCAAGGCACTTTGACGCTTCAGCTTGTCCTTGCAGTCGGTCAGCTCCGTGCGTATCGCCTCAAAGTTCTTCTTCAGCACAATATTGTCGTCGATCTTCTTGTAGAGTTTGGCCTCCAAGTAGTCGCTGTACGACTGCAGGCGCTCCTTCTCGTTGACCAGCCGCTCGTAGCTCTCGTCGCGCACGTGCGTGTCCGTGCCGCTGCTGTTGGCCAGCGACATCGATTCATCCAGCTTCTGCTGATCTTCGGCGCCGCCGCGTGGCGTCAGCGATTCGGGCATGGAGCGATGCCGTTGAAATGTGCCCGTCGCGTTGCGACGCTGCTTCTCCTGGTCGTGCAAATCGGCTATGTATTTGCTCACCTTGCTGGTGACGTGCTTGTAGCGCCGCTTCGTGTACGCCGAATGGATGTCCTGGTAGGAAACCGCTTTGCTGCTGCGTCCACTGCCCAGCTGCACCTGCAGATGCGTGTGGGCGTGGTGTCCCGTCTCGCCCGCATCGTTGTTGTTGGCTGGAATCGAGCAAACTCTGCCATTTAATTCGAATTCGTTTCGAGTACCAACTATTTACCATGTTTGTCCTCGTGCTCGAGCTCGTGCTCCATGCCAACGGGATCGCTGGCGCAGGTCTTCTCCGAGCAGTCGCTGTTCAAAAATGGCGACGCGTGGCGCTCAAAGTTATCGGGCTCATCGAGATTTAAACATATGCTAAATTGCCGCTCAAAACTTTGGCTTTTTCGTCGGCTGGCTGCTGTGCCGTTTAATTTATCAAACAGCTCATCCTCGGGAAAGCTTTCGTCCTGCAAACTCATGGCAGATTTCGGCACAAGAATTGTGCGAAAATTCGCAACTGCTGGAAACAAAATGGCTAGAACTGCACTGGAGTAGCACCGTTACGTTAGAGTGTTGCCACTAATAAGCACAATAAAATCCTAGTTCCGATAACTTCGCTTCTATATGGAGAATCGCTAGGTGACTGAATTCACAATTTTGTTTCTGCTATTTCAAACTATCATAAACAATATCATTGACATCGCCGTCGTAATTAAATTTTGTACGTGGCGAAATTAATTTTAATTATTTTTTAGCGTCGATATTTGGAACTTTATTTCGAAACCGGAACCACACTATTATGTTACATTTATTTATGTTTTTAAGCAGTAAATCAAATAAATGTTAATGCAAAATTGTTAAACAATTGGGTCTTACTATTCTCAAAAACATCATATTTTAGAGATAATGGCCCACAGAACCTGGTATATATCATTAAAACATATAGTTTAATCTAGATCTTTCTGAAAGATTGGCTTAAATCGTTAGTGCCGTTTCTGATATATTTTAAACGAATGGTTGGTTATAAAAAAAACCCAATTAAAGCCCAGATACGAAGAAGTATATTCAAATTAAACAAGTTAAAACCTTCAAGGAAGATCTTAACTTGGTGATCTCCAAAAAGTAATTGGATTGTTTTATTTACGCGAGCTGCGTTTATTTTATGCTGACAACTGCGTGCTGCTAACTATTGTTAGTTTTAAATACTCAAAAAGGCGCCAGCGCCGCGCTGTGAATGTCAAAACCATGTGCCGCCATCTATTGTCAATTTCGTACATTGCGCAACCACACCGTTAAAAATGGCTAGCGCCAGTGTTGCCGGCCCCTGGAAAACCGCGTTGCACTGTGATTGTTAAGAAATTCGTAAACGTGCGACTTTGTTTAGCCGAATGCCGCAGTAAAGATGTCTACTAAACCATCAAGCAGCAGCGATGGCAATACTAATCCCAGTATCAATGACATCAACCTGGAGGCGCTGACACTCAGCGAGGGCATACGGGACTCGCCCGTCTGCATCATTGTGCTGGGCATGGCCGGTTCTGGCAAAACAACGTTTACGCGCAGCCTCATCGAGCACGCCCAGGCGCAATTCAATCCGTATGTGGTTAATCTGGATCCGGCGTGCCGTGAAGTGCCCTATGCGGCGCACATTGACATACGCGACACGGTCAACTACAAGGAGGTGATGAAACAATACCAGCTGGGTCCCAATGGCGGCATCGTGACTGCTCTCAATATGTTCACCACCAAGATGCCGAAATTCGCGGAGCTGGTGCGGCGCGCCGGCGAGCGTGGCCACAAATGGTGCATCATCGATACGCCCGGTCAGATTGAGGTGTTCACTTGGTCAGCGTCGGGCAGCATTATCACCGAGGGCCTGGCCACCATGTTTCCCACAATAGTTGTCTACGTCATGGACGTTGTGCGCTCCAGTTGTCCAACCACATTCATGTCCAATATGCTGTACGCCTGTTCCATACTGTACAAGACGCGGCTGCCCTTTCTGATAGCGCTCAACAAGGTGAGTGCAAAAGATTCCCCAAGCAGTTTCCGTAAACGCTGATGTTTATATTGCACTTGACACAGATTGACCTGAAGGACTGCAGCTTTGTGCAGGAGTGGATGACCGACTTTGAGGTGTTCCAGGATGCACTGGAGGAGGAGCATAGCTACGTTAACAACCTGACGCGCACCATGTCACTAACTCTGGACACCTTCTACGAGAATCTAATCACGTGCGGTGTCTCAGCCAAATCGGGCATAGGCTTTGCCACGCTGATGACCCACATTCTCGAATGCATAGCGGAGTACGAGCGCGACTACAAGCCGGTGTACGAGAAGATGCGTCTACAGCGTCTGGCGGAGCAGCAGACGTGTGCACTGCCAGCAACACACATCGATGAAGCTGGCACGGCGGTGCCCATGGGCCTAGATCTGAGTGTCCGTTTACAACGATCACGAACAATTTAGGAAGCACTATTCAACTCATTTTGTTTACTTTTGCAGGATCCGGCAAGCAATGCGGACAACAGTGTCTTCCTCATGGCACCGAGCATGGTGCCGCTGCAAATGGATGCAGATGAGGAGGAGGAGACGGATGCCAAAACTAAATCAGAGGAGCAAAATTTCCAAAGTTTCGTCCAAAATCATTTGACGGTACAGCAAAACAAGCGCGATAAGCAGCAGCAGGCGCAGCAGGAACAGAATTCCTAAGTGATAAATTCGATACGTTTGTAATTATAATTTTAAGCTGAAGGTAAAATAAAAAGAATATAAATATATATATTTATATATAAATATATTTGTGTAATAATAAAGGCGAAAATACACGCCATGGAGAGCGAACAAAATTCTGCGAGATAGGAAAATTTAAAAATCTCGGGCAGCTGTACAAACTGAAGATGCAGAGAAATTGCAAAATTCATGAGTGGATAAAGACCTGATTATAGATTACTAGTGAGAGGCACTATCAAATAATAATATTATTTTTTAAAGTATAGGATATAGTAGTAAACTATCAACCTAACTAATTATACTCGTTCAGGAAGTGAACAAATTATACCGAATTTGTGCAATGCCCTTTTTGCTAAGGTCTTGCAATTGGGAATATATACACGAGTCATCAGATTTTTCCATGCCCAAAATTTATTTCCAATATAACAATAATATCAAAAACCGTTTTTTGCGCAGTCGGTTACACCCGAGTGTAACATTCTTACTTGTTTTAAATATCACTGGCTGCGAAGGCCTTCGACTAAGGCCAACACTTCATCCATACCAGCCTGGGATTCGAACCCGGATCCTCGTTGTTTAATTGCCGCAACATTTGAAAAGCTCATCGGACTGCATCAAATAATATAAATAGATAATATAAATAAATAGATAATGTAATGCTATAAAATGATCAATGAAATATTTCCACATTATGCAGTTAGTTTGTTCTTTATTATTATTCACTTTAACAAGCAAAAACATTCAATATAGTGTTTGTTTTTTGTATATGTATGTATGTATATATATATACATATATATATAAATATATATGTATATATATATATATATATATATATATATGTATGTATGTATGTATATGTGTGTGTGTATGTACGAATAGTTTTCTGGTATATGGACTTAATTGTTTAGCTTTGCAAATTATTTGTAACAATTACAGTGATATATGGAGGATATACAATCCATTTTGGAATCTTTGATTTGCTTTATTGGATAATATAGACATATGTACATGCATGCACATATGCACATACATACATGTATATATATGCGTGCATGTTTATATGTAAATGCAAGCCGTCGTGTTGTTAGCTTATATTATAGCATATACTATATAAATACCACACAAATATATATATATATTCATATATATAGTACATAGTATAATGAGCAAATCAATGGTAAGTGCGTCATGCCACGTCCACGTCCACGCCCACGCTCGCCTTACCGTACACGGTTTTGATAAATATTACGCTTACAAAAATACAGATCATCTCAAATTACAATTACAACTCTCAATGATTCACAGTTATATAGATCGACATACAAGTTACATACAGTTACATACATATTCATAAATATATATAGTGTATACAGTGTACATAGTATTTTTTTTTTTTTTTTTTGTTTCTTTGTTTTTATATATCATTCTTATCAATCGAACTATGATCTAGAAACTCTTCCTTTCCATCTCTGTGCTCCCATTCGATTCCCACTCCGATTCGAGCAGAAAATTTAATACTTACGTTTCAAACCCATTTACTGCATTTGTGTTTTTTGTGCTCAAGAGTTTACAGACTGGACTTAGTGATAAGAGAAGTACGTGCAGGGAGTTTACGGCCCCGCCCTAGCCACCCAATGCACGGCTCTGCAGGCGTTTATGCGTGACAAGGTTTTGTGATAAGTTTGCCAGTCACGCATGAACGCAGCTCAATACTCATAATTTGCCATCTTAAATGCATTATAAGCCTAAAAATCTTGTAATATTTGTGCTAAAAATCATGTATATATATTTGGATAAGTTTATATGTATGTATGTTGCTTTTGAAAACTGGCACACACACACACACACACAAACAATCGAGCACACTGAAGAAACTATTTCCAAAAAGTTAAGAATTCAGTGCCGAAAAAAAATATTGTTATAAAGTAACAGCTTATTTAAAGAATCCTTAATATGTTTTCAAGAAACAGTCTTTTCTAGGTTTTTTTTTTGGTTTTTTTTGTTCTTTTTTTTTTGTTTACTTTGGAAACATAACAATGAAAATTGCTTGAGTGTCGGTAAATTTATCAACTTTTCATTTTAATATGCGGCTGCTTTTGTTTTGCGTAGCTTAGCTTGGACAGCATTTTTGAAAATGTGGTTTTTCTTAGATTCTTAATATATAATATATGCTTCTGAGTATATACCCAAATGTAAATAAACAAATATGTGCACGCGTGTATTAAATAATATTCATTCATTACGGTCCCGGGTTCTTCTTAAATGGAGCTGTTATTAAAAAAAAATTTCTTCAAAATATCCAAAACACATACATACATGTGTTGAACATTGTGTAATGTATAGCATAGTTTGAAGAAATTGGTTTTTATTATTGCCCCCATTCAAAGAAAATCAGGGACCGTAATTAATGATTATTTTAATTTTTTTAACAAAAAAATCATTCATTGTTTTCAAAAACAAAACAATAATATTATACCAAATTTCACCTTTTTGGATTATCTATGCATAACTTTCATATTTTTGATTTTATTCCAATTGTTCACAAGGTAATTTTGAAATACATTAACTATTGTAGCAATAAAAACAAAACTCAAAGATAGTGATTATGACCTGAGTTTTTTTTTGCTCAAATATAAATTTCAAGGAATTATGAATTTTCAATGTGGAATTTAGGCAAGATTAAAACTTATCCTTAGTAAGTAAGCCACAAATTAAAAAAAATAAAATAAAAAACTTTTAAATTTCACTTTTTTTTAATAGTTGTACATTTTTTAAAATTGAAAATTGATATTATGGGTTCGTTGTGATTAACTTACTAAGGATATACAATAATCTTGCCTCAACTTCCCATAAAAAATTAATAAATACTTAAAAGTAAAACTCAAAAATAGTGATTATAATTTTTAACAATTTAACTTAAAATTAATCATTGCCTTGTCAGCAATTGAATAAAATGGCAAAAGCAATAAACATATACTATAATACAATAATAACCGTGTAATTTTTATCGGATACATATTATGATTACGGTCCTTGGGAAGAAATATCCAGTGAATAAATTGTGCACATATTTGAATATTTGTATGGGGTACATTTGATTAAAATACGCATTAAATATCTTTACTTTTGTTTTGGTATCAAGCTTTGGTTTTCATCTTCTTTTTTTTTGTTTGATCAAAGGGTTTTTCTTTATCTATATATGCCTGTATATGTTTTGTATATATATCATAAAAATATGTAAATAAAAAACAAAAAATATCAAAAAGCGACAAAAATAATGGGGCATACGCATTTTTGCTATTTTTGTTTTTGTTTTATATAATTTTTAATTAATCATCGTCGGACAGATTTGTTGTTGTGAGCAGTGTGGCATTATCCTCGGCGCCTTGCTCTTCGATATCCTGTACGAGAAATAAAAGAGAAGTGTTGAATACATTTACGATTGGATCAAGTAGTCTAATCTAACTATAGCTAACATATTTTTTATGATCAGTTCAGCGTTAGATAAACCTTTTTCTCTTAAGAAAAAGTTGATTAAAAGTTTCAATTCCCTAGCCCAAAAACCAGGCTTAAAGAAATTTACAGTTTGTCAATGTTTTTGTTGTACAAAATATATATGTATATATATATATTTAGCAATTTGTTTTATTTTGTTTGTTTCGTTTTTTGTTACATTCGTTAGGACGTATAAAACCACACGATCAAAATGGTTAACTAACATTAAAAGTACACGATATACATACATACACACATGCTTACATATATAAACAATGCGCACATACATATGCATATGTATGTGTTACATTGCTTTTGTAATTCGCATTTACAGACACACACACATTTAGTTAGAGAGACGAAACACATTTGTTCATACAGTTTTGATTTCGTTGAAGCATACTTGTATAAAAATAAAAAAATGGTTTATTTCAAATAAAAAATATTTTGTAATATGTAATAATAATAATTAAAAAAAATCAATCTTAGAATCAAACAAAACATTTAGGTTTACGAATATGGTAAATGCAGCGCGACAGTACAAAAATGTTTCGTGTGTTGTGTTGCATAGAAAGTGCTTCAGTTCGCTGATAGTCTGTTCTGTTCGTGTTTTTGTTGATGTTTGATGCTGATTGTTGTTTGTTGCTTGAGCGTCTGGAAGTGTGCGGAAGATTTTGTTGCTTTGTTGCAGCTGCAATCGCGATTGCGCTGCCTTATTTCAGCTTCTGCTTGGCGGGACTGGACGTCGCCTGATCCGCCTCGGGCAGGTCGCTCTCCTTCTTGCGCTTCACCTTGTCCTTGCTGGGCGCCTTCACCTTCTTGGACTGCGCCGCCAGCAGCTTCGCCTCGCGCTTCGCCTCTCGCGTGGCGCGCAGCTGGTCGGTGATAAAGGAGAACACCAGATAGCCCTGCAGGGCGATCAATCCAATCAGTGCTATCACCGCACGCAGCGTATAGCTGCTGCCAGATCCCCAAATGCCATAGTACAGTGTCAGCACACCGATCACCAAGGTGGCGAAGCGTACCAGGACAAAGCAAGCGCTGTTCACAATGCGGACGCGCGCCAAACGCTCCTCGCGATCGAAGACGCCAATCAGCTGGAAGACGTGGGCGAGCAGCTCGCTGAAGTAGTGGAGCGTAAGAAGGACGAGCGCCAGACGCTGGAAGCTGAGCGTGTAGGCCAAAACGATGAGCGTGAAGCCGCTAATGGAATGTATGATCTTGGGCTGTTGCTCCTCCTTGGCGCGCACCTTCTGGAAATAGAGTTCCGGCAGCATGTGCAGATAGTACGCCAGCTGGATAATGAAGTAGAATTTGTGCAGGAAAGTCATCGGATGAGCCGGATAGCCCTCCCACAGCTGCGCCACCTGGGCCAGGTAGCCCTCGCGGAGCGCCACGTGCGCGCCCCAAACGAATGACAGCAGATAGAAGGCGACCAGCTGGCCGGATTCGTTAAAGCGGGCCAGTTTAAATTTGGATAGATGCAATTTCTTGCTAATCTTGTCCAGCACAAACTCCTGGATGATCGCGTGCATGATGATGCAGGTGAGCGTATAGAAGAATATCGCACAATAGTCCTTGATGCCGGCCGCATAGGTGTACGGCTTGCCATACGGCTGCTCCCGGCTAGCCTCCTCGCCGCTAACATTGTGATGCAGCGATATGAAGGCGCTGGCAAACGAGGCCGTCGACTCGTTCATCAGGCCGACGACAAACACCATGGCCACGCAGGAGATGATGTCCGCATGGTTCTGTATGACGAACTCGTGGCTCAATATCGGTGGGTTCTTGTTGCTCGTCTTGCGGCCGAGTCCGGGTTTGATGGCCATAATTATTGTTGCTCGTTGCGTGCTGCTGCAATGTTGCAAGTGCTGGGATTAGTGTTTTTTTTTGTTTTATGTGAATGCAATCGCATGACTGCCGCACCCCCTCCCCATCGCTATCCCATTCCTTCATGTGCATGTGCATATATATATATATATATATATGTATATATATATGTGTGTGTGTGTGTGTGTGCGTGGCTGTTGCAACGTCAGCAGCGGAATTATGGCCATGTGCAGGCAAATGCCAATTGGCCTGAGAAAGCAGCGCACACAAAAACAGCATTAAATACAAATTTGCCTTGTTGGCACACACATACACACACACACATACGCTCACGCACACAGAGAGAGGCGAGAGGGAGCGCAGCAATTTCTTTTTGCTTTTCACTAGCGCGCTTGTTGTTGTTGCTTACAGAATTGGAATTCGTGCTGCAATTTGCTGACGTAGGCGTCTTCCAGTTGTATATTTGTGAATTTCTTCCTCTTCTTAAACTTTCGGTTATAGTTGTTAAACGGCTCTTTTTTTGTATTTTATTTTTATGCCAGTGCGCCTCTGGTCCAGCCGCCTCTGCTGCCTGCCTGCCTCTGGCTTCTGCTTTAGCTTTAGCTGCTGCTCACCTGCGAGTGAGTGACTGACTGACTGACTGACTGAATGAATGTGTGGCTACGTTTCACTGAAAGCACCGTGTGAATGCCAAGGCGGCCTACTAGCCAACAGAGCCACAGACCAACAACAACAGCGCAGCCACCAGCCGCAGCAGTACTACAAAACACAGCCAGCGGTGGCAACAACAGCAACAGCAGCAGCAAAAAAACAAAAAACTGCCACGCAAACGACTCTCGGCTCCAACGGGCAATAGTGTGTGGTATTGTTGGTTTTTGTTGTCGCTGCTGGCTCACTACCACTTGTTCACGTTGTTGTTTATTGCCTGCTTGCTTGCGCGCACTCAGCTCAGCGCTGGCGTTGTGCCGGCTAAAGTTATGCGCTCTCGCTTTCGCACGCCCAGAGCGCCACAATATTATGTTGGGGCGCTCACTCGTCGGTATCACGATGTTTGGCCACGATGTCCGTTTTTGATGGTCGTTTGCTTCGCGTCACAGCCGACAGTGACGTGGAACTTGTTGTCTGTTTCGCTTATCGATAGCCGTTTGTGCAACTCTGCTTGCTTTCTGGCAAGTGACACAATAAAAGATGGTCGAGGGCCACGATTGAGAGAGCCACAGGTAATACACCAAATTCTAAGCTCTTAGCATTGTGACGTCACAATATCGTATTTTGTATGCGCGCGCGGCGCGTTTGTTTGAAAATAGCGACAATTTTGCTCTAAAGTACAATAAAAGTACAATAAAGTGCAAAAAAATAAAGACAATATATCATATTGCTTATATAGGATTAATCGGTTAACTTTTCTGTTTTTGAAAATAGATAGATAGTATACAAACTGAAAATCGACATAGATATTTTTTGACGTCACACTCTCTTAAATCGCGCTCTTTCGTTTCAGATGCCACATATAACCATTCTAACACACATTTTTTGTCAACCTTTTTACAACATATTACATGTCTTGCCATTCACATTGATACGCGCACATTGCACTGTTTCAACGTAACGTTTGACATTTAAAAATATTTTTAATTAAGCAAACGCGTATGCACAAGTATAATAAAGCAATAATTTTCAAAAGAATTTAGTTAGATTTAAAATAAATATAAACATAGACTATTATGGATGCCCCCAATGCCAACTTTAACTTAAATTTTTACATAATACCTTAGTCATGCATATTCTGATTTTTCAGTTTAAGCTTAAAGTGAATTTGTTTTATTTGTGTGGAAGCTAACGCATATTGACTGTTGGCCCCTACAAACGACTTTCCATTATCTTAAACAATCTGTTTTTTTTTTTTTAATCTTTATCATCATTCGTTTTGCTGTTGACGTATATTTGCTATTAGTGCTTTATTAAGTTAATTCTGCTTGATTTCTATAAATCCATGTCCACAACTAGTTCAAGTTAGGCTAGTTTTAATTGATTAAGACTAAGTTATTATTTGATTGATATTTGATATCCTTAAATAGAATTCGCAAGTGATAGAAAGACCCAAAGCAAATTATACAATTTATATTTACCAAATATTCTATTTACCAAATATTAACCAAACTTTTTCTAGGCACTGGCTACTTTGACATTTAGCTGAGAGTTTACAAAACTCAGTCACTAATCTGGGGCTAGCAGCCGTTTTTTCGTTGTTTAGCTTAAATTTTGAAATAAACCTTATCTTCTCCTTGTTAATAGAATTTTGTAGTTCTTGTTTTAAATTTGTTTTGTTTCGCATAATGGTTTTTCATTTTATGATGGGTTTAAGTTCATTTTTATAACCTGGCAATGGGTAATCTAATTTTGTCACGAAAAGTATGTAACACATAAGGGAGACGTATGAAGTTTATATATTCATGATGAATATAAATATCCGGTAGGTATCGGAATCGGCCGCATCGGAATACTGTCGCATATAGCTCCAGTGGGAACATTCGGTCGAAAAAATGCGATTTTGTAGATACTTGTGCCAATATTGAGAATTAAAAGTGTCACTAAGTTTCCAACATATGTACAAACTATAAAATCCGTTTTTGTATGAAAAACGTTTGTTATTTTCCAAGATATCCTTGTCAAACTTGACAATTAAGGGCATAACTACGCTCCCAACAAATTTCCGACATATTATCATTATGAGAAATAAGCTCTAGACTCCCATACGAACGATCGGTTGAAAATTCGTACAAAATATATAAAATAAATGAATGCATATATACAAAATATAATTAACAGGAACTACTATTTAATATAGATTTTGTAAGATAAGAAAAAAACAAAATGTCTGCAAGGGTATCAAGTCTCCTGCTCCCCAAAGAGAACTCTTTTCTCTCGTTTTCACCTGTGTATAGAATTTCCAAAACTTGGTAGCGGCAACCAAATTTTGAAAGCTTTTAAACGGGGCAGCAGTTAAGAGAGTGCCCCCGCCCACTTATAATTGTAGATGCGTTTATGTTTGTGGCCGAATGTGGCACAAGGTTATGCAAGGAGTCGGCCACATGGTAATTAAATGCATTTGTACTCACGTTACGATTTCGCTTGCGCACGGAGGACACAATGGTGCGCTTGTTGCGTGCCACCAAGCAGACCGTTATGATTAAAATCATGCCAATAAGTGCAAATCCAAGTAATGCGGGTAACAGCACGCTATCCTCAGCCTTGTAGCCCTGCGAACGGAGGAGGAGGCACATATTAAGCCAAGGCCGCTGGCAAACCAGAGCGGGCTCGATACTTACGGACCACTGGACATAGGTGGATGGATCAATGTACGCCCAGCGCGTATTCATCCAAGCGTTGTTGCTCTTGTTCTGAACCGTATCCGTGTTGCCTGTAGATTGTTGTTGTTGCTGTTGCTCTTGCTGCTGCAGCTGCTGCAGCTGTGTACTCTGCGTCTTGGCCAGCACTGGCGGCATTATCGGCTTCTTGGCTGCCGACTTGAGCAGCGGTACTTGTATGATGCGCGTGGTTATGGTGGCTGCCAGACGGTTGCCCAGCGGTGGGGCTGCGGCGGTGGCGACTGTGGCCAGCGTTGACAACGTCGATGGCGAGGGGGTGCCCACGGTGCTGGCTGGCTCCGTTGCCTGTATGCCCATTGTTGTTGGTGCTGCTGTTGTTGTGCTTGTTGTTGTTGTTGTGGATGTTGTTGTTGTGCTGCTGCTGCTGCTAATTGGCATCGTTTTGTTGAGCTTCAATATGAACTGCTCGACGCCATTGCGATTAACGATCTGCACGGTTTTGCCCACACTCTGGCCCAACATGGCGGCAACTGGGGAAGCTGCGCCTGCTGCTGCAGCCGTGGATGTTGCTGGTTTCGCTGTCGCTGGCAAGCCCGGCTGCTGGCGCTCGTCGCTGTGCGTGAATGCCGCCTTCGTTTTGAGGAACCATTCTGTGGGACTGGGCAAGCACTCGGCGGAGACCAGAAAGGGTATGAGCACGGCGCCAATGATCACCGTGCAGACGAAGATCAGGCCCAGATACGCAAAGAACGTGCGACGTTTGCGTGGCACCGCCGCGCTGCGCTTGGCGCCGCTGGACGAGCAGGAGACGGACGTGGAGTCGGACGCGGCAGCGACAGCGGACGCGGGTGAGGAAGTGTTCGCGGCCAGGCAGCTGGCGTTTGTCAGCTTGCCCTCGATGCGAAAATCGTCGTTTTGCGGTAATATCGTGTATTGCAAACTGTTCTCGCCGTGTCGTATCGTTTTGTACATTTTGACCCGTTTTGACTTCTGACTTTCTTTGTTTTTTTTGGGGATTTTTTTTTTTTTTGTGTAACTGAAAATTCAGCGAATCTGAATCGTTTGTGGCAACAAGGACACTACAGGACACTTATTGTATTGCGCTTCGTTCCTGGTTCGCCAATCGTTGTTGTTGCTTTTGTGCCAATTCTTGTTGTTGTTGCTGCTGCTGCTGCTGCATGCACGCTCCTTGCGCACTAATTTTATGTTTTTATTGATTGAGCGTTGTTGTTTTTGCCAGGCGGAGAGACGAGCAGGAGGCAGCTGGAAGAACTAAAAGTTTTGGCGCAGTCGCAATTCTGATTTGGCGCAGTGTGGCAAAACTGATAACGGTCAATAAAAATGCGCGCTGCCAGTGCTGCAAAACGTCACCGTACACTGTCTACCAATTTGTGTGGGCATGCCGTTTACCCAGTACCACTAACCACAGAACAAACTGAGTATGAACGTTCCAGTCGGCTGTTACCGACTGTGCACTACTCATTCGCTGTATAATAACAGCTTAAGACAGACAAAAACGGGCTTAATAATTATTTTTATTTTGGCAGAATATCGATTTTTTTAATTTGTGGGAACGGGCGTGTGTGTGGCCGAAATTTACACATTTGAAAAAGTGTTTATCTTTTAATTTCTTAAATTAAAAACTATAATATTACGTTGATTTCGAAAATGTTTTTTCTGAATTTTGTAATAAATTATATAATAAGTAAGTTCAATATATGATCACAAAAAAAAAAAAAATTAATGCAGTACCAATATTTTTGTGTCTCTCTGTATATGAATGTGTATCTACCTAAATGAGGTGCAGAGCAGTAGGGGACAATTGAAAAGTAAAAAAAGAAAATGTTCCGCTGTTCCTTATTAAAATTGAAGGTTGGAATATATGTACTTTTAATAGAAAAAAGAGGCTTTAGATTATGTACATGTATATATTCATATTTGTTATAATATTTCAAACAAATGCGTTTTGACCAAACTAAATCATAATTTAATGCGCATAAACGTACACCTCACTGTGGGCACTGACAGAAGCTAATTACTTACGAATCTTATAATTACCCACTACAGTGGTTACAGGCATGTGAGATATTATCTATGATTTTGATATGCGAAAATTCCATTTTCCATAATTAAAAGTAAATAATACAACATGCTTAAATAAAATTAATTGATTTCATGAATTCAATACAGATAACTCAAATTTGCTTGTCATTAATACAGAGCGTTTTAATAAAAATATCAATTCTAATTTCTAGATTGAGTTTAGATGTGATAGTTCTAGCTTTCGAGCGATCACTGTGCTTGGATACAACAAGAACTACAAAACTAATTATGCAGTTTCTCACTTGTTAAATATATTAAATATATATTGTGAAGTGTTTGCAAGTATAATAATAATAAGTATATTAATAGAATCGAATTGATATATGTATATATGTATGCATTTAAAAATGCACTCAGTTGCATGCCTTGACAAAAGCTCATTGCGGTATTTTTATTGCGCATAAAACTGCATTTTATTAGATGTCTTGACAAAAGCTAATTGCATAAAAATGCATTTCGATGCCTTGACAAAAGGTATTTGTTTTTACATATCATAATAATATAGAGCATATAGCATATCTGTGCACTGCTCCGACAGCGCTGGCAGAAGCTAATTGCTACACATCAATTTTGAATAAAACCCGGAAACAATTTACTTTGTAGCGACCGATGAATTTGGTTTATGATACAATCATAAATACTATAAAAAAGAATTTTCAACTGATTTATGAGCAAAAGCAAATGCAACATTAATTGAGCAATCGACCAAATAGAATGGCCAACGTCGGTTGTGTATCGGTGGAGACGGGTGCGGACTTGGTCTACTGATACGAGCCACGACGATAAGAGCCCTGCACCTGTGTGTTCAGGTGAGTAGGGAAGCAGGGAAATTGATAGCGTCCGCTTATCGGCCCGAAATAGCCAACAATTTGCCAATGCAGTGGACGCTTGGGACTGGGTATCGCTCAGTCACGTAAACGGCACTCAAGTGGGAGCAACATGATCATCATAATCGCTGTTGGCCTGGTCTTTCTGGGGGTGCTACTGAGCCTGGGCTTTGTGGTCGCGCTGCTTTGCGTGGGCTTTGTGGTGGCGCTAATTAGCCTCGCCCTTCTGCTGCTCAGCCGCCGGTCGGCGCTGATCTTTGGCAAATATCCGTGCAAGGGCATCTGCTACAGGCTAAAGTATGGGATTGCGTTGCTTGTGCTGCGCCAGCTTCGGTATCGCATCTACAAGCGCAACGAGGAGCTGCTCAGTTCGGCGGCACATCTGGCCACGCTGGATCGACCGCAGCTGTTGACCAACGATCCGAAGAGCTATGATGTGGTCAGCTTGATGGCGGCCAGTGCAGCTGGGCAGAAGCTGATGGTCACGCTGGAGCGACGTCGGCTCGGCGTGCTGAAGGCTGCACTGTATCTATGGCTGCCCAGCGAGGGCTTATACTGCCTGCCCAAGCTGCCGGACATGGTGCACTTCACCACCGATGGCAGCGAGGAGAGCAGCGAGTTCCGTGGCGCCGGCTTCCATCTCTATCCGGAGCGATCGATGCGCGCCTGGCGACTCAAATACGTTGGTCCGCTGCGCTCCGAGGCGGACGAGCGCCAGGTGGAGGTGCAGCTGGATCTGAGATTCGAAAGCACCGCGGAGCACTTCAACTACAATCGGGATCTCAGCTCATCGCTGATAGCCGACTCCATAGCGCGCGAGGCCTGGAACGAGAGCTTCTACGGCATGCTGAAGAGCGTCGGTCACATTGTGGAGAAGCGTACGCATTACGAGCAGAACGGCCAGCTGGAGGGCAGCATTGTGCTCGACGAGCGCCGGCTGCAGCTGAAGTTGCGCGGCTTCCGGGATCACAGCTTCGGCACGGAGCGCTGCCTCAGCTCGATCAATCGCTATGTGTACTTTGCCCTGCTCCTGGACGACGGCAGCAGCATGGTCATTGGCAATCTGAGTCAGCCTTCATTCTTTCTATCCTCGCTCAAGATGGGTTACTTGTGCACGGCCGAAGGCGTCTATCAGCCAATCACGGCCAGCAATTTGGAGCTGTACTCGTGCGGCGAAAAGGGCACGCCCTCAAACCATCACAACTTTATGGTGGACACCGCGGAGCGCTCCTATCTGGTGCAAATACGCGTGGAGCACAGTGCCGTGCGCTACGTGGGCGGCGACTGGGAATCCAAGGTCTATAATCAGTTTGTCGCCTGCACCGTCAATGGCGTCAGTGGCCAGGGACATGCCGAATATCTCTACAGGCACAGCATGGGACGGCCCGAGTCGGTGACCGCTCAGGACCCACAGTGGTATCAGCGCATCAAGCGCTACGAGCGCAGCCTGAGTAATTTGGAACATGTCAGCGATGAGGATTTTATATTCTAAACCATCCCACATTTAATAGACATAAGACTCAGATATACTTAATGCGTACCTTTGTGATAAATACGTTTTTTTCTTTGATAGTAGGGAGCGAATAAAATTATATTGCCAGAACCTTAAAACTCTCAAATTCATTGAATTGACGATTGAAGCAAGCACTCGAAGACAAAGTTCCTGACATGTCATGCAGAGCGTTGTTTTTCCATAAAATCCAAGACTGCAAATCTGATTTTCAAAGCGAATCGATTCGAATCCGTAATTCCAATATTTTTACGATTTTCCATTCAAAATCAGTCCGAACTAAACCAAATTTCGGAGCGTTTTAATCGAACAAATTTATATTGTCTATACGAATTAGCTACAAAAAATGTTATCTCTTCAATGAAAATAAACAAGAAAAAATCAAATTTTTTGTCTATAGGAATTAGCTAGAAAAAATGTTACCTCTTCAATGAAAATAAACAAGAAAAAATCAAGTTTTTTTTGTAATTTTTTAAAAAATAATTTCTGCTTTTAAATTTGAAAGAATGTTCGAACTATGTGGAAAATCAGTTCCTCGAACTGTGAACCAATAAAATAGGTAGATAAGAATAAACTAACTGTGTGTAACACTATGTGAAACTATATTTGGTTTATCTAGAACTGATAATGTCTCAGATTGAGTTTATACAAGCTATGTGCGAAACTTTATTAAGCCCCATTATCCAGCGAATATATAAATGTTATAAGTAGCAAGAAACATATTTTTATACGCAGACCACCAGCAAGTACTCTAAAATATTAAAAATAGATTGACGCAGCTGGAAACGGAGCTGGCGGAGTATAGATGCATAAGCCAACTGGGATAAGATTAGAATATTATTTGGGATTTTCTAACAATAAATAAAAGTGTCGAGGTCGTTACGTATTTTTTATGACCCTGATTTATGAAGCAAAAGACAATGGTAGACTCTTATCAAAACGCTATAACGCCTGGGGGGATTAGCAACGATCCCGTCCAGCTGGCTAGCATAGTGCACTTGCGATAACGTCCACTCAAGTACCAAAATGGACAAGATAAATGTCACATCGGGTGGGAGCTAACCGGAAGTCGATCGTTTCTGCTGCTTTATGCTGACTATAGTGTCCCTGACCTGGGACAAATATCATTTTACGATCGCGATAACCCAACATATTATAAGAGCTGTCAATTGGGCGCCACTCTAAAAGAACCGTTATGCACACTCCAAGGCAAATTATGCAGACGTAGTCTATTGTCAAATAGTCAATGATAAGAAATAGTACAAAGTCCAGAAGTACGACAGTCCCCCGAACATTGCGTTAGAGAATAGATATTCGTTAGGTACAAACTTGAGTTTGTTTACCCAGCGCGGCAGAAACAATAGCCCCCAGTTGTTTAGAATTGTGATCATCACAGTATTTAGATTACTAAAGCTTATTTTTTTGAAGTGCTTGTTCGATTCAAAGAATTTCAGAAATCTTTATCTTGTAGCGGGTATTATAAATAAATGAATGGAATGTGTAACACATTTATGGAGACATATTATTATTATTTAAAATATGAACCCAATTATTTATTTATCCGTTCACGAAGTGTTAACATTATATTGGGTTTGTGCAATGTCCGTATGAACGCGACTTATTTCGCCGCTATTTAAGCTAGAGACTTCAAACTTGGAATATATACTCATTTATATACGCGTCACATAAAGCGTTTAGATTTTTTGTCTACGTGGGGGCGTGGCAAATCGATGAAATCTGTATATCTCCCTCAGTTTTAAAGCTACATGCATGCAATTTTGTTCAGACGAATTACTGGTGACCTCCTCTAAAAATCGCGTAAAAGATTTTTGTACAAATCAATAAAAATCTATATATCTTGGGGGCGACAACGTTCTCACTGGATCGCCCTGCATCAAAAATCCATTTTGACTTCAATTCTTAAATGACATGGCACAGCTGTAAGTAAAGCACGTTTCATTTTGCTGTCAAAATATATACAAATTTGAAAAAAAGAGAAAAAAAATTATCAAGTTTCCATTTAAAATTCATCATCAAAATTCACAGGCTTTAAGATGTTGACTAGCTCGGAAGTGGGCTCAACAGCGACTATCGTAAATACGAGGGATGCGAAGAGTATGCCAAGTGCGCCAATGGGCAATCGCAATCGCAGCAGGAGTCGTAGTCGCAGCCGGAGTGGAAGTCCCGGCGTTAGTTTCGACAACATGAAGCTAAGTCCGGCCGAAATGCCGTCCAACAGTCGCAGAGCCTTTCTGCAGCATATGGTGGAAAGTCTGCCAAAGACGGTCTATAATCGGGTGCTGGCGCTGAAGCACAATCAATTGCAGCAGATTAAGATATCCGAGCAGTTCTTTCGCGAGGTCTACGAGCTGGAGAAGCGCTTCTATCTGCAGAGCTGTACGCTATTTGATGCCCGTCGCGACATCGTGGCCGGCGATGTGGAGCCGCCGGCAACCGATCGCTACTGGCACGAGGAGCCCGACGAACTGATCGAGGAGATTAAGGCCACGGAGGAATTTAGAGAGCTGACCGAACAGCTGCATCAGTTGCCGGCCAATGCGGTGGGCGTGCCGCGTTTCTGGCTAACGGTCTTTCGCAATGTGGCGCTCATCTCTGACCTGGTGCAGGATCATGACGAGCCATTGCTCGAATGCCTGCTGGACGTCCGCATTAGCTACGAGCCGGACAGCTACACCGTGCACTTTCAGTTTCGACCCAACGGCTATTTGCACACATCCTCGCTGCTGCTGACCAAAAAATACATCCTGCGTCATGAGGCGGACAAGGAATTCCCATTCATGTTCGAGGGTCCGGAGATTGTTCGCTGCGAGGGCTGTCATATACACTGGCGGGATGGCTCCAATCTGACGCTACAGACGGTGAAACAGAAACGGCTGCGAAAGGGAGCACGCAATATGCCAAAGGTGATGCCACGCGAGTCCTTCTTTCGATTTTTCTCGCCGCCGCAGGCGATGGACCTTTCGCTGGCCGATGAGAAGACAAAAATGGTGCTTGGCGCCGACTTTGAGGTGGGCTATTTGCTGCGCACCCAAATTGTGCCCAAGGCGATACTCTTCTACACCGGCGACATTCTGGATAATGTCAACGACGAGCTCTGCACAGCGGACAATACATCGACATCGCTGTCTTCCGCGTCGCATGGTGACCACGATAATCAAAGGGACTCTAAAGATCGCCCCAGCATCAGCGGTGTTAATCCTAAATAGATGTTTTAAGATTCTCATTAACCGCATGCATTTCGTTTCTTTCATAATCTCTACATACATATACACCGCATACATAGTATATATAAATACGAGTAGCTAACTATACACTAATTTACAGCTATTTAAATATGCTAGTATAGTACTCCTCCTCCAGATCATACAAGTCCATGGCCATCTCATCTCGCAGCTTCATCAGCTTTTTGTCGCACTCAATTTGCGTTGCCCGGAACAGCTGCGAGTTGTTCGTGATTGCCTCGTTCACCGAATGAAAGTCGTTGAGTATCAGATATTGCTTGAGATCGGCCACCAGCTTCATCAGTGATTCACCAGCTCGCACTGAAGGATAGAGATAGGGCTGTTATTGTACTATTGCAAGGGGTATTATCATTTTGTTAGGCAATGTGTAACATATTAACGGAGGCAGGGCCCATACAAACATTAGAAATTTATCTTATTTCTATCTTTATCTTATTGTCGCAGATCATATTTCGTAAATTAAGTTTTTAAAGTCATTAGGAACTTTCGTACTACTTATTTTATTTGATTTTCTTTTAATAAATAGTAGATTAGTTCCAGACCTAAAAAGTTTACCCATTTTATTTCATTATATTATATATTATAAAATATAAATTGATATGGAAAGGGAAAAATAATATCAGAAATTCATTGATATAAAAAATAGTCCAAATAGTCAGTTTTGTTTTTAAAGATATCCTAAAGGCACAGTCAGAAATAATATACTTTTGTTTATATAGCTGCCATATAATCATAATTGTTCTAATATTATTTTATATATTCATGGCCGTTTTTGGCATAGATTCTAATATCTCATCGTACATCGGCCATTTGCCTGCAAGGGTATTTAATGTTCAGCACCCCCTATGATAACTATTTTGCCTTGATCTATGTGTATTTGGTTTCCTTTGGCTCCACAGTTCGGCTTACCCATATTTGCGGCTCGCACTTGCATCTCCAGTGCATCCTGCTCGCACTGTGTTGTCTTTGAAATTTGACTGTGACTCTCGCGACGCGCCAGCTTTAGTATCTCTGTAAACAAATGGATAAACAGCGAGTCAGTTATTGCCAAAGAGCGGAGAGTAACACAAACATTCGGGCCACATATCGGGTGGCATAAACAAAAGCCGATGGGCTTCAAGAGAGCTATGGCTGCCAGGCAGCGTTACAGTTGGAGCCAGAACGCGTTTGGATCTTGTCATTTACATACAGTTACATGCATAAATAGTTGCACAGCTCTGCATTCGCATTAGCAATGGGCAGCTCAGTTTCATTTTTCTTTGATCGGTTCGCTGCCAAGGAGGATGTGCGTGTGCTGATGATTGGACTGGACGCGGCCGGCAAGACCACAACTCTGTATCAGCTTAAGTTGGGCGCCACTTTAACCAACATACCGACCATTGGTTTCAATGTGGAAATATTGGAATACAAGCGGCTGCGCCTGACTGTCTGGGACATTGGCGGCCAGAAGCGTGTACGGTCCATGTGGCGCTACTATTACAACAATGCAGCTGGCGTCATATTTGTGGTAGATGCCGCCGACGTTGAACGCTTCCCCGAGGCGATGACCGAACTGCATTCGATGTTGCGCGTCAACGAGCTGAAGGACAGTGTTGTGCTGGTCTTCGCCAACAAACAGGATCTGCCGCATGCCATTCCACCCGCCGAACTGGCCGTACGACTGCGCCTGCACGAGCTCAACCAGCGTTGGAAGGTGCACGGCGTCAGCGCAACCACCGGCCATGGCGTGCTCGAGGGCATGGAGCTGCTCTATCGCATGATACGACAGCGCCGTCAACGTGTGCGCACCGATCATCGCTTTAAATCGTTATTCTAGGCCGGCACGCAGTCCCAGATTCACATAACTTATGTATTTATTACCTTCAAAGTTCTCCAACATACTGCGCACATCGTCTTTAAGGCGCGCATTGTACGACTTCAGCAGCGCCTCCTTCGACTGCGGCAGTATTGTGGTCCGTGAGCTGCTTGCCATTTGGTCAACGTGGCATTAAACCACAAGCGGCTGCTGCAGGACTATAACTTTGTTTCAATTATCCGTTTGTTATTATTGTTTTGATTTATTTATTATTTATGCGTGGTCTTTGCCGCGGTTTAGCTGCCAAACAGGGTTGTTGTTGATGGCGTGTGCATGGTGCCAAAAACTATCGCCAGTACAAGGTAACGCAGCGATAGCTATGTTTCAAATGCCTAAATATTCCCGTCTGAATAAATTGAATACTCTTTCTCTCTCATAAGCACACATTTATAAGCAATGTAAAACTCACATTAGTGATAAATAAAACTAGATTTACAAACAATTAAGATGTATTCAATATTAGCAATCATTTCAACTTTGGCAATTGCAATGATTCTTTAGTCACATTGCGTTAATGCGCTTTGACAAATATAAAAAATGTATTATAATATTTCTATTGATTCACTTAATGTTCAAATCAAACATAAATTCAAATACCATAATTTTTGAACTAAATAAAATCCGAAATTCATTTTCGAAAGTCATTGATAGTAGAAAGCGATAATCTGTCCATCTCAGTATGTTACCGATAGCTTACAATTCTTTGACACTCATCTCCAAGAAGTTACTTATTTGGCACGCTATAGCAACTTTCTTTCTTATTTCATTTTATGGGCAATATAGCTACTTGTTACCGCCGGTATTCGATGCTCTGTGCAAAACTACATATATTTAGCAAAAAACCTGATTAATTTGCACCTTCACAACCTACAGGCACTAAAGTAAACAATTACATTGTTTTGCTCTGCCGATACATTCGACTAAAATATCGATAAGAGTGCAAAATGCTTGGCCACCGCTAGTTCTTGACCTGCAGGCTGCAAAGGTAGTGAAAAGATATCTCGGAAACAGCGTCGTTATACAAATTAGGCACGGCACAGCCCTGCAACGTTAATTCGATCAAGATAAGCCAACGAAGGAGATTCTACACCTGTAATGCTTTAATGCTAAAGTCCATACTCGGCGGGGACACGAATGGTTCTGCGGAAGATATACCAAGTGGGGGCGTTGGCGCGGCCAGCGGCAGCAACGGCAGAAGTGGCAGTGGCAGCAGCACCAGCAGCAGTGCCCGAGCACTCAGCCGAGCCAGTTGCGGTCTTGGCTCCAGCTCAATATCCAGTGGCTTAAGCGCCGTCTGTGGGCTAGTTGCAAGCGGCAGCGGCAGCGGAAGTGGAAGTGGCAGCGCTAGTGGCAGTGGCAGCGCAAGTGGCGGCAGTACTCCAGCAACCGTCTATTGTCCTGCATGCGTTGCTAACGGTTCGCAGCAGCAACAGCTGGCATTCGCGTCGGGGGCTGAGGCGTTGCTGTCGCGCGACTCCAAGTCGGGTAAGCGGCCAAAGCCGCGTAAAAGTGCATCATCGGCTGGCTGCCTGGACGCGCAGCATATACGCAACCATCTGAAAATGTCCACATCGAGCTCAATGCGTAGCACACGTGGCGCCGGCTCTGGCAGCGGCGGCGGCGGCAGTAGCAGTAGCAGCAGCACCGCTTCCGCCGTTATACCATCCGGTGGCTGCAGCTTGGCCTACGATGCCAGCAGCACTGGCAGCGGCAGCAGCGTCAACGGCAAGATCAGCTCCCGGGCAGCTTCAGCTGCAATGCGCTCAACGTGGACTTCAATTCATATACCGCAACGCATCAGTGGACACGGATGCTGGAATGTGCCGAGTTTGTGGGTGCCAAGTGAGTACAGCCAAGAGCGCCGATCCGTACAATGGCCAAGCTAACGTTTTTTTTTTGTCACTTATTACAGGCGCAGCAAGCACACGGTGGTTGCCTACAAGGATGCCATGTTTGTGTTTGGCGGCGACAATGGCAAGAACATGCTGAACGATCTGATACGGTTTGGTGTCAAGGACAAGTCGTGGGGCAGGGCATGCGCAACGGGCACACCTCCGGCGCCGCGCTATCATCATTCGGCTGTTGTATCCGGGAGCTCCATGTTTATTTTTGGCGGCTATACGGGCGACATACACTCCAATTCGAATCTGACCAACAAGAATGATTTATTTGAGTACAAGTTTCTTAGCGCCATGTGGGTGGAGTGGAAATTCTCGGGCAGGTAAGACAGCGAGCATGCCTTTTTCCCGGCTCCAATCCAAACCGGCTTCTCTCTTATCAATTTTCACAGGCAACCGGTGCCACGTTCAGCGCATGGTGCTGCGGTTTATGACAACAAAATGTGGATTTATGCCGGCTACGATGGCAATGCACGGCTCAATGATATGTGGACGCTGAATTTGACGGGCGAGAATCATCAGTGGGAGGAGGTGGAACAGCAGGGCGATCGTCCGCCAACTTGCTGCAATTTTCCGGTGGCCGTTGCACGCGATGCCATGTACGTTTTCTCTGGCCAGAGCGGCCTGCAGATAACGAATTCGCTGTTCGAGTTTCACTTCAGTACGCGCACCTGGCGTCGCATCTCCAACGAGCCAGTGCTGCGTGGTGCCACGTCGGCGCCACCGTCGCGTCGCTATGGCCACACGATGGTGCATCACGATCGTTTCCTCTATGTGTTTGGTGGTTCGGCTGACTCCACGCTGCCAAATGATTTGCACTGCTACGATCTGGACTCGCAGGTGTGGTCCGTTATACTGCCGGAGCAGAACTCGGATGTGCCGTCGGGTCGTGTATTTCATGCATCGGCGGTAATTGGCGATGCCATGTACATCTTTGGCGGCACCGTCGACAACAGCGTCCGACGCGGCGACACGTATCGCTTTCAGTTCTCCAGCTATCCAAAGTGCACGCTGCGCGACGACTTTGGCAAGTTCTTTCACGAGAAACAGTTTTGTGATATTCAGTTTGTGGTCGGCAACGAGGAGATACGCATCCTGGCGCACATTGCCTTTGTCGGGGCGCGCTCCAAGTATTTGCGCAACAAGATATTGTCGGCCCGCGAGGCCCGTCAACAACAAATGGAAAAGGTCTATGGCGTTGGCCAGGTGGATGCACAAGCACTGAATACGGGTGTCGGGGGCGATCGGGTGCCCATGCTGGAGGTGCGCCTGGCGCATGCCTCACCCGAAGCATTCGAGATAATACTTAACTACATCTATACGGATCGCATTGACCTGAAGGACTCCTACAGCAAGAACATAATCATCCTCATCACTGACATCTATCAATTGGCTGGTCTATTCACCATGCCGCGCCTGGCTCAAGGCTGCATACAGTATTTGGACTATAAGATTAATAAGATAAACGTTCTCGAGGCGCTCTATAATGCCGATAAAAATAAGTGAGTTCCTGCCCATCACTTTTGCATTTCATTTTGTTTATATCTTTTTATTTGACCTCAGCATCAAAATCATCAAGGATCACTGCATGCAGTTCATCATCAAGGAGGAGAACTTCACTGAAGTCGTCATGTCCAGTGAGTTCAGTGATCTCGACAAGCAGTTGCTGGTCGAGATAATACGTAAGCGCTTGCATCCCAGTAAGGTGATCATGGACACCAGTTTTGAAACAAATATTGGTAAGTATTTGGCCGGCATAGATAGATATCAATGCTTATATATATATATAACCGTTTGAAACTTCAGCCACAAACGTGGAAAAGGGGTTTAGTAGTACGAAACTGTTTTGTTCAGCAACCAATTGTATCAGTTTTTATACTCGTTTACGAAAGGAAACGAGTATATTGGTCTTACTGTCCGTCCGTCTGTTCGTATAAACACAATTTTTTTGGCCAGATAGTTTTATGATGGACCTTCTCCTAAGATCGGGTCGAACAATTTAGACCATGCCACTTCCGCCCCATGAATTACAAAAATAAAATAATATTAATTACGACCGTTTTCGTTTGCTTTAAGCTGTAATTAAACTGTGAACGAGTATTGCGCAATCGGTTACACTCGATTGCAGGCTGCTTACCTGTTTTTTTCTCCGGTTCTTAAAAATTTGCTTCATTTCATATATATTTCATTATCCACATTTATGTATATATTTAGGCACCACGTTGGAGCATGATTTGTCCATGTTCTTGGAGACGACGGGCAAGGACTTTTGCGATATAAGCCTCATATTAGAGGATCATGTGATACCGGCTCATAAATCTGTGTTATCAGCACGTTGTACCTATTTCCAGGGCATGTTCCGCTCATTCATGCCGCCGGATAATACCGTCAATGTAAGTGTCATTTATTGTTATCGGTTGTCACCAGTCAAGAAGTAATCAATCAAATAACATTAAACAGATACAAATTGGGGAAATTTCACCCTCACTGGAGGCTTTCCATTCGCTGCTACGCTATATATACTATGGGGAAACAAAGTTGCCGCCACAGGATGCACTCTATTTGTTTCAGGCACCCTGTTTTTATGGCCTGTCCAACAATCGCTTGCATGCATTCTGCAAATACTCTTTGGAGCATAATATTACATCGGAGAATGTGCTGCAGACGCTGGAGGCGTCGGATATAACAAAAATTTATGACATCAAGGATTACGCATTGAAACTAATTGTGAAAGATTTTGCCAAAGTGGCCAGGCTGCCCAAAATAGCCGGTTTGTCGCGCGAACTGTTGCTGGAGATAATACGCGCTGTGGCCGATTCGCAAGGCGAGTTTCTGACTCGCATCAATATCAATACCGATATCTGAAAACTAGTGCTGCTACAGCCGGCTTTGCAGTTGTTGCTCGCCTGGTTGCAAATCGGACGTAGCACGTAGAGCAGCAGTAGCGGTTGGTAGCGCAATGAATCCCCCCTTTCTCCAGGCAACACCTTTCTTCCCGTCTATTCCTAATCCAAACTTAATCTCTAGCACAGACAAAGCATAACGCAAACACACACACATACACTTATACTCACTGTAATCAGCAATCCAAAGAAACGAATATGATAGAGACAGCGCGAGCTAAGATAAAGGGCAAATGTTAGTACGAATTAGAGAAAGAGAGGGAGATAGAGAGAAAGAGAAAGATAGTAAGAAAGCTCGAAATTATTGAATGGCGTTTTTTGTGTTAGAATATAAAAGGTAGTTGTTATTGAGTAGCTGTTAGCACTGTATTGGTAAAGATGAAATGGATTTATAGGTCTGCATTCTCTAGCACACAATCTATTGGTTAAGTGTTCCTAGAACTGAATGATCAAACTAATTCGAAGGCGTGCGCCAACGGGCTTTTAACAGATTTCAGTGAACATAGGATAATGTCTACCAACAGTGTTAAGCAATTGTCTGATTGAATAACGAGCACCATGAAATGCCACGTCCAGTTGTTAATATTATATTAATATGTTAAGATTCTGCACTTAATTGTTACTTATGATATTGTTGTTAATAGTTGTGGATCAACAGTTCGCATCGTGAAACTTTTAAAAGCCCATAGCTCAAAAATTCTATGGCTTGTTGAATTCTCTAGACATTAGTATATATGTATGTATATCTATAGAGTTCCGGCAACGTTTATAACTGTTAGTGGTATGGCATTACAGCCAAATGCCTTGGCCATTAAATCTCTCTTGAATGAACTGATAAACGAGGTTTAAATCTTTAGCGTTGAAATGCTTCAAACAATATTTAAATAGTTGATTGTTAAATTCAGTTCAATCAGGAAAGTATTGCAAAAGATAACCTTATAACCCAATACCGGTTCTAAAAGTTTATAATTCTACTAATTAGGTAGGTCAGATTATATACAACCTGTACATTCGCAAGTCTTCCAAAATACCGGATGCATAAATTCCAAGTTTTATACGATACAAAATATGATTGTCAACATTATTGCAAAGAATGTGTTCAATTATAATCATCATAGTATATCAGAAATCTGATATAATTTTAAGCACGATTATAGAAACTAAAAAAAATTTGGAATTGAAATTCGCACACCTCAATACAATTATTTTAATTTATTGCCTGTTTTGGGTGTTTCCGTCTAATTGATATATATGTCTAACAGTTATAAACGATTTACTTGGTACTGCAACAAATGCATAAAGTATATATATAGAAAAATCAACATGCCCTTAAAGATAATAAATTATGGAACTCATAAAATGGAAGTCTGTCAAATTCAGTTTAGAAGGTTGCATTGTGCTTGAGAATGCAGTAAATTGTCGTATTATGTATGTGCTGAATGAGTATAAAAATATATAATTATTGTTTAATATAGTTACGCTATTTATTAAACATTTGTATAAAGTATATATACAATTATAAATATACTGATACTGATATATACCCAATTTATATATGTACACAATATGTACCTAGACTTTTATGTTCGTATGCATGAATAATCTGTATATGACTTATTATTTACTTGTATACTTTACTTAACGCTGCAATTTGATTTAACAATTTCTTAACTAGTTTTACCTAAATGTCCAAGCTCAAAGCTAACAAACAAAATACAAACATATACAACATAAATGCAACAAACATACAAACAAAAATAAAACAGTTGTCAAATGTTAAATTGTTTACGTGGTTGTATAGAAATGCCGCTTAACACTTATCTAACAAAACAATATAAAGTAATATGTGCACTGATTTCAAGCATCGTCTGTATAGCGTACATAAATATACAGCTGCTATAACCATATTAATTGGGTCAAGAAACAAATTTACAACGCACTCAAAATAAGCAATAGAACTATGAACCAAGAAAAATATATATATACAAACAGTTAACGATTTACAAAAATTGATCAACACAATGGAACAAATTCTTATGTCAATTGCAACGTAATATTGAATCTTTTTTCTATTTAATAGTTACACAATACCTAATTATTATTTATAAAAAACTGGTTTTGCCCAGGTCTTGCCAGAGTTAATTTATTCGGTTCTTAGGACAGAGTTGTGATAGCCTTTTCTGTTTAAACGTAATGTTTATAGTATTAGTAATTGTAATTATGCTTCGGTTTTATGTATTCTTAAATAAGCAATATTTTTTGAAAATTCATTTACTTTACTTTAGATTTTGATTACATTTTATTATTTATTTTTATTTACTTGAAAATAAATGATATTTACTAGAAACAAATATGTATAAGATATTATATAAATAGAGTTCATTATTGGAAAAATTGATGTTAGTTAGCTGGCCATAAGAATATAATTGCTAGCTAAGATTATGCAACACTGGGCTACACAATGTCACTTCAAGAGCGTTTTGTAGTCCAGTGTCGTATAATCTGCAATTTACTCAATAACAAAAAAGTAAACAATATATTGTAATAATCCATAAAATTAGCTTACTCATCATTTAATATGTTTTTTGACTTCATAATTACATTTATGTTTATGATTTTAGCTTTTTTTACAGGATTAAAATATGCATTGAACAATGTAGACTCGCAGTGAATAAAAGTGTGTCGTAATTAACATTATAACAGGACACCTTTTTGTTGAATTGACAATTACATATATTCATCAATAAAATGGTATCGTCTTAAATTGTTACCAATTTTAAAAATAACACTCAACGAACCGCACAAGTTCCGAACCGCAAGGTCCCTTATATTCGAACAATACCTTTTTTCACTGCAGTTAGTTCTTATACGAAACCTATATGCTCACTTAGATCGTCTTCACCTGACCTGAAACATCTTCCATTCGTGTTTGTCTTTATGAATGCATCTCTTAATATTTATAACGGTCATCTGTCGGATAAGTCTTTAAGTTTATTTAAATGTGATCAATTTGAAGTTTTATATTTTTGTTTTTAAAAAATTTTAATTTTACCATCTTATGCATGTAAAAGTCATGTCAAACGCAGTATGAAATTCATGTAATCATGTATTTTTTGATTATGTTAACATGAAAAAATGAAAGCAGAGAAAAACAAAATGAAATGCGATATAAAAGCAGTATAACAAATAAATATTGTTTGTTAAATATATATAAATATACAATAAACAAGTAAAATATACAATTGGTATGCAATATTATAAAGCAAACGATGACTTTCACTAATGGGAACCTAGCGGAAATTTAAGTATTTAGTTGGGTTGCCTAAAAGTAACGGCTTGGAACGTGCCCAAGGGCATATCCCTAATATGCGTACAATTGTCAAACAGTGCCCTCGGGTATTTTTAATTTTAGTCAGTTCAAAAGCACACCATTTTGCTAAAGAAAACTTTAACACCGACCCAACCACCACACACACACACACACACACACGAGAATGTGCTAATGTTACTTGGCAATGGCCCGGGAAAAGCTACAGTGGCAACAAAACGAAAATGAGAATAGAAATACAAATACCTAATAAAATTGTAGACAAACAAACTGGCGGCAGCACATTGAGATAGAGATGATGGCAACTTCTAGATGGATAATATAAGATAGCACAGCTCAATGGAATTAAAACAAAACAAAAGGCTGCCAAGGACAAAGCCAAATCGAGTTGAGCTATGTCGCCTCGCCCCGCCCCGCCCCGCCTCGCCCTGCCCCGCCTTGCCTTGCCGGGCCCTGCCTCGACTCAGCTCGTTTCTTGCTTATCAAATGCAAATTACAAAATCAAATATGCCAGAACCAGAGAGTCGGAGTCCTTAGGCCATCAGCTGACAGAAGGAAGCAGGCAGCATTTTTGGCAACAATTTGAATTTAGAATATATGCATTCGAGATGCGCGCGTGTCGAGTTGTCTTTCGTGACACGAGATTAGAATTAAATGTTGTGGACCTAAAAGATGGAAAGCCCATAAGTATCTATGTCTTGATCAAAACTCACTTAGATTGTCAGATAGATAATAACAGGAAAACTAGGAAGAAAACAGTCATAATTATTGTTGCTATTTTGGAAAATATCGATTTCTGTAATTTGCGCGGACGGGAATAGGTAATGCCAATAATTTTCGGCTCTATCAATATATAAGAGGTCATTAGGAAACGGTCGGTTAAATTTGGTGACCCTAGCTCTGAAAGTGTAGGAGATATGGGTTTTTGCGGCATACCCGCCCCCTAGTGGGCGAACCAAATAATGTTCTCTTGGTATTTAGAGCAGGTCATTAGTAATCTGTTTGCAAAATTAGGTATATCTAACTTCAAAGCTAGGAAGATATACAGATATTATCGACTTGCCACGCCCCCAGAGGCCGTAGCCAAAAACCTTAACACTTTAGCTAACGCGGGTATACACGAGTATATATTTCAAGTTTGAAATGTATAGCTTCAATAGCTTCAATAAGAATTCCGTTCATACGGACAACCGGACGGACAGCCAGCCGGACATTGCACAGACCCTGTGTACTATTTTGACTTCGTGATCAAGTATTAAAATTAAGATATTATATTGTGTAATGGCAGCGAACTATGAGATGACATTTCTCCTGCCTCGGGCATCCAATCTTCCGTCTGAAGTCACTTTGTCTTGGTCTTAAGCTAGAAGGAAATGCAATTTCTACTGAAAAATTCGTGTTTCGTATCGAAACAAATGCAGCACGCGTCCATCTCTGTCTGTCTGAACGTGTGTGTGTGTGTGTGTGTGTGTGTAAGTATGTGTTGGCCTTGTGTCTGTCAAACTTTCCGATACGCAGCCAGAGATATACAGATACAGAGGCAGATACAGATACGGATACAAATACAGATACAGATACACAAGTGCACGCTTTTCAGTGCCTACATTGACAATTCAATTTATTGGCATGGAAACATGCTAAATTATTTGAAAACTATGATATGAATTGAGGGGCCCCAGGGCAGGTGCGACTACGATTCGATTATATCTGCTTATGAGGAAACTTCATACTGAAATATTCTGAGTTGAAATGTGACAATTGCGTTCGAGTTTTCGCATGCATATTTATGAGTGACGCCCTTTGCAGTTATATTGTTGGTTTAATCAGATCAAACTAATCGAATATGTGTGTTTTGCAGGCAGAAGTAATTTTTATACAAAAAACACACCCACTGGGTGAAATCACCCAGTTTCCGCCCGTTTCTGTAGATTTTACCAAATCAGATTGCTTAAGTTCTATGTAGCATTTTTAATGAGAGTTTTGTGTTTTACAAAGATTTACAAAAGAGATGAAAGGGCAGCAAGTTTAATGGAGTATTGTAAGCAATTTTTTAACTTTGAAAATTATGATGTTTAATTATCTTTTATTTGAATTTTAATTCATACTTTTAATTTGCTTTTATTAAATCAGACTTATTTGGAAATATTTGGAATATTACAAGGACTTTCGAAAATTCGGAATCAATTGGATAAAAATCAAAAGATTCCGAAAGAAAACCGGACTAACAACAATAATTCTTAATATCTGAAATAAATTGAATGAGTTGGAAATAAATCGGAAACCATCAAAATACATTCAAATAATTAAAAGGAAATCTTTATAATTAGAAATACATTTAAATGCTAGTAATCCGAAAGAAATTAAAAAAATTCGAGATATGTATATTTTAAAAATAAGTTAGTACACAAAATTTTTGATAAATTATAGAAAATTTCGGTTTGGCAGCTCTTTGATAAACTTTTCACTTAGTGCAATGAAATTTTAATTATCCCAAAAAAAAAACTCACCAGCTCCACTTAAGTGCGCTTATCAACCCTTTTTATACCCACTTAGATTGGGGTAATCTCATATCAGCTATCCAATTCCCTGCCACTGTCAGTTATGCCAACCTGGTTTTCCCTTGGACATTTGCCCTCATCCTCATCGACACACGAAATGAAAGCGAAAGAATGAGAAAAGCGAAAAAGAAATTCCTTTGCCGCCTGTCAATTTCCCAGTTCATAATTTTGGCCAACAAAGCCAAAGCGATCGAAGTCAATCAGCTATATAATATGTCTATATGCTGGCATTGGTAATAGGCCCAAATCGGACTGGGGTCGGGGCCTGCGTTAGTTTGGGGGTGGTTGGAGCGGCCTCGTTTCATGATGCCTTTTAATATCCGTTTCATGTGGATTTATGCGCTTCAAGTTCACGCTGAGCGCCAGCACATAAATTTCATGGCAATTGAAGCACGCCAAAAAGAACTACAGCAACAACAACAAAAATAAACGCCCAAACCCCCACATTTGGCAAAGGGTTAACTTGTAATGGTTGCGGGCTGCGAGGCTGCGGGAAACTTAAATTGACTTGTGGCATTTTTCAAAGTTTTCTTCTTTTTTTTTCCTTTTGTTGTTGCTTTGCCCCTCCCCATTTTTTTTGTGTCCGCCGCTGACCAACTTCGATTAATTTATTGGGATAAGGATTTGCGCCGTCCCATCCCCATCCCCATCCCCATCCCCCTGTCCCCATGAACGGGTCTCATAAAGTGTCATTAAAGTGGCTGCCTGATTAAAGGCATCAATTTGGTGCCTCCACAGCACAGCTCAATTTTACCATTTGCCATTGCATATCCATAGAGAAGTTTAATTAAAAAACTGCGCCCCAAGCACCAAAAGTTGCCGTATGTGAAACTGCCTGGCCACGGCATACCCTACATGAAGGTTTAAAAAGGATGTGGAAAACTAGACTACATAATTAGCTAGCTGTTTTTTTTTTGATGAATAGTCGAAAGTGATAATAGTAATGTATAAGCTTTATATATCTATTAATAATCTTAATATATAATTTTGTATTACAATTGTCCTTGCTATTGAATTTTGTCAAAATGCGCAGGTAAGTTCAATCCAATTTATCTTAACATCGATTGCATAAAATAAATTAAATACTTGCTTAAAAGTCCTTGAGATTATTTTCCTATTTTAAAAAATATATTTTAATAGAATTTTGCTTTTAGTCCAATTATATATTTCTGCATAGTTCTATAGAAGTAAGGCGGTTTTTGATTAGTCAATTCTTAATTGTTTTTATTTTTTTATTTTATTATATGTTTTTTATTTTTATTATAATTTTACTTATTCACTTGAGGCGGAAAATACTGTTAAACACCTTCAGTTCAAATACGCTTTTCCAAAATGTTACAAAATGTTAGACAAACTGTTAGACATACATGTTAATTGCTTACCAGCTGTTAAACACAATATGCAACGTGAACAATAAATAATACAGAATACAGCTTTCATTTATGATTCAATGTTGCAATGTTTTGCAATAAAGCGAAATACCCAAGTTGTTTTACGCCAGCCCAGGGGTATTAAAACAACACCTGGCAATTGAAGTTTAATTGGGCAGACAGAGAGATATGCAATATAAAGTAATTACGTTTTGCATGCTGCGTGGCAAGGTTTAACCGTTACCCAATGCCCGATAACAGCTACAGTTGCACCTGCTGCTGCTGCTGCTTTCTAGCGGTGACTGTACTCATGCCTGGGGTACAGTCAGCGCAAAGCATTCAAAGGCTCATTTACAGATTAGGCACACTCGGCGACATACGCTGTAGGACACTTTTGGCTCCTTTGGATTGGCATTGGGCTTTGGTTTAGTGCGAGCCGCTCTTATCAGCTTTATGGCCAGCGATAGTTTTCATTTACTTTATGGCACTTCCATCAAGTATCTGCGATTGTGTGTGTGCATGTGTGTCAAAAGGTTAAAGTTCAATGCTTACTTGTAGTATTACACACATAAAAGTACACTCAGCGAAATAGACCAAGAATTTTGTATTTAATTCAATCACAAGTGTTTTCAAAATTCTTAATTTGATAACAAAATAAATATTTTAAGAACATTTTGTTATTCCAAATTTGCTAAATACAGTACGTACCGTTGTCCTGCCATCAAAATCTTTTTACGTCTATTCGAAATATAACAGTACTTGGTAAAATTATTTTGTATTACCTTCAATAATTTTATTCTTACTTAATTCATATTTAATTAAGGGTTATTCAATTCTTTGGTTCTTTTTCTTTCTCTGAGTGTACGAACACCGATGCCGGGCCAGGCACAGTGGGGTCAAAATGGGTGTTCTGTTTGTGTTCCGTATGCCTCAACTGATTTCCGGACGCGACGTCGAAGCTTCCTTTTGCTGCCGTTTAACTTTTATATGAGACATAGCCTCTCTGCGCCATCCCACCCCCCCCCCCCACCCTCCCCTCTATCCCCTCCCCCATTTCCCCTCCACTCAGTTCCCACGTGTTGTAACATGTAATCCGTTTGGCACATGACATTTGGGCGCATCGTGTGCTTTATGGACCAAATGATTGCCTGCTCAGGGGCTCAGTGGATTCGGCATGACGATGACAGCCAACGGTAAAAACTCGAGTTGTCTTTTCAGCGCTCCATCTAAATAGACGTACGTGTGTGTGGGTGTATGTGTGCCGCTGTAGAGGGCTTCACATATGAGAGACTCCTGCTAATAAGTAGGGCTCTTGGGTCGGCTTCCGGCTAGTTGGGACGTACGTATATTTACATATTATATATGCAGTCGTAACATGGGCTTTCAACATGGCTTTTAACATCTGACATTAGGTTAGCCTAGGTTCGACTAATTGGCACTCCCGAGCCCCAAGTAATGCTACGCTAGACTATGCAAAAATAATTCATGAACATGTTGAATTCATCTAGCTTTTATTTGCATATAGATTCAGACCTTTAGTTTGCTTTTATTAAGTCAGAGTTATTTGGAAATATTTCTTAATTATCTGAAATAAATAGGATGAGTTCGATATAAATCGAAAAACATCAAAATACATTTCAATAATTTATATGAAATTGTTACAATTAGAAAAAGTAAGAAGAATACGGAAAAATTTAAATTTAAATAAAACGTAAAAAAAGTTTTTAGCAGAAACTACTCCATATTTTTAGTGGTGCAATGCCTTGGATGGCGTTCTAAATTCTAAATTCAGCTTTCAGTGTAATACCAAAGACCCCATCAATTAGCAATATTGAATTAAACTAAATGTCTCTGCAAATGCAAAACATTTTCAGATTTTATCGGATTACCAAAATGCAACTTTAAGGTAGTGTACGTGTGTGTGTGTGTGTGCGAGTGATGGATGTTGTGGCATGTCATTTGTAAGTAGCATAAATATTTACTTAAGCACATTTGAAATGTGATGTGTGTCCTGTTTGTCAATTGATTCCAAATTAATAATGTTAAGCTATCAAATAAAACGGTATGTTGCCGTAGGCGTGCCATTGCTGGGGGTCGGGGGCAATGCAATAGTTTCTTTTGCCTCAAACTCAATTGCAAATACATAACATGATGCACGCACAAAGCCTAAAATTAAACCATAATTTCCATGCATATAATTATCGTACACACACACACGCACACAAATGCAGTAGGTTGTGTAAGGTGGACTTTGACAGACATTCGCTCAATGTGTGTGCGGGTGTGTACGAGTCTGTGCGCGCGTGTGTGTGTGTGTGTGCCTAATAAGATTACAAATTATTTTGGCTAATTGCCTCTGACATAACTAATAACAACTGCAACAGCAGGAGCAAAGCTCACAAAGCCACTCAGTTCCGGAGACATCGGGAATCAGTGAGCTGGCTGTGAGCTCGACTCACGTAGCTCGCACGGCGCCGTGCTACGTGGCTGCTAGCATTTCCGCCCTGCGCCTAATTGTATGCCATAAAATAATAATTACATGCCATGCATATGCACAGGATGTCGGCAGTCGAGAGTCGTCGCCCGAGCGCCGCAAGATTTCCGTTTCACTAAACTGCGAGTGCGTTGCATAAGCTCGACCGTAGTGCACATAGCACGGAACGGCGTACGGCCAATCCTTAAATATATCATACCCACACGTGGTATTAGCGATAAAGCTGCTTACGAGCTTCAAGGGGATTTGGCCATGCAGGGCAGTAAACAAAAGCTGACGATTATTAACTGCATTTGCGATCAAAGTGCTGAGAATCGGCTAAGATCCCACTTAGATAAGTGGTTGAGGGTATCCTTTAATTAAACGAGTCTAAGTTACATATTCACAAGTAACAGTTTAATCTCACTATAAACCTAATTCTCTTTATACGCGATGGATAAGTTGTCATAAAATTCGTGTATAAAATATATTGGCTAAATGCAAAAATAGTAGATTGGTTCCAGACCTAAAAAAGCTTCTTAAAAGTACAATAAACGATTTAACAAAATTCTTGTTAGAGTTCACTGGAGAGTTTCTTTTCAATTCTTTAATTAAATATATTTTGAAACATAAATTATGATGAGAAAAATATAATGCATAGCAAAAATGTAAAATTAAAACTTAAAATAAAATTCATAAAAAGAATTCATAGACTATTTAAAATGCTGTAAGAAGAAAACAATTCGTGCAAAAAGAGAAAACTTTTAACTTTTTAAGGCTTGTTGTTTTAAAAACATGCAAAAAATTCGTGTAATTTTTTTCACACATTTTCAAATTAACTAAAAATGTGGAATACATATTTTTTCCGTAAACTTCCCATAAGAAAATTTATACAATTCTCAGCGTTCCCATAAGAAAATTTGTACAATTTTCAATGTAACTATTAATATGTTTGCGCCAAACTTATGTAATTAATAAATTTTAACATATTTATACAATGTTTCTCGGGAAATGTTAATTTCAGAATCAGGAATCAGTTTGTTCCAAAAATCGTTAGTTTGGGAAATATTTTTTTCTTTTGTGCTATCTGTTGTAAAACACTTTCAGAAATATAAATTGACCCCTGGAAATCATCGTAGCTGAAGTATAAAAAGTTATGTTACAAATATAAAATCATTTAGAAAAATTTAAAGACAAAATCGATATAATTAGCAACTTCTTTTATAAGTAGAAACGTGTTTTTTAAAGGAGGATCGTGTGATTTATGGAAAATCTAATACGCACTAATATTATACATGAAAGTGTTAAAGAATTATTTAATAATTTTTTTAAGGTGAGTAGAAAATATATAAAAGTTAAATTTTTGTTAATACTTGAATTGTTGTAGTTGTTTCTTTTGATTTACACACAAATCTGTATCCATATATGTTTGTATATATGTATATACACATGTGTGTTAGTTTGTTCAAGCAGAACTCGACGCAACTGATTGCCTTGAAAATGGCACTTGAGCCTGCCTCCTCCTGCCCCCTCTTATCTCCATGTGGGAGGCGCTCACGTCGAACGGTAAATGTTTATGACGTACTCAAAATTGTCTATCAAGTTCAGCTGACGATGTCGCGACGCGTCGCTGCCAGAACTGCCATAAAATGTCACTTGACGCAAGTGGAGCAGCCGAATAGGGTGGGAGAGGGGGTGGGGTGGATTTTCCAGCTGCGTAGCAACTTTTGCCTTTTGTTCTTATGATTGAATATTTAATTCAATATGTCGCGCGGCCATTTGGCTTAGCTTATTTTTTATGACTTGGCAGCGACTTCAGCTAAATTTTGGCTTCTAATTAGACGCATCATAAACATTTTATGTCCGTTCCAAGAAGTTGGCAAAGTTGGCTTAAAAACTTCTTCGCCGCTTCTTCTAGCGCTTTTCATATAAATATAATTATATCAATTACATATACTATATATAGAAATTACACATCTTTTAAGTCACAGCAAATATCATTTCGGAATGAAATTGAAATTCGAAGAACAAAACAATTATATTATCAAATATTTCCATTGCAATAAGCACACAGGCAAATGCAACAACAACAACAACAACAGCAACAACAACAACACACATACACAACAATAGCTATACAATTTGCGGCAACTTTTTACTGCTTTGTATGTATTTTAACACCCTTTCCAAAATCGGCCATTAAATAAATGGAATCAAATGGAATTAAATAAACATCAAGAGAAATTTAAGAATAAGTATCATACATCGTTATGTTGTATAACATATCTACACAAATTTAATTATATATTTGGAAAAATAATAATTTTTTTTTAATCGTAGTTGGAGTTCTATTTTGTTATAGCAAATGTGTTCTAAACATTTTTGATTTTGTGCATAAATTAATTTCAGGATATAACATAAAAAATATATATCTTATTTATATACCGATTATGATTTTTATGTTTATTGTACCTCTCGTTAAGGCTGAAAGCCGTGTTTGAACCGAACCGGTTCGAAAAAATCCACAAAATAAAAACTTCCCAGAAAATTAAAATATAAAAGCAGATAGAATTTTTCAATGTTGGGATATGAAACATATGCTTTTTTTATAAATCATTATACATATTTGCTTATTATGTATTATAAATAAATAAAATTATAAAGTGATAAAGGAAAAATGATTTTTCAAATTATATAAAAATGTGTGAATTAAATAACAAGGTTAAAAAAATATGTATTGGTATCTTAGAGTATTAGAACTTCCGTTAGTCATAGATTGTTATTCGATTCGTGTTGTTACTTCAGCTCCAACGGCGGCACCAGCTGCATTCATAAAACGCTGGATCCGCTGGAATAAATGGAGACCGAAGGGAACAGAGAGGGTGTGGAAGGTAGAGAGTTTGTAATTTATGGACCAACAAACAACATTGTTGACATTATTGACAAGCAGCAGCAGCAGCAGTAGCAGCAGCTTCGGGCGCTGGACAATGGGCGTGAGAGGGGAACTGCCGTCACTTTTGGACCCCAAAACAATATGCTTTTTATGATGGTCTCTCATTCCCTGCCGCCCCCACTCGCCCAATCTCTTGGCCATAATTTGGCAGCTGCCGACCTTTGCGTTGCCTTCGCCCCCATCCATCTTGTTTTCTGCGCTGGCCACTTTTCGTTTCCGTTGTTTGAGTTGCACATAAAATATTTTGGTAATTTTAATGAAACATTTATAAGTTAAGTTGACAAAAGAAGGGGGCGAGCGAAAAATGGCTGCTTGAATTTGTAATAAAAGGTATAGCTTTGATAAGGTAAAGTTCTTTATAAAATATGAGAAAACAGATTAGAGTCTTTTAGCTGTAAATGCGAATATAATTAAGTGTTACTCTTTTCTTGTCTTGGTGAGAAACTAACTCGAAAAAGCTTAGAATGTTGTGGATAAGAAACATAATTCAGCTGTGCATTGTAGCAAAGACTTTTCTGAATAATCAGTTAACCCAGCTGTAAACTAATTTGCTCAACTCAACTACTTGTTACTTGGATAGCTATCGTCATCGATATTTGTATTATCGATAGTTGCGTCTATCGTTTAAGAGATACAGCTCTAGTATTTTGACTAAATTTATAATTATAGTCGACAGATACATATGTAATATATGCTATATGTTATGTGTAACACAGATAAGCAGGATAGCTATCGTCATCGATATTTGTATTATCGATAATTGCGTCTATCGTTTAAGAGATACAGCTCTAGTATTTTGACTAAATTTATAATTATAGTCGGCAGATACATATGTAATATATGCTATATGTTATATGTAGCACAGATAAGCAGGTATGCTCATTGTCTGTGTTATCGAGTTTATCCCAAAATCGATAGGCAAGATATGAAGGCTTGTATTAAGCTGTCAACATTTATTATTATTTCGACTTTAGTCCGTATTAAACTCATTAAGTAAATTAAGTGTTAGCTCTATACAATTATGTTTACAGCTTCTCTGGTTTATATTACGTCCCTCCAATTTTCTATGTGGAATCTGATGCATGTGTCCATAGCCTGTCGCCTCGGGCCTTATTGTAGCACAAAGCCCCGACAGGCGATGGACAGTTGCGCAACAAAGGCAACGAAAGGCCAATTTTAACTGGCTCTGCTTACATACACACACACATCTCTCTCTCTCTCTCTCTCTATTGCTTTCTCTTTCTTTCTTAGTAATTTGTACGCGTCTCGTTCGTAAATTGGCAAATATTCAGCTTTGCAGCCCGCCCCTCAGCCGCAGCCATGTCGGGATGCCAAATAACGCTTTGCACCATTCTAAGCCAATAAAAATCATATTACGCATACGCCACCGTCGCGTCGGCGCCCGCAGAGCCCCAAACACACAGATGCTCACGGAGCTGCACAGACAGATATCAAAATGCATCAAAATGTTGCGCTAAACTTTATTCACAGGCTGCCACAGCCGCAGGCATTGAAATAAAAAAAAATGGAAAATGCATTTCAAGTAGCGCAAAACTCCAAAGAAAATGCCAGAGTGCTAGAGCTTACGGCTAAGGGACGGGGGCTGCGGCGTAGGAGGTCACGAAGTGTGTGGAATGCAGAAGCGTGGATAGAAATATGATAATCAAAGCTCACCCACAGAGCAAATAACAAGAATGGCATATCAATCGTTTGGCAGATCGAACCTTAAAATACACTATGAATAGGTTAGACATAAATAACTAAATAAATATGTATTTATGTATCTATCCCTAGTATCCAGTTTTTAGAAATTACAGTGGAGTACAATTACAAAAAAAAAAAAATTCTTTTGCCCACAATCTTCGATTTACTACATCTAATAATATTTAAAAATAAAATAATATTCCTATAAACTTTAAAATTTCTATTGGACTGCAGATCTCCTTTGCTTATCTTACCACAAAACTTGTCGAGTTTATTATTAAAACTATATATTATATATATTTATCGGGGTAAAATACAAGCTGTCGTGGAACGTAGCTGAAGTGAAACATAACTTATAGGCGGTATCAGAGCATCCATCTAGTTTATTTGGGATCCTTATTTCTAAACTTAGAAAATGTTGTATACACAGTTGTTCAAGAGTTTCCATCTGTTTAATATTAATTTTCTAAAATGCCCATTACATGACTTGACATTCAAATATTGTTACTGATATAGAGTGTTGAAAAGCGATTGAGTCAGGTGCATTTAGTAGTGTGGCATAACGTTTTAATACGAAAATGAAGTGTAGTTAAAAGCTTTGCAATTAATGTCTTGCTGTAGGTAATAACATAAAAAAACATTATTAAGTGCAGGGTGTGCACAAAAAGCTTAACAAAGTGAATATGACCTGCTGGCGTTGGTAAGCGTATAACAGGCGATGAGCGCAAAATGTTTATCCTTTCAGCTTTGGCGTCGACATCGTTGCGTAGGAAATGTTATTGTTAAATGTTAGTTTTGTTATGCAAACACGTACACAGACAGACTTACCGAGGCACTCACACACACACACACACACACACATACACACACAGCGATAGTTGTGAAAATATGAATAGTCAAAGTCGAAGTCGGCCATATGTTCGCCCCGAGTTTATCCCACAAAGCAGTCGGCGGCTGGGGCATAGTTGCAAGCGTTGTGGCATGGGGCAAGCGTGTTCTAGGTAGCTGTGGCAGCCAAATGGCAAAGCGCTAATGGGAATTTGCGTTGTCTGCTTTTTGGGGCTCGCACGTCTTGCGCTTTAACTGCAATAAGCGTGACTGGCAGCAGCAACAATGCAGCAACAACTTGAGCTCCAACTGCAGCATTTAAATGCAGTTTTTGACTGCGTAGGCGTCAGCAACAACAACAATAAGAACATTGCAGTCGGGTGTGACCGACTGCGCAATACTCGTTCGCGGTGTTATTAAACAGTTTATAGCAGTCTTAATTGTAATATTTATTTTGAAAGGAATACCTGATTTTTGTAATTTATCTTTCTTTAGAGGGGCTCAACAGTAAATTGTCTGCCAATTTTGGTAATTCTAGCTCTACAATTGTGAGAGATATCGATTTTTGCGGCCCAAGACATATAGATTTTATAGATTTGCCGCGCCTCCAGTATACATATTCAAAAAATTTGTCGTGCGATGTTTGAGGAGGACATCAGTAATATTTCCGGAAAAAATGCATTCATGTGACCTTAAAACTGAGGGAAACATACAGATTAAATCGATTTGCCACGCCCTCAGTGGGCGTAGCCAAAAAATCTCCACACTTTATCTGACGCGGATATACACGAGTATATATTCCAAGTTTTAAGTCTCTAGCTTCAATAGCGGCGAGTCAAATTGCGTTCAGACGGAAAGACAGACGGATACCAAGACAAACATTGCACGAACCCAATATACGTTTTTCACTTAGTGAACGAGTATAAAAAGTTGCCAAATGCCCACTAGGAAATTGCAATGCACAAAAGCTGTGAAGTTTGCAAAGTGCTGGGGGAGGGTCTGTTCGTCTCTAAGCTGGCCACATGTTGTGGCTGCAAAAGTTTTTGGCAGGCAAAAAAAAAATTACGCATACGCCCAGTTAAATCCGCAGCAAATTCCATTTTCTGTTTGTCGGCCGCATGCGGCATTTGTTTATTTATTTATATGCATGTGTATAAATGAATGCAACTATATATATATATGTGTGTGTGTGTGAATTGCAAAATATGAAAGCGAGGCGTGCTGAACACAAATGCTGCATACTTTTTAGCGCACATGAATATGCAACAAACGGCAACAACAATACGAACAATGAGCACAAAGCCAGAAACGGTTTATTTGTTTATTTATTTGTTTGCTTTCTGTGTGTGTGTGTGTGTGTATTGGCTTGTTCGCAGTAGCCCAGCGGCCATTTTGCGACTCATGTTGCAAGCTCAATTGTGCATGCCACAAATGCTATAGCGCTGCTTTAAGGCAATAACAAGCTCAAAAGTAACCTTTAATGCAGCCAACAACACAAATGGCCATTAATAATAAGAGCTCCTAGCCGGCCCCTACTCTCCACTCCCCCCACTCCCCCATCCGTGCTGACAAATGTGCAGCGTGCAAAGGGAATGAAAACGGTTTCAGTTTTTGAAAGGCCACAAAGTCCATTGCAGAAATTGTTGGGTACGTTAACGCTGCAATCCATAGTTGCCGCTTGATGGCCGGCAAATTGAAAATGTCAAGTGCACACATGCACACACAAACACACACGCACGCACACACACAGAATTGCTGACAGACACCATTTTGTGCTGAACTTTGTTGAAAAGTAGCTGTCGGAGTTGTGATTGTATTTATGCTAATTTAAAATAAATACATTTACAATTATGTATTTTGTTTTAAATACTGAGAAATGCAGGCAAGTTCAAGAGTAAACGCACACAGTTATTTAATTATCTGTAATTACAGTGATAGAAAAATAATAGAAGCGTCATGGGTTTTCTTTTGTGACATTTATTTTGGTTTACATGTTATGATTTTAATTTAATGATTATTGAATTATGTCATGTTATGTTATGTGACTTTTGGTTTTGTTGTTTATTTTTGTTGCCTGGAAAATAAAAATGGAAACAAGAGATTTAAAACTGAAAAGAAAAGTAATATTATAAAAAATATCGTTAATAATTATTAACGAGCTTTTTTCAGTTGGTTTCGGAATTTGCTGACACTATTAATATTATGGTTCGAACGGTTAAGGTGCCTGTCGTTTCTAATATTTTTTCCATCACTGTATATGCACTGTGCATAAAATGAAAAGAATATATTGGCTTTGTGCAATACCTAAAGACTCCAAACATTGGGTATATGACGGAGCCTACTTGGTTTAAAAGAGAGTGAAAAGAGGATGCATAAAAATAAAGAACGTCCTCTTTTTAATATATGTAGGCTACCACGTTGTATTTTGTTTAAGAGAGTTTATTTCAATAGCTTTTTTTTTTATTAATTTTTACTAGTTGGCTATATGATAGATTTGTCCAAACTTGATATTTTGCACTTAATTTCCAATATCTTTGGTTGGAATGATTCTTGATTACACAACAAATAAGGTTTTCATACAAGACCTTAATTCTCAACCAATAGTGTCTATAACAAATATATAAAAGATACAGATCTTTTTAAAAGTGTATTAAGATAAGTATACAACTTATATACAAGACAGGCAGGCAAATAGGCTTTTTCAGTTCGGCTGTTAATACTGTTCAGAAATATATTTCGTAAGAAATCTATAATACCTTTGGTGAAAAGTGTATAAAGAATTGACGAATTGAATTTTGCCTAAGGTCACATAGAATAACATATATGTAGCTGTCATGCATTAGATTTAAATGGATTTAGGTATTTGCGCTTGACTTTAATTGGCATTAATTCTGATCAATTTCGATTGCCACCTTAAAGGGCATATAGGCGAGCTATCGAACACGGAGGCGCCACAGCAGCTGTGTGGTGCAAGTGCGGATGCACTCCACACTCGCACAGTGGATGCTAAAACAAACTTTTCAATCACCGCCAGAGCCGGCGAGTCAACGTCATTGCCAAGGCATTAAATGAGAAATGTAGCAAAGTAAACATGCAGTAAATTCAGCGAGTGCTGCCTCCACGACGCTGGCCCTAGGTTGCGGGTTGCGGGTTGTGGGTACGTGGCATCGGGTGGTGGCTTTTGGCTGCCGGGACTGCCGGCTTCTGCAATGGTAGTCAATCAGCGAGCAGTCAGCGCAACAGCGCAAAAAAAGCGAATAAAAAAAGGGAAAACAAGTAGAATCGTTGCAGTCGGGCGTAGCCGGCTGCGCAATACTCGTTCACAATATAGGGTGATGTGCGCTGCATATTAAGAAACGAGAACTTTCCTACGGTGCTGCCGGAAGTGAAATAAATTTAAAGTTAGAACATTGCCATTAGCAGGATGAAACTGATAGAAGGTGCTTGACCATAGATATGATACCCTGTTCCATATAGTTACTAAAAAAACAAGTAACAACGTTGCAGTCGACTGCGCAATACTTGTTCATATTGTAAATACAGCTTAAAGGTCGATTAATCATTAGTTATTATGGTTTTTTGATGAGATATAGATTTTGTGATTTGTAGGGGCGGGAGTGAGCGTGGTCGAAATTTTTCGGCGCGATCTTTAGGGAAGGTCCTCAGTCTGCAAAATTTGGTTTATCTAGCTGTTAAACTGAGGGAGATATATAGAATTTAACGATTTGCCACGTCTCCAGTGGGCGTAGCCAAAAATCTTAATACTTTGGCCGACGCGGGTATACACGAGTATATATTCCAAGTTTCAAGTCTCTAGCTTCAATAGCGGCGGCTAAAATTGCATTCATACGGACAGACGAACCCAATATACTCTTTTCCCTTCGCGAACGAGTGTAGTAAGAAAATAAGTCAAGAAAAATAAATAAAATGCTACAGCGTTTAAAAACAGACGAAGCGTGCAGCTGGAGTTGGAGCTAGAGTTGGACCTGGAGCTGGAGCGGGAGCTGGAGCTGGAGCTGGAGCTGGAAATGTTGCAGACATGTTGGCAACACTTGCCGGTCGTCGTCGCCAGCAGCGCCGAGGGGCATGCAAGGCGAATGACGAGCAGCAGTTGAAAACTGTGTGACAAATACAAATCACTTTAGATTTATTTGATGAAATTGTTTGATGATGTAGAAAAGGATTAACGCCAATGATATTTGTGTAACGGCCCAACGTTACAACGGTACAGCCGCAACGGTAGAACGGTGTGCAGCAGCTGCAGCAGTGCTCGCAGCATGGCAACCCTGCCACAAAGCAGCACAAAATTGATTCAAGACGAGAACGAAGATGAAGCATGACAGTAATCAATGATGGATGACCCAGGGGTAAGTGGCAAGTGCCAGCCATTGACTTTATGAAAAGGTCGCTCCAATGTTAGCTCAGCAACAAAATGGCGCCCGATTAGGGTTGCTGCATAACTGCAGCTTTAAACTAATTCCCTTGCATTCTTCAACAGTTTAGGTAAATGCTCCAAATGCAGTTTTTAGCTCTTTTAATCTATAAACAAACTGTTGTTCGGGAGCAGTGTAAGCTAAAGTTTCGTATAACATTTTGTCTGCAGTTAGCTCTTTAATATATTTCCACGCTTGCATAACAGTGTATTTAAGTTAAGTAGAATACTTTGTCTTTAAAAGAGCGCTTGTAATATATTCAGAATGCTGCAGTTATTTGAGTATGTCTATATTGAAGTATAACAGCATTTCTCTGTCTTTTTTTAAGTCTATTTAAAGTGCAGTTTTGTTAATCTAGAAGGTTAAATTTAAGTTTTGTTTAATTTTGATTTATTTTAATGCAGTTGTTTGGCCTTTTATATAACAGTATACCAGTGGCGTAAATTAACATTTAGTATAACACGTTTTTATAACAGCTCTTTATGTATATAACACTTTGTCTTTACAACAGCTTGCCATTTATGCTGGCGCTTAAGAGTATTTGTAATGACACTATAACAACGTATAACAGTTTCTTTAAGCATTATACATTGTTGGTGCTGAAAGCTGTTTCTAGCTATTTTAACTATGTCTTTATTTAGCATATGTGAAAGGGCTTTAGTTACTGCTGTCAGCAGATATGCCTGCTGGTATAAGTTGAGGTTGCCATATAACACTTTGCATTCATAGCACAATTATAACAGTTAACAAGTTCTCCACCCTCAGCTGGTTGACCTGTTTACATAAGAATTTCACAAAGGCTGCCGTGACATTTGAGATGACTTACGCCTGCTTAACCCGATCCAAAATGGGTCACAATCTTCCGCTCCAGCTGCAGCAACAATCCTAAACTCACACCTCTCGGCTTGACCCGGCTCAACTTGTTTTAAGCCGCCTGGCAGCCCTTGTTTCATGCAACGACTTTTGAATTATGTGAGAAATCGCTGCTGAACGATAAGCGAATGCTAAAGAGAGACAAAGAGAGGGGCGTGTGTGTGTGGCGAGAAGGAGAGAGAGAGCGAGAGTGGGACCCTTTTGATATAATCGGCGAGGCATAAATCTCAAGACCTGCCCGGCGGCTGCAATTTACGGCACGGCCGTAAATTTTTATAAATGTCCTTGTAAATAAACTCGCAAATATGCTGATTTAGCATATTTGTGATATATGAATGCGCATGGCCTTGTGGGCGTGGCATCGCGTCTGTGGTTTATGCCAGCTGTATCTGTGTGCATGTGTGTGTGTGTGTGTGCGTGTGGCATGTGGCATGTGTGTGGCAGTTTTATTGTGCGCTTTTTGTGTCCTTGTTTTATTTCATACATATATTTGTATTTTTTTTTATTGTATTTCCCTTTGATTTTAGTCTATTTTTTCGTTGGTTTTAGCCTACGCCCCAAGGGAATAGCAAAAAAGAAACAAGAACAACAAGTGATAAATAAAAAACGAAAATTTTATGTTGCATTAACTTTTGTTGTAGCGTCGCATAAACAAAAGCACATGTGTAATAAAATTTATGCACATAAACAGCAGCAACAACCATCGAGACAATGAAAAGCACGTTAAATATTTCATAAAGCAGCCGTGAAGTATGCAATGCTTTTCCCCGTTATGTTTCCCTTTTATTTTTTAACAAAAACAATAATATCGTTATGAGACCTCCGTGGAAACGCATATAAAATGCTCATAAATACTTGGCAAAGCTGTGCTACAAGGCATGAAGCACGGTCATATGCCCTGCACTTATCAGTTACCCTTTACTTATCAGACAAAAACTCTTGTACTATTAAGTATTGTGTAAGGTCAGTTTTCAATGGATTTTATGCTTCTACTATAATGTACGAAAAAACACCGTCAATCGAGCCTATTCCACAATGGAGTCAAAAATTATGTTGAAATTATAAATATTTAAGATTGCAGGTGTAACCGACAGCGCAATACTCGTTAACAGTGTAATAACAACCAAAATCGATATACTGGTATTATTTGTACTAATGATTTTTTTCTACCAAAAAGTTACTACCAAAATTATAAATTTGCCTTTCTAAATTTTGAAAATAAAAATTTTTCAAAAATGTGTGCATAACATTTCATTAATCTAGAAGACAAACCATGGAAAAAATGACATCAAACAAGAAAATCGCTTTAGTTTTGACAAAGTTATGAGCGTTTGAAATTTGGGAGCTATGGATCGGAGAGCATTACATGTCAACATTTTTGTAAATTTTTGCATGATTTTTGACAAAAAATTTGATCCTCTCAGAATTGGTTTTAATGTTGTTTTTCATGCTAATTGTGACCAACAAATTCGATTAAAAATATAAATTTGCATTTCTAAATTTTGAAAAAAAAAATTTTTCGAAAATGAGTAAGGGGGTACATGCTTTTTTTTGCGAAAAAATTAAAAAAAATGTATTTTCAAAAAAACATATATTTTAAATACAGAATCAATCTAGAGGATAAATCATGGCCAAAATGGCATCAAACATGAAAGTGCGTTAAGTTTTGACAAAGTTATGGGCGTTCGAAATATACGAGCTATGGATCGGAGAGCTTTACATGTCAAAATTTTTGTAAATTTTTGCATGATTTTTACGTAAAATTGTATGGAAAAATTCCAAGAAATTCTATTTTCAATAATGCGCATATTTTAAATGCAGATTTAATCTAGGCCGTCACCATAATACCACCAGATATAAAAATCGGATCCGAGAGATTTGCATGACGAAATTGTTGGCAATTTGGTCTATCTAGCTTTAAAACTGAGAGAGACGAGTATATATTTCAGGCTTCAAGTGTCTAGCTTTAAATGCGGCGAATAAAACTGCGTACATACGGACAGACGGACGGACAGCAAATCGGACATTGCACAAACCCAATATACTCTTTTCACTTCGTAAATGAAAATCAATAATAATAATATAATTTCTATAGATTATGTATGTGTTTTACTGTAACTATCAAGAACCCAATGTGGAAGCCTTAAATAACTCAGCAATATTCAAATAAATCAAATTTTCTGACTCCAGCTAAAGCCGTTAATAATGAAATTGCAAATTCCAACTATTCAAACACACGTTCTTATATATTATTTACAATAAAATTGGGGATTCCGTTGTGTGGCTGTTAGCTTTGCCCATCCCCCAAATACAAAAAAAAAAAACAAAAAAACTACTCGTTTAACCAATTGCAATCATCAATTTGATTGTGAATAGTCGTTCGTGGAGTGCATTTGGCCACAATTGCATACCAGATGCCGGAAAGTGTACAAATCGCCAGCAAAGCGGCACCAAAAGCGATTTGCAATCGGTCTAAATGCATTTGGATGCCACAAAGTGACCACAAAATGCATTCACTTCAATGTTCAAAAAGAGATTCACAAATGCGTTGGCCAATAGTCGCAGCTGTGGGCCGAAAGCAAAATTATGCATGTTCATTTCGGCCAAATCCATGGTCAATGGCTATTTCCGGTTACCGTTTGTGAAATCGGCTATTTGCAAGCCTTAAATAAATAGTTGGCAATGGATGAATGGTAATTACGAAGCATGCAACGTTTATATATGTATGAAGATTTCCAGTTGGCAGTATCTATTAAAATATAAAATGCCAACCATTTAATTGAGGTCTATAAATCTATATTCTTGAAATTATATAAATTTTGAACATGTTTCCTTATTTTTAAAACTTTAAGCCAAATAAAATTATTTACATAATTTATTTTTTTCCATACAAAATTAGCAAATTTTTTTTATATAGTATGCTTACCATGTTAACGCTTTTTTGAAGTCACCAATTTAAAATTTAAAAGAATATATAACTTTTAAAATGTTTGAGCTAATTTTAAAATACATAGCTGGTAAAACAACTAAGAATTTTTGCCTAGCTAACGATAGGTACACCATTATATTATCGACAACTTTTCGCACACATTTCAGACGCATTACGCCTGCTTTCGAAACCGGAAGTCCCAAAAATGTAATTGTCCTCTAACTACTAAAGACCATAACTTAACTAAGGCTTTAAAACCTATCACATAAAAAACTTATCCTGTTATCGATAACTGCACTTCAGACGTACTCAGCCTGCTATCGAAATGGATATGATTAGTAATAAAATGTTCCAGTAATGTCATATGTATCTTTGCTAACCATTTACTTTTTAACTAACTTTTACTGTTATTGATACAATCTGTTATCGATAACTGCACACAAGCTGCAAGCGGCTATCGATATTTGACAGCCAAGCAACGTAAATTGTATGCAACTACTAATAAATATAAGTGAACGAAATCTTAAATAAGACAAGAAAGTCACAAAAGCAATTTCTCCTATTATCGATAACTGCAGACATGTGTGTAAGCCGCCGTCTATCGTGTTCGGGGAGCCAGGCAAAGTAATTTTCATGCAACTTTCACATATTTGTCACCAGCTTAACGCTTAAATTCTCCAAAATTTATGGTCATTCAATACACAGCGGTAGTTTCCTTGAATCTGTTACTTCTTTCTTCCTCTCTCTCTGTCTGTTTCTCTCTCTCCCTCTCTTTCCTTATTGCCCTTGGACCCCTTGCTGCACAATTGTAATTTTTGCTCACTTACAACAGTAATTCGTGTTAACTTTTCGTGTAATGTGAAAATTTATGGCACAAATTTCACACAGCCACTTGCAACGCATGTGTGTGTGTGTGTGTGTGTACTTACGTGCCGAACAAAATGAAAGTGAGTGTAAAGAGCAGACAGTGAAAGGGTGTGACAACTCTGCAAGTACAGTTGATACATTCGCTGCTTGTAATCGTTTTCGCTTATCGATTGATACGAAATAGAAACGATAGCACTGACAACTTTTCGATGTTGACTGTCGTTTGTAAGGCAGTTTCTTAAATCATTGGAAAATTGTCCATTAATTATCGTTTTCAATATTTTAGTTCATTGTCAAATCTGTGCTTTTGTATGATCTTATAGATAAGTCTTTAAGAACGGATTTAAAACTTACCGTTAGGAATTTCGTATTAGTTGCGACAACCCTAGTTTAGTTGTATGCTTATTGATACACATCAAAAATATAAGCATGTAATCCATACTTAAATCTAGCCAACGGTAAGTCCGGATTGCCTTGAACCTAGTACGAAATACATATAACATGTACGTTTTTACTCAATCCCGATATTCTTAATTTAAGTATGCTTTTAGTCCTAGTTGGCTTAATGGAAGCCGAAACCGCACTTAAACTGACCTTAAAACAAACTACTTTTAAAATATTAAAGATAGATTTTAGTTCTTCATCCATACTCAATTTAATACGTAATTGAACTTAATTTTAGAACTCCGAACTTAATCCAAGTTCGATATTTTTATTTGATCCACTTCCTATAAGATTGATAGACAGAAAAAGAAGATAGATTTTTTTTATTTTTTTTATTTGATTATATACATATTATAACATATTTATTTATTTTCCTTTTAATTTTTTGCTAATATATAATTTTTTCATAATTATTATTAGACTATTGCTACTTTTATTACTTTAAACAGAGCTTATCCAAAGTAAGTACAGTTCTAAAAAATTGTCGACCTTTTGTTAGCTTTGCAGTGGCTTTAAGTAGGGTATTTGGGCGGATTCGACTCGCAAGCCAAAGTGCAAACACATTGCAGCAAGTTGCGCACATGGCAAATATCTTAAAGCCACAAGCGATTGTCCCCCAATGGCTGCCCAAAAATGTCGCTGGCAATATCCTGGCAATGCACTGGCCCCCGCCTGGCACCGGTGTCCTGACCCGCTGCACCTCTTGCCCCCCAATGTAAAAGTCATCGTCGTCGCTGGCGACTGTGGCCATAATTTACAAGTGGCTGGCGCGTACCAATTGGCTGCAGCAAGGCCAACATCACCAACGCCCCCTTCCCGCCCTCCTTCCCCCGCATCTCTCTGGCCCTCACATTTGTACGCTCATATGTGTATACCGTAAATGTGCTTTGTCTTTGCAATGCTGGCAATTTATGGGCCCCGGGCAATGCAGACAGCGTAAGAGGTTAATAAAGTTTAATAATTTTGTCAAGTGTTAACTGTGGATGGCTTTAATCTGGCAGTGCGCCTAAGCGTATGCAGCGCTTTACAGACGTTTGCCACGATTGCCAGCTGGTGGCCATAAAACTGTAGCAACAAAAAAAAAAAAAAAAAAGAATCAACCCCGCCCCTCCCTCAAATGAAAATATGTCGTAAATATCCAAGCTGAAACCCAAACTGGCAGCCTCAAACTCCCAACTGCCAGGTCCGACCCCAATCTTCGGCAAGGCTCCCGTCTCGGGGCGCCTCACCTGGCGCCGAGTCGTAAAATGAAAGCGTAGCAGCTGCCCGAGCGCAAACGCATCTATCAAAAATTTATTTTTACTACACACAAAAATTAAATTATATAGTCAGTCGCTCAACTTGATGAATAAGTAGCCGTAAAAAAGTGAAGTCCGAGAGGAGTGGAAAAAAGGGGGAGGGGAAGGGGGGACAGTGTTGAAACCGGCAATTGCCGGACGTCAGCATAAAAATCAATCTAATTTCATTAAAGTCAGTCAACATAAAAATGAGAACGGCACATCTTTCGGCCTGGCCAAGACAATGCTGCCGCCGCTGAGCACTGCCAAGGGATGCCCCCTGTCAGCGGCCACTGGAAATTTAATTTTGAATACGCCCAAAAGCGAGCCACAAAAAATAAAAAGAAATTCCTTGATTTTTGATGTGAGCTGCTTATTAAAAAACGAAACCAGAACTTTCCTAGGGTGGAAACAAAAGCGTAATAAATTGAAAATTAGAGCAATTGCCATAAAGCGAATGTCAGAATTAGCGAAACTGATAAAAAAGGCTTGTCCAAACATTTTATACCCTGTTCCATAAAGTTACTGAAAGAAAACAAGTCAGTAAGATAATAACAGCCAAAAATATAAATTTTTGTAATACGTAGGGGCGGGAGTGGGCGTGGCTGACAGTTTTCGGCTTGATCTTTGGAGATACCATCAGTAATCTATCTGAAAAAATATGATGTATCTTGCTTTAAAATTGAGGTAGATGTATAAATTAAATTAAATAATGAAACTATTTACAGTTAAGTTGAGATGGAAACATAAAAAGTTTTTAAATTTACAGCAATGGACTATCCGAAAAATATATAATAAATAATAAATAATAGCCAAAGATTAAATACTTTTGCAGACAATGAGAATATGTGTGCTACAAATCGTTAGTTTTCTGTGTTTTGACTATATAGTAAAAGTATAAAAATGTTGCTCGTCAATCCAAAAATGGGAGCTCTAAATTCTGTAATATTCCGTTGCCAGTCCCTGGATGTTGCAACAATTTTATGATAAGCTTTCCACAGCTTTCTCATGAATGTGGGTTATTAAATAAGCCACGCCTAGTGGTATTTAGCTGAATTATGAAAAGCTCTGACGGGCTTAGCTTCTGCTGCTGCAACAGATATTATTACTTTTATTTTATTTTTGTTGCAAGACAAAGGACTGCTCAGGCGTGCAGGGTTGAGGGGTTGGCGCTAATTTCTCAAGCAAGACTTTGGCATAATGTAAATCTCATGTTGGCGCCCACGCATAACTCACGGCAAACACATGCAATAAAACATTTTACGCTGCTTCTTTTCTTTGGCCCTCTTCAGTGCTGCTAATGACAAGCCCGCGACGCACACCTACGCACACACGCACACACCCGAGTCCCAGGAGGGTGTGGGGGTAGCCATAAATTCAATTCAATTCGACCAGCAGCTGCTGTTGAGCTGAGTTTCGAGTGATTTTCTTAATGTAGTTCTAAAGCCGAGCAACTGCCAATGGAAATGGGAATGGGAAAGGGTTTCCTTTTTAGACATACACATATATATATATATAAATTTTTTTAACTTTCCACTTCACATTTCTTAAGTGCTCGGCGTGAGCTGGGGCAGGTTTGGGTGGTTGGGGTAGATGGGGAGTAATGCATCGGTTGCCCTTTCAAATGCCTGGTCTAATAAATTTTCAGAACGCGTGGGCGTCGCCAGTTTCCGGGCGTGGCGTAACTGATTTTTGAATAATATTTTACTTGCAGGTGAAATGTATCATGTGTGCGTGTGTGTGACTGACTAAGGGTTGGGCTGCTAGATGGCTGCCTCCCTGCCTCCCAGCCTCCCCCTGGTGTAATTGTCTGAAAAATTACCGTGTCTACATGACACGCACACACGCACGCGTTGGCATTAAATCAAACTTGCAACGTGTGTAATTGGATGCTACGGAGTTGAAGAAGTCAAAACCGGGATGATTGCCAAAAGCATTGGCTTCGCAGAGATCGCACCAACGAGATTTAAGGATCAGCAGCATAGGGGCCAAAATTTTTTTGATAGCCTTTCGCTATGCAACGACCTTTTAATTTTCTAAAATATTCTATTTTCAAATATGAATACACATACTTATATGCATAAATTATTTATTTAATTTTATTTTATCAATTTAATGTTTTGCTAAAATTTCATGTGTTTCATTGTTTCGAACACTTCTGCTCCATTTTTACTGTTCCTGTTGCAAATGCGACTATTCCATATGCCGTTGTTCTAAATGCCACTGTTTCAAATGTCAATGTTCCATATGCCACTATTCCATACACCACTGTTTCATATGAAGTTGTTCTGTACGCCATTGCTGCACTTAATTATATTCCATGTTTCATATGCCAATGTTTCAAACACCACTGTATTATATGCCATTGTTTCATTTAGTTATATTCCATGCTATACTATATCATACTATATCACTATCTTAAATGTCACAGTTCCATATGTCACTGTTCCATATGCCGTTTATCTATAAGTCACTATAAGATACTTCTATTCCATGTTATTCTATTTCATATGCCACTATTTCAAATATCACTGTTCCATATTCCATTGTTTCAAATAAAACTGCCACTATTTCGCATATTTCTGTGCCATTTTATTTTTTATTGATTTGCCACTCTTCCATATTCGACTGTTCTATATGCTTCTGTTTCATGTTATACTATTTTATATACCACTCTATTCGCCATTCCCTTGTCCGCTTTCAACTGTTCCATCTGTTGATTCCATTGTTATGCAGGAAAACACACAACCGCGAAACTAATTATATTCCATTTCATCCGCATCGTTCTCTCCGCTGAAATTGCAGGCATCGATCGAAATTCAATCTATCTGACAACCGATTTTAATTTCCACAGGCACCTTCATCGATTCATTTTATGAATCAATGAAATGCAAAACAATAAAATGCTTTTGATGCAACGGAAGTGATTTTTTGTTTTGGTCGCCATTGTTATATATGTGGACATTCAAATCTGTACAGATGACAGCTGTCAACCGTTTTTCAGGTGGCACTTAACACATTTTTGTTGCCGTGCCCAAAGCACGGGGCTGTCATATCAAATCTCAGCGTTTATTTTATGTTTGATTGAAACTCTGATTAATTTTAGCTGGCACCGAGGTAAAGTCCGTACTGGTTCCGGTTGTCTGCCCCACACGCAGCGCTCGACAGTATCTCACGTTCCATTGCCGAATTCGCGCTGGTGTTTATGTGTGCCCAGGCACAGTGGGACAAATTGGACATTTGTGTGACACAAATTATTTATACATACATGCATGACTAAATTTCTAGTTGTTTTCTGTTTTTAAACACTTTGAAAAATTAAATTACATAAACACAAAAAAACATAAAATATTTTATATATATTTTTTTAATAAAATAATTGGTGTATTATATTAATTGCTATAAGCAATTTTTTCATTTTGTTATCTAGAATTATAATTATAAGATATATTATTTTATGCCTTAGACTAAGGTCATCCTACATACAAGTTCCAACAGGAATGCGGGTTCGAATCCCAGGCTAGTGTATGGATGTAGTGTTAGCCGGCAGAAAGCTTGAATGTTCAATAAATATACACATATATTTATACTATACTATACTATTTATATTATAGTGTAGGATATTATTTTGGATTTTTTTTGCTGTGGCCCCACAGTGCTTTGCCTGGCTGCAAAAGTTACTCTAATGGCACAACCATACATCGTTTGCCATCCAGTTCCATCTTCAATGGCTGATGTTGTTGTTCTGCTTATCGCTGTTGTTGTTGTTGTTGTCAACGCCTTGGCCCAGGTGTTTCCTTTGCCTGGTTTTCATTTGTAATGAGTACCGAGGCAGTACGTTTTGTACACGTAGCGCAGTGTGTGTAGGTGTATGTGTGTGTGTGTGTGCACAACATTCGCACCCAAGTCCCGCACACGCACACAAAGGTCACAGGACACGGGGACACATTGGCCCGTCCTATATATGCTTGAAATAATCTGTCATATGTTCTCTACATGCCCTACTTGAATTTGTTTGTGTACATGGGTTTTGGAAAACTTCGGAGTCAATCGGATTTACAACTTGAATTTCTATATATACGAAGTGAAAAATTGTGATCGGGTGTAACCGACAGACGTTATTCGTTCACAGTGTATTAACAACCGAAACATGTACACTAGCATTATTTGTAAACATAAACAAATAATTTAAATAACATAAAAACCTTGCCGCTTCTTTACATGATTTGTGTACTAAAAATTTCAACAAAACTTTGTTTTTAACAATGCATGTATTTTAAATACAGATTCCATCTAGAGGACAATCTATGACCAAAATGACATCAAAAATGAAATTCGGAGTTTGAAATATGGGAACTATGGATCCGACAGTTTACATGTCAAAATTTTTGTAAATGTTGGCATGATTTTTGACAAATAATGTGATCCCTTAAAATTTGATTAAATATTGTTTTTGATACTATTTGTGACAATCAAAATTTAGAACTCTAAATTTTTGCAACATAATTTTTTTTTGACAAAATATTAAAAAATAATTATTTTGAATAAAGCATCTAATTTAAAATCAGAATCAATTTAGAGGATAATTCAGGGTTCCAAATATGGGAGTTAGGGATCCGAGAGCTTTACAACAAGTTATAAAACTTTATCTGGCGCGGGTATATACATATGAATGTATATTCCAGGTTTCAAGTCTCTAGCTGCAGTAGACGGACTGTCAGCAAGACAGACGGACAGCCAGACGGACGGTCATTGCACAAGCCCAATATACTCTGTTCACCTCGTAAACGAGTGTAAAATAATTTTTGTTAGCATTTTCTGCACTCTTTTAGCACAGTTCGCTGTTATCTGGATTAGTTATATGAAGATAATGCAGCGGTTCACATTGTTTCAGTTGGCCGAATCTTTTGCCTATTTTATGTTTATCACTTCGCACGTCTTATTCTTATGGTTTATAGTTCAGTCGCGCCACTGCGGCATCCGCATTCCCGCCCACTTGAACGGCACGCCCATCTAAACGACACATGTTGTTGTTGTTGTTGTTGCTGTTGTTTTTATAACTTTTACGCGCCAGTCGTTGTTTATGCGCACTGCGTGATCACATTTGGTATCAAGGTGCTGCCTGCTTTCGCCTGTTGTTGTCCTGAATGTCCTGGCATCCCTGAAGGTTAAGCAGTTGCCAAATTCATCTCAGCCTGTGATATCTGATTGTTTGCGGGAATACAGTCGTCGGCATAAATATTTTGACAAAGAAGTTACCATGCGTTTCGGTTAATAACTTTTTAAATGAGCACTAAAAAAATTTAAAATAAATATGGTGTAACGATGAGTTAATTTATTTTCAAAATGTATAAAAAAATATTATATGAGTATATTAATAACAAAAACAAAAATAATTTTTCAGAAATGTATGGTGGCATAAGTATTTTTACATGTTGTTTAAGATTAAAAAAAATTATGAATGCACATGTTTTTAGATAATTTTACTTATTATTAATAAAAAATATAACCTCCCTTAGCACTTATAACTTGTTGCAGTCTTCGGGGAACAGAATCAACCAAAGTTCGCATATAGGCCAATGAAATATCCTTCCAGAGTGTTTCTACCTCTGATATTGTTTCCTCACGCGTCCTTGATAGATTTGGACATCGTTTTTGCTTTAAATAAGCCCATATATTTTCTATAATATTTAAATCGGGGCTTTGTGGTGGCCAATCCAGCGTATTAACACCAACTTCACTTAAAAATTCGGTAATTAAATTCGCCTTGTGGCACGGCGCGTTATCCTGCAGGTATATAAAGTTTTCTCCGATCAAATTTTCCCCAGAAGGGAAAGCGTAATACTTTAAAATATGCAAATATTTATTTTTATTCAATGTTCCATCGATGGGAATAAAGTTTCCTACCCCATTATAGGCAACACATCCCCAAAACATTACGGTTCCACCTCCATGGCTTACTCTCTCACAAACGGGGACTCTTTTTTTATGTGCTGTTCTTGGCATTCTTACGAAAACTTTTTTTTAGAGCAGTGGTAATTAAAAGAACTTTCGTCAGTCGACAAAACACTATGCCAAAAGGATGGGGGCTTGCCTACATATTTTTTGGCAAATTCAAGGCGTTTGATTTTTTTCTTCATGGTTATTTGAGGAATAACTCTGGCTATGTAAGTGCCGTAATCAGCTTCCTTTAATCGTCTGCGAATTGTCCTTTCACTTATGTTAATGTTGAAGTAATAAGAAAGCTCCTTGGCAACAGTTTTAGGATTTTCTAAAGGATTATTCTTAAATTTCCTTAGAATCAAACGATCGTTCTGACCTGTTGTCTTACGCGGTCTGCCACAACGCGCCAAGTTTTGTGTGGTGTGGTTTTTTTATAGTTAATAATTTGATAATACACAGTTTGGCGAGGTAATTTGTATAATTTACTGATATTTTCTACAGAAATACCAGAGTTATACTTCGCCACCATATCATGTTTCACAAAGTCGCTTAATTCATTTGTTTTACCCATAGCTAAGCAAATCTATGAAGCAAATTTGTTCTTATCAGCACTTTGAATCAGTAGACAATATTAATAGATGCGTAGCTTAGCTTTAAGATCGATAGTAGTTTAACACCGACTGAATAGAGCAAATGTCAAAATACTTTTGTCCACCTGCTTTCAGCTTGCGAAAGATAAGAATGCGTAAAACAAGAAAACGCATAAAGGAATTAAAAAAATACTTTGCATCTTCCTTTTTGCATAAATGTACTTAACTTTTCAGTAGATAATGAAACCGTTACATTTTACAATTATTTCAAGAAAAAAGAAAAAACATAGCGCATAGTTTTGTCAAAATATTTATGCCGACGACTGTAGAACTCACAGCGATTTAATAGTTTTTTGGAGTTTAAAGAGCGCTTGAAAAATCCAACAAATACCATCTAAAATATTGCAATATATCAGGATATATAAGGATCGGTCCATTACTTTTTCAATTTCTTTGGCTTATATTTTTTGTGGAACTGTTTGATTATAATTGGTTATATATAGGTCATAAATATCCACTGTCATACCAAAACTTCATTGATTTTCAAGCGCTATAGGTTTTAGTTTGTTGTTGGACGTTTGTATTAAAATTTGGAAAACCAAATTATTGGTAAAATTCATGTGCAAATTTTACTCTCAAACTATTGAATATTTCATTTCATTCCAATAGTAGAGATTTGAGATTGTAGATTGTACCCATAGATGAAGGTAAAAATTTTGCACTTCCTTCTATAATGCGAAAGGGTTTGTTGATTGTGATAATTGTATTGTTCGTAGACCAAGTATAAAAATATCGATTAATTTTATACCCTGAACCTTTTGAAAATGTGTAAAAGGCGTATAACGGTTTTGTTGAAATGTAACAGGTAGAAGGAAGCATCTCCGAGACCATAAGGTATATATATATTCTTGATTAGGATGGCGAGCTGAATATATTGTTGGTATGTTCGTATGAACGTAGCGATCCCGAAAATTACAAAACATAGAAATCTACACATTTCGACTACCGATTCTCCTATACCCTATCAGAAGGAGTTTTTAATTTTTTTTATACCGTGCTCTATTTCATTAATATCGATAAATATCGATATTAAAACCTGTTTTTAAGATTTCTTCTTTTTATTCTCTTTATTTCTTGGTAAGAATTCATGTTAAACACGTTGCGCCTATAAAAGCTGTATATATAGATAGCCATAGCGCGGCCATTTAGGCAACAGATTTTCATATGGATGGGTTTTTTTCTCAGTATTGAACATGTATGAGCAATTTTTGTCAACTATGCCGCAACTATGATGGATTTAATATAGTTTAACGGATTCAAGCGACGTTGAAATTAAAACGTTAAAATAAAAATTAAAACGAGCTTAAACGGAAACCTGATCAATTGGGTCGTGGTGGAGATGCTTCAAAACTTCATTTGACAAGGCAAATAGAGTGCCATTGAGCGATGAATTTGAAGTCAGTGCATATCACTTACACACGCACGCACACACACACCTGCACATCAGGCTGAAGCACCTGCATAGCTTCCATGAGTCAACACTGAAGCACTTGATGCATCAGCATCCATCAGAGGACACTCGGATCATCAACGAGGACACTTCAAGAGCAGCAGCAGCAGCAGCGACGCCGGCGTTAAAATCAAGCACAGAGTATTGCAATTACAATAATGCATGGAGGACAACATAGTCATCCAAGTTGAAGTGGCCAAGTGTCGGTGACATGGCCAACATCCACATGCCGGGACAACAATAAATGAAGCGAGCTTCGTCGTTGACTGACCAGACGCCAACAGTGCTGGACGTGGTTGCCACAATGCAGCCAGGTGGTGGGGCAGGTGGCAGGGGGCTGGCAATGAAGTGGCTCATGGAGCATGGCCGTTTGGCCAGTGATTACACGTGCTCATAAACAACAGCATAAATGCCGGCAAACGGGCCAAGTTGTAAATGTTGGCCAACAACATCATCATGAGCTTGATGTAGTTGCTCATCATGCGGCTGTGGCTGGCGATTTATGTGGCCGGACTTTAGTTTTAATTTAGCAAGATGCCAAATTATTAAGACAGGCCCGTTGCCGGCATCCTGCCCCTTGCAGCCAAGTGCAGGCAACCCTAAGCCACACACACACAGCCTTTGTCGCAACTGTACACGGAGACAGCGACAACGACAACGAGTAGGACATCCAAGGACGTTGAGGACGACAAAGTCAATAAATTTTGTGGCACTGGATTGGCCAACGAGCTGAACTGAGCTGCACTTATTTAGCCCGGCTATCCACTCTCTGAGCCACTCCAGACATTCAACCCCCCCCCTCCACCCTCTACCCCCTCCTGCAGTTGCACCTGCAGTCGCCTACCTGCTGGCACCCACCTTTTCCCCCGGCCGGCTCTGCTTCCCATTGTCCCAGGTGTCTATTTTAGTTGCTTTTAACTTTGTTATGGCCACAACGTCTTACAAGCTTTTAAGGATAATGTGCCTTGTGCTGCCAAGGATTGCAAGGATAACTTGCTCAAGTTGTGGTCAGTTGGCTAAGGTTGTCCCAGCCGCTACTCTATTGCTGCTGAGATTTTACTATCGCAAAGTTTCGCAGCAACTTGTCGCAAGAGTTTCACAATTATCACTGGCAACGAAATTCTCATTTTGTGGCTTTTCTTTTTTCCTTTCCAAATTAATTATGTGCCTGACATATTATTGTCAGAACATTTGTTAACATTTTCCAAAGACCAATGCGAAATAATTATAGAAACAAGTAAAAGCCTTGCAGTCGGCTTTAACCGACAGCGCAATACACTTTCACAGTATAATCACAACTTAAAACAGTCGAAAACGGTCTTAACTATGTTTGATATTTCGGAAAATATCGAATTTCTTGATTAGTGTTGGCGGAAATAGGCACGGACGACATTTTGTTCTTTTCAGCTCGATCTTTAGAAGAGGGCATCAGACAACTGTCTGTCACATTTGGAGACTCCAGCTCTAAAGTTGTCGAAAATGCAAATTTTCGCGATTTATCCGCGCTTAAGATATATAGATTTTATTCAACAAATATTTGTGCAACTTTAGAGAAGGTTGTCAGTAATCTGTCTAAATAACGTCATTAATATAACTTTAAAACTGAGGGAGATATATGGATTAAATGGATTTGCCATGCCCATGGTGGCGCAGGTATACATGAGTATATATTCCAAACTTCAAATCAATAACTTCAATAGTGCCAAAAGTGTACGGACTACAAGATGGACATACCACAAACCCAATATTCTCTTTCCACTATAGTATTAAAGTACGAGAAATCGTGTTCTTATTGGAAAATAAGCCGGATTCAAGATATTCTGTATCTGTAAAAATTACATATGATTTTTTTTATATATCTGCATGTTGAAATGCATATATTCATGAAATGGAGAGAGAAAAATTAATTATAAAATTTTCAATATAAAAATATAATATTTTTGTAAGCATATGCGAATAATGTTTTCTAAATGTAAATGTTTTTATATGTAAGAAGTCTCCGATCACAAAGAGTGATCAGATGGTATTATAGTTGCCTCTCGAAATGTAAAATGTAATAAACGATACATATTTGAAGTCATAAATACGATTAATTGGAAAAAAAAATAGAATTAAAAAAAAGTTGATAAACTGGAACTCTTCAGTTTCCAGTCTCAGTTTAGTTTACGGGATAATCGTCGCTGATTAGGGAATCCTTTGTATTTGTAGGCTTCTTTGGTGAGGCTAAGTTTCGAAATCCCATCTCAATTTATTGCAGCAAATATAAAGCAATTACGTTGATTGCAAGGGACCAAAGGATATTTAATTGATGTAATCAGAAACTTGAATGCTTGACAAGGCTCAATTGCAACTCCAGGGGGCGACTGGGGGGAGGGGGGTTGAGGGTGCTACGGTTAGTTACAACTGTCGAGCAGACAATTTGGCCAAAAAGCGACCTGCCCACCTGCACAGACAGGGCGCAGAAGGGGCAGCCACCTTGGCGGAAGGACATACGAGTACATATCTAGTACATGTGAATGGGCACATTCCTGTGAATTTTTGTGAATTGAAATTTTTGAAATTTCCCGTCAGTCTGCAAGCGGCCAGACACATCGGAATGCCGTTAATTGTTGTCATGCAGACGACATTGCCAGGACGCTGCTGCTGTTGTTGTTGTTGGGGCTGCAGAGTCCTTGATAGCAGCACCTATTGCTGACCATTGTTGCACGGCCAAGGCTAAAGTTGAACGAGCGCGAGCGAGCGCCATCTCCGTCTCGCTCACTCCATAGAAGAGTACACCTAACTTTCTTTTTAAAAATTTAAAATATTTTTCTTTTTACATGCATTTTTTTGTTTAACCTCGATTTTAAATATTGTATGACATTAAATAAAATATTGTTATACTTCTATTACTTTTCCTTTTTTATATTTATGAATTTTTGATGTTATTTTAATTTTGCAAATTATATATATTTTTTTTTATACAATATTTAATGAATTAATATGTGTAAGCATAGAAAACTAATTTGCAAGTGAACTCTAACTCGATTTTTCAAATATTATTGTTTATTCTACTTTTAAGTTGCTTTTTTAGATCTGGAAACAATTTTTCCATTTAGGTAACATCTTTTCTTACACGATTTTTTTGCACCAATTTTTGGGAACGTATATATCATGTAAAAGAAAATTAGATGTACTTCAAAATTTTAAAACTATACGAATTTCGGCAACAGTTTTCTTTCTTTTTGCATTATCGCTCGCCTTCTCTATCTCTATCTCTTTGCTTATTTTCTCTATCTAAAATTAAGGCTTGCATGCTGTATCTCTCTTTCTAGCTAAGCCCCTGGTTTTAAATATGGCCTTTCTATCTCTTTCTCTCTCCCTCTCTCTCTGCCCCTCTTTATTGAATTGAAGCTTAAAATAGACCCCTGAGCCTATCTGTCTTAAAAAATTGATTGCTGTCTCTCGCTAAAATCCTCTTTCTCTCTCTCTGCCTTTGTCTTAATTGAATTTACTTAAATTTACACCCAATCCCAGCAGACTTTTCTCTTTCTTTTTAGCTAAAAACCTGCTTTTAGAAACTATCGTTCCTTCTTACTCACTCTCTCACTTTCTCTCTCTCTCACTCTCTCGGTCCCTACATCTCCACGTAATCGCATTTCTTTTTCCAAATGGGAGTCTCAGCCTAGTAGAATTTTGATCCTACTTTCTCCGCCTTGTCATGGATCCAAGTAGGCTTATCGATTCGTTCGAGGTTCTGATATCGTTCAGAACTCAAATTCAGTTTAGTTTCAACACTTGACTAGTACATTTCTAAAATATTTCGACATTTTCGGGCAAATTCACATTAAAGAAAGAAATTTTTTTACTTTGTTTTCATTACATAAAATGACAAGGTGGAGTTCAATTTACACATTGGTGCAGTCCGTGCGTCTGCCGGCTCTACGGGCTATGGTCAAGATGCCGTTCAATAACATGACAAGATATAGCGCTTCGATTAGCGGCTTTTTGGCCAAAAAAGTTACCACCGCAGCATTCTCAGGAAAAACTCGACTGCGAGCTTGAAAAGGAACGCAATACCAAGGTTGTTTGCTCGAGTCTGAAGCGTCCCAACAGTGGCAAAGTAAGTGATCAACAAAATCAATTTAGACCAAGTTTACTTATTAATTACTTTTTTTTAGCTGTAACCGCTAAGTTTTATTTGAGAAACAAATTGTTATTTACATAACGTGTAGCCTAGCGGCCAAGACATACGTATGCAAGCATTGGCATATATTGAGAGATTTGGCTAATTCCAAATTCAATTGTTATTACCAATTCGTTGAGGCCTAAATGTAACCGACGAAATAACAATAAATGTTTTAGGTTTCCATTTACATACATATACGTGTTATGTTATTTGGTAGTTGGTCCAGCTGTTGATTAACAGCGCTCTGTTAACACAAACAACTGTTGAGCAAGCTTGAGAGCGACGGCGCTCTCGCCCTCGCTCTCTCTCTCACACAGTTTGTGTTGTGCAAAAAAGGTTGTACAACGACAACAAAAGCATAGAACGCAACTTACAACAACAACGACGAGCAGCGCGCGTGACAGCTGCGACGCGACGTCGGCGTAGCTGGCGCTGCCTCGACGTGTTGTACTCTCTTTCTTATTGGGAAAGAGCAGTTTTTCACCAGCCGTCAAGTTGTCTGTCTCGCGGTCGCGTCGCTCAGTCTTTGCTGTTTGTTGTTGTCGCCTTCGTCGTCGCTGTGACTATTTGTTAAATTATTGTTAATACTCCATACTCAATATTTATACATATAACGGTTTTTTATCATTTCATACATTTGTTTTGTTTTTGCGTGCGCTTTCTTAAATTAAGCGAACGAAATTAACAGCGCGCGTCTCCAGCAACAACAAGTGCAACAGCAGCAGCTGCAGCAGCAACAACAACAATAGCAGCAACAATTACATGACAGCTGTTTGGCAGTTGACAAGTGTCGCATTGGCAAATCTAAAATTAATTTAAAGGAAGTCAACAAATTAACACTAAAGTAAATACAACAATCGACAGAACTAAAACAAAACAAATTTACCGTTTTTTTGGTTTTTGTGTGCTGCGGAGAGAAAGAAACGCCAGCCAACTACGTTTACCGCAATAATAACAAAAGCAACAGCAACAACTTCAACAACAACAAGCAAGCAAAAAAAGTGTTTTTCAAGTTTTTTTTTGCCTGCGCAGTTTGGCGCTCTCACGTGTTTGCGCCGACTGCGACGCCGGCTGCCGTTTGATAAATGCATAGAAATTCCCATGTGGCCGTTTAGTACATTTTCTACAGCTTATTTTGTGTGCCGCCTACTGTTACTTTTCCGCAGCTACTGCCGCTGCCGTTGCCGCTGCCGCCGCCACTGTTACGCCAGCCATGTAGCAGCTACAGTGGGCCAGCCATTTACTTGGGCGCTGCCGTCGTCGTCTTCATCTCCTTGTCGGCGTCGTTTGCTGTGATAAGCTCAGCTGTAAATTCGGACGCTGCAAACAGAGAGAGAGGTGAGTAATTTTTTGACCATGCACTGCTAAGATTCCAAATCGGTTGCTGATCGCTGCGAAAGAGATAAAATATATGCAAATATATGTGCATATTCTGTTAAGCTTATTAAAAACTGTCGTTTGTCGATTTCAATACCAATTTACATACAGAGGCTAATAGAAATATTCGTCAGATTCAGTTCTTTTTATTGGTTGACTTAAAGCTGGAAGATATCTAAGGTATGGCTCTAAGATATGCGCAAGAAGTAGATATTGAAATAGGAAAATATGCGTCAATTTATTGTGATATAAATGAAATAAAAAGAAAATTAAAATTAGTTTGTTTTAATATCTGCTTTAGTTATTCTTATATATTTATATATTTTAAATAACCGTTTTTTCTGTTTTATTTATGTGCGTAAAAAATTGATTTTTATGTTTCAAGTTTTTACCTATGCAAAAACATGAAATTTATAATTATGCATTACTTATATAAATACAAATGTTTACCTTACCTTTACTTTACACTAAGTTACACAGCATTAAACTTGAAAGTTCAGGGTGCACGAATAATTGTTGGGCATACTGTTTAAAAATCCTTTCGATTTAAGAACATTCGAAAAATATTTTTTAAATGCTTCTACCTTTAAACGTTGCATAAAAGAATATTTTTCACTTGTCCCCTAAATAGATGCTGATTTTTTTCGAATTATTTTTAAGCCCATTCATTAATGGTATTTTTTTAATACCCATTTAAATATGCTTTCTTTAAGATTTAAAGAAAATAAGTTTTTATACTTGATTTCTAAACGTATTTTTAGAAAATTTAATTTAATGATTTCATGGTGGGGTGGTGGGAGATGGGGTTGGTCACATCGTATTGTTTACAGTGCCTGCAGTTGAACAGCTGCCATTTGTCCTGGCTGCATTTTCGCAATATCCTCTCATCGCTCTCAGCTCTGTTGACGCAACATTCTCCACCCCCTGCAATCCAGCCACCCCCATCCGCACCCCTACACGGCAAACGCCCACGCCCACGTGGCTGTGGTGCATGCACAGTGCCATCAATAAGTATGTCAACCGAGTCAACAGCATTAGCACAGTAGATGCACGCTGGCGGGGCGGTAAATGGGAGGGGACGGGGGGCTCGAAGCATTTGTCGTCGATGTCGTCGCTCATTTGGCCAAAAAAAAGAAAAAAAACAACGAAAGCTAGTGCAAAAAGGAGAAAAGTAGGAAAAATCCACTATAACGAAAGACAAATCAAGAGAAAAGGCATTTGGCCAGCCAGACACCAACCCCTCTATCTGCGCCCTCATCCCCTCGGGCCCCAACATAGCCCCAACAATATACCAAACAATTCCATTGATTTTTCTTGTGGGAATACGAAAATATAAGTGCGGCGACACACGGCCGAAAGGCGCAGGCCATAGACATGGACATGGACATAGACATAGACATGGATATAGACACAACACACACGCCCACCCCTCCCCCCGCCCCACTCCACTCCACACCCACCCCGCTGGCCCTGCACTGCTGCGAGTCCTTGCGTGCACCCTTTGCGGCGTTTCTGTTTCTTGCTGCGCGTCGTTGAACTTTTTGCAACATGCCTCTCCTACCCTGTACTTGTATAAAAGCCGCAAAACGGGTATATACAAATGTGGAGATACACCCTTGCAATTCAAGTTAAATGCAGTGCAACTCAGCTTAGTTTAACAACTTTTTATTTAGAATGCAAACTTAACATTACTATCACATATATTTTTTCAAACAAAAATAATCTAATTCAATTTAAATTAAATTTAATTTAATGTCTTTCCTGGGTTGTAGTTTTCAATTATTCGCTCCGTTTACCCAAAATCGATAAATACTGATTTCCAAAATCAAATTTTTTGTCAAGTTTATTACGTATATATAAAAAATATAACACATAAAATTGTTGATACTTAACTATCCCAAATTGAAATATAAATAAATCGAAAATAAATGTAAATATAAAATTAACATAATGGTATTTTTTTAATACTAATAAAGTAATGAAAAAATAGAAACAATCTTCATTTTAACTGTTCATATTTGTATTTTGTTGTTGTATTATTTAAGTCCACATTACACGGTAGCTTTTAGTCGATAATTTTGATTGAAAGTGTTCTAACTTGTTTTTTTGTTGCTTTATTTTTTGTACCTTTAACTTCCTTTGGGCCTTTCCCACACCTTTCCTCCGCTTGATCTTGGCTTGGAAGCGGAATTTATGTTAATTTGGTGCTGCATTCCAGGAACCATGAAACCATGTCCTTTGTCTTATTTGTTTAGCTATGACTTTGTTTTGGTTTTGGTTTCTTCAATCAGCTGCCCCCCTTTTGGGGTAGGTGGTGTCTAACGGTTAACCCGCTCGCATTCCTCTGCCCCGTCGGTTTGTTTTGCTTTGGCTGTTCCAAGTTTGCCATTGAGATATTTACGTTGCAATCGAATAGTTTGCATATCTTAATGAGTTCTGTGGAATGCAACGCTGGGCCAGGCAAGGGGAGCCAGAAGCATTCGAGGGTGCAAATATTTGTAGTATCATATTGGGGACACATAGTTGGAGATCAGCTTATATGGAGTCTCATTTCGCTGGGCGATGTAAACAAATTTCAAAGCGATTTTTTAAAGTAATTGTTATCCACCTCTTTCCTTCTCTCTCTCTCTCTTTCTCTCCGTCTGTCTCTCTCTCTGTTTCTCTGCATTTGATGGCTAAGTAAAATCGATTTGTTTGCTCATTGAGCAATTAACTGTGGTCAGAGCTCAGGTGCAGTGATTTCTAGTTCCTTTCTATATATAGAGACATATGCTTGATTTTTCCTTATGTTGTGATACCATGTACTTGGTGGATAAAATGGGTATATTGGTTTTTCATTGTGCAATGCTGTGAATTAAGACTGGCAAATACATATTTGCTTTATACTAACGTTTGCCCTGTAAATACCCAGTATGATTAAGTAACAAGAAAATAATAATAAGGCTTTTTATATTGCTCTTGTCTCAATGACCCATTCATTGACGTATTAAATGGGATAAAAACCCTACTTCATGTCTTGATATTAATCTTGAAATAAAAAACTTCAATAATTTTTCTCATAAGTTAATTTGTGCTTTTTTGTGGACAAGACGTTATATTACACATTTAAGCTCAAGCTTGGAGTTAGAATCACCACAGTTTATATATCCGATATATATGGTGATAGAAAATATAAATTATATATATATTTTTCTTTAACCTAACATTTTATTAAATTTCCTACATTGGGAACAGGGTATCTAGTAGTCAGTAACTGCCATACGCAACATTCTTGTGCCTTTCCGAGTGCATTCCGGGTATTGTACAACTAACAGCCCGACCCGGTTGTGTGCGTGTGTGTGTAACATTTACCTGCATTATCCGGGCTCTACCTTAGCAGACCTTTGACCTTTTTAGCGGCGCTTCCCCCCTCGCCTGCTAAGTGCTGCAAACTTGTTATGGTTGCCATTTTCCATTTATTCTATTTTCCGCATAATTTCCATTCGTTGCTATTGCCATTCTTAATTCTCGGCAAGGGCTGTGAAGGTGGGGTTGGGGAGGGGTGGGATTGTCCCTTGCGCGTTTCCACACTTTTCTGCTTCAATTGGAAATTTGTTTTGTCTAATTGATTTTCGGCTTTGCCTTTGCCCTATTCCACCAGTTTTGGGTTGCCTTTTCCGGCGCTTTTCCCCGTTCTTGCAACAATTTGGGTCAAGTTGGGTTTAGTTGGGGGTCGCCAGAACGAAGTTTTTTTGAGGGTCAACTGTACTTGTTATGTAAGCTGAACTTGAGGTTTTCTGGAGCTGTGAGCTGAACTTGAAGTTTTCTGGAGCCAGTGCAACTTTTTGTATTGAAAGCTTTCCTCATAACTTACTTAAGAGCCATGTTAAGATACAATCGGTACTAAATAATGTGTTTCGCTCGAGATAGCAGAGCTTTAAGTCCGGCGAGCTTTTGTGAGGCTTAAAGCTCGGCTTAGACGTTCGCCAGACTTGGCATTGAAGCTCTTGATAGCTTTTGAACTGCACACTCGATCGGAACAACTGGTTCCGCTCTGAACTGAAGCCAAGGAAACAAATCAAAACGGATTCACTTGAGCTTGAGCTTTTGTTGAGTGCTGCATAAAAGCTTCAGCATCCAATCCGGCTTTAATTTTACCGTGCAAACTTTCAGCTGGAACCCTTTAAACGAAACTGATTGAAGAGGATTCGTATGCTGATCAGCTCTATAATCGATTGAATGTAAGAAACTGTTGGAAAACAAATAATTGAATCTATCGAATAATACAGCTGTGGCCTGCAGATTGCTTCAGTTAGTGCTGCAACTGCATCTGAGTGTTTCAGCTGGTTTTGTGGCATCAGCTGGCGGTGCAAAATGCAAGCCTCAAATAGCAATTCCATGAACTGTGCACGCACACAACATAAACATAACTTTGCCACAAAATACCCCCACACGCACACACACACACACGTACACACATACGCAACGAGACAATTTTATTTTCATTTCTGGTGCATTTTTGGCCCGAACCGTCAACATATGGCCAAACAAGCCGGCCAAGAAAAACAGCAGCCAACACAACACAAGCGCAAAGAGAAAAAAGTGCGCTTAAATCGAGGCTGCTCGACTAGCTAATACCCTACATGCAGCTTTATATAGCCATAACTATGAAATGCAGTTTCTTACGTACCTACGGAAAATTGAATTTCGAACAACTTTCTGCTATATTTTCCGATTGTTTTCTTTTCCGGGCAGTAAATATACCTTAAGTAAGTGTCTGCTATAAGAGAACTAAAATATCCAATTTGACTTTTCTGGCTTTAAAAATTACAAACACATGAATTAAAACTATAAGACTTCTTTATCGAGAGTATAAAATTAACTTGATCTGTGCATTTAATTTAAGAATTTACATATATTTAAAATAGGTTCGAGTGACAAAAAACTCTTTATGGTGGCAAAGGTTCAATACCTTAGCAGAAAATATGGCAGATGAACGTTATAGACTTCAGTTTATAGAGATTTATATTGTATAAATATAAAGAAATAAAGATACATTTGTATATATACTGTCGCTAGATATACTAACCGATCTTATGTATATATATATATATATATATATATATATATATATATATATATATATATATATATATATATATATAAATATGTTATTTATTTTGCCTGTTACAAAACTTGTGCTTGTTTTCAATGCCCCATTGTGGTGTGCCGCAATTTGTTGAGTACAGGGTATTGAAAATGAGGAGGAAACTTTAATAAAAACATGTCAAGAGCACTTTTCGTTGAAGTAACTGCAGCAGAGTAAAAACGGGAGACGCCCACGCAGCCGCCAGGTTGCAAACGCCACACACACACATCCCCCCATTCCCCACCTCCCCTCCCGCAACCCCACCCCCACCTGCTCTGGCTGTGGCAGCAGCAAACGGCGTCGAGTTGAATTTGTTGTTGTTGTTATTTTTGGCCACCTACTGTTGCGTCCGCCCGCCGCGTTTGTTGTTGGCCTTTTGGACTTGGCCAAGTTTATTGCCTGCCATATGCAATTGCCGTAGATTATTTTGGCCATGGCGATGGCGACGTTTTGACATGGCAAAGGCGGCACGACGCCGCCGTCGCCGCCGCCGCCCTCCGACAATGCGAATCTTGCGCACAGATTTGACACCCACTGCAAACGGACCAAAAATAGCTAGCAAATGACTCGGCCACGCCCCGTTCCACAACCGTCCGCAGCCCCAATCGAGCCGAGCATCAGCCGCTGGCTTCGGCTACGTGATGTTGTCCAACTTGCCCAATTTTGGACACGGAACGCGCTTTAAGAGAGCGCCTCTTGAAGGCGGCTTCGTGCAACTGCGCTGCGTGCGCGACGCTGCAAGTGCCCCTTGGCAAGTGGGGCAAGTGCTGCAAGTGGTTGCCACACACACAATGAAACCACGCAATGGCCCATGTATGCAAATTCTAGTTGCGTTTTAGTGTCAAGAGCGGCCGCACTCAAAGCCAGCGAACTGAAGGTAATGGGGGGAAGGTAATCGGGCTAACTAAATGCAAAACGATTTTGATTTTGAGTGCTATTAGGCTGTCTTGCTAAAGAATAAAGGCAAAGAACTAGATCAGTCAATTCTGGAACCACTTGGAACTCTGCTCATTTGTCTTCCATATGAAGCACATAACATTTACTCATTGCTATTTAATAGTTGAAAGCTCGCAGAGCTAGTTGAGTTCATTTAAGAACAAGTCGACTCTTCTGCAGCTTATTACTATAATATTTTACTGACTTTTAAAACAGGAGAAACTGAACTGGTAAGTTTAATTTGAGAAGGAGAAGAAGCATCAGTTGTCATGATCTATTTAAGTTCATTTATGAACAATTTCAAAGAGGGCTTTCGACTCTTCTGCAGTTTATAAGAAAATAGAATATGTTGTTAACATTTAAAAGAGACGATATTAAATTTCAGAGAACAAGTTCCCTTTATTTGAGAACCAGTTCAAAGTTCCTCCTTTTTTAAACTTTGCCCAAAATAAAGAGAATCATCTGTTAACTTTGAAATATGTTCTTTGAAATATTATTTATTATATACGAAAAAATCAATTAATATTGTGAACTGGTTCATACAAATATCTGAAATAGTTCACGAGCGCACTAGACGCGAATTGCTGTTAAGTTAACATTTGTGCAGCTGCGACTATAATCAAATAAAAATATAAACTCTAGTTCAGCGAACCAGTTGTGAACTAGTTGTGAACTTCAAGTAGTTCAAATAGTTAATTTGCCAATAAAGGCATTCTATGAAATTTGAGCTTGCAAAGCATTCAATTTATTTGTGCTTCAATTGAACTACGAAAAGTGGTTCACAGGCTGGTTCACAGGCAACCTGTGTATTAGCTCAGCTGATATTGCTTGTTGATTTGATTTTCTTGCTTGGATTGGCCACTTGGCACCTACGATTGAGTGTGTGATTGGGTGAATGAATGAGCGATTCGATATTCACGGCCATTCACATTCATTCAGGCATTTAAGCATTCATGCATCGCCATTCAGCTAAACGAAGTGGTTTTCTAACTGCCCAATGAGCTGCCAAGGGCGAGCTGCCATTGCTCCCTTCCGTTTTAGCTCCGGGAACCAACCCCACCCTCCCCCCCCCTCCCATCCTTCTCTGCGCTCCGCATTTACCTGCAACGTGGGGGCCAAAACTGTTGTACATTCAATTAATTATTTATACAGGAAAAGGTAAACGTGCCGTCGTCCTATGCCCGAAAACACGCAAGAAGCAACCAAAGCTAGTCAAAGTAGGGCTCTTAGGTAGAGGGGCCGTGGCTGAGGGGTGGGTTTAAGGCGGGGGCTGTCGAAAGAAATACACGTAACTGTAGCCGTGGCAAACATTTTACGGATACATCGTCGCTGTCGTCGTCGACGTCGTTTTTTGCATAATTGATTAAATGACTGGCCATATAACGAGCAAACAGCGTTCAAGTTGTTTGCCTTGCTGCAAGCTGCCACGCCCCCACCTTGCGCCCACTGCCCCCTTTTGGCCCGTGCAGCAGCCCTAAAAATGGGAATTTACGACGTCAAGAAATTGTGGCAGCTACGGATCCACACGGAACCTCTAAAACCCGTTGCCGGCCCCACTGTTTGAATGTCTAACGCCTGTCTGTGTGTGTGCATGTGTGTGTGTGTGTGTGTGTGTATGTTGTGTTAGTTATGGCATATGGTAAATGTTGTGATTATTGACTAAATGTAAAATGCAAAGTACAAAAATTGAGAATAATATCGACCATAAATTATCGCTCATCGAGCCAGTTGTCGGCCTTGACATATAAAATAAAATGCTCTAGTCGAGTGAACTCGACTAGTAGATACCCTGATCCCCGCATTGAAAAATTTCTCTTGCCAAATTTTCATTACATTTAAATCTCACTCATTTTTGAAAAATGTTGTTTTTTTCAAAAACTCAAATTCGCCAAAACTGATTCGATTCTTATGTTTGGTAAATAGATAGATTCTAGATTCTAGATTCTAGGATCTGCATTTAAAATTGTTGCATTCTCATAATTCTAATGACTTGAAACTTGTTATTACAGATTAATAAATTTAGTATTTGTAGCTCCCATAATCTAGAAGATAAGTTGAAAAAGTCGGAGATTGCTGTCGATTTTTTTTATTGTTCAATTCACGACATTAACTCAAATTTTTGCATTAATGCTTAAACTCCCATTATGTTCAGGATAATACCTAATCCACTGTGATAAAGAATATCTTACATTTCTTGAGTGTCTTCTCTTTTTAATTGACATGGCTTAAAACTTTATGCAATTTAGATTTATATTTGTTACTCCTTAAGGGGCTATATATATTTCTAACAGATTTCGCACGGAAATAAGAACTTCCAAAAGTTAGAGTTTTTTAAAAATTGCATACGATAAATCCAAAGTTTTTATTTTCAAAGCCCATTTAATTTGTTTATAAATAACAGTTAAATTAAAATATGGGAAGATGTTACTTCCTTTTATTTATGTCAAAATAGGACTTAAAAATTTGTTCTTGAGAAGAAGTGTTTTTTTTTACGAGCGAGCACTGAATATTTTCTTCAACATACTTTGAGCAATTTCTTTTATTTATATTCCTTTTAATTTGTTTTTCGGTGTGTGTGTGTGTGTGTTGTTAGCCCTATTTGTTGCTTGAACTTTGAACTTTTTGCCATGCATTGGGCCGAGTTCTTGTGGCGCCACTTTGCCTTTGCGGGCCCAAAACAAACACCTATTCACACTCACAGTGTTTGTTGCTGCTTGTTGTAGGGCAAAAACCAAGCACTCTAAAGCCGTTCCCCCACCCCCACTCCCCCACACATACACATGTTATATGCTAATGTCTGTTACACATGTGTGTGTGTGTGGGTGTGTCAAGGGTATATCCTTTTGCCAAAGCGAGTGCATTTTCTTGTCAACGCTGACATTTCCTGCACTTCGGCCTTGTTTTTCCTTCTATTTTTTTGCGCCCACCCCAAAAGGCAACGTCTTGTCTTCTTTTTCTTCTTCTTCTGCTCGCTTGTCATTTCTCTCGTTTAATGAGCATTTCCCTTTTGTTCTTTTTGTTGTGTGCTTGGTTTTTTTTTTTTGCTTGATAAAAGCCAAGAATTATGATTGCTCCACATTTTTTGTGAGTCGAGTTTAATGACAGCTCTTAAAAAGTATGCAGAAAGTTTTTAATAGGAAAGACTTCAAAAAGTCTCGTAGAATATATTTTATATATATGCTGGAATACAATTATAATTATTAAATTGATATCTTACATACTTCTAGATAATGTTAACATATATATTGCCTAGATATTCGCTTGCTTTTACTTTTAAAAGGCATTTTTTATAGCTAGGATAATTTCTTGTTCTGTCCCTTTTTTGCTTGATAAAAGCCAAGAATTATGATTGCTTCACAATTTTTTGAGTCGAGTTTAATGACGGCTTTTAAAAACTATGCAGAAAGTTTTTAATAGGAAAGACTTCAAAAAGTCTCGTAGAATATATTTTATATATATGCTGGAATATAAATATAATTGTAAAATTGATATCTAACTTACTTTTAGATTATGTTAACATATATATATATTGCCTAGATATTCGCTTGCTTTTACTCTTAAAAGGCAGTTTTTTAGCTAGAATTATTTCTTGTTTTGTTTATAATCTATTCTAATTGATCTTCTTTGCTTTTTTAGTACCCAAAGCCAACTATCTAACTAATAAAATCAATATGCCACGCGTCGTGTTTTGGCAGTCATGCCCATATCAAGGTCAGGGTCGTCTTCGTCGTCATCTATATATGTATTTATATATATATATTGGTATATGTCTATGTGCCCAATTTCCCCCACAACTTCTGGTGCTTCGTTTTTGCTGGCAATTAAGAGTTCGCCCAAAAGAATCTTTTTGTGGCGCCGTCGCCGTCGCAAAGTGTTTCACATTTTTGTTAAATCGATGGCGTCAATTGCACTCCACTTGAGTCTCAAGTCTTTGGATTTTGTATGCTTGTCAGCTATAGAGATATATATGTATAAATATTTTATTTGTAGATGCTATACTTTACTAGCAAATGCCGCCTAAAAAACACTTGTGTATTTTTAAACGAATTTGATACACATGATTTTGATAAACATCTGCTTACGATAAAAAAGTTATGAAATCACTTAAGCCATTTTTATAGAACATTTTTTACCACCTAAATAATATAAGCTAATAGGAAAACGATTACAAAGTAATTAAAAATGTATTTTAAGAAAACGAGGACAACGGGTATCTATTTTTTAAAAGATGTGTACATCTGAAATTCGTAGATTTCGAAAATATTAACTGTGTTAAGAAAATTAATTTAGCTACAAGAGCTTTTAGAAATTAAAATTGCTCAGAAATTGCAATTGACATTGACGATGCAGAGCATTTTTTATTTCGAAAACATATTTTATATAGTTTTCACTTTTTAATATGGAATTTTCGTAAAACACCATCAAATTTGATAGAAATCATTACTGTTTAAATGTAAGTACATTTTATAAATTCATTTGTTAATTTTGTTAGAGTAGGACCAGTTTATTGGATTATTTTCGCGATTTGGTATTCGCAGTATGTATTTTTTTCAACATTTCTTTTTATAGTCGTGCTTATTTCATGTAAAGGTCCTGCCAATCCATTGGATTTAAATACTGATGCCCAAACCTGTATTCAAGTGGTAGCACGTATTGAGCGCATAAAAAATATATTTATTTATCTAAAAAGAATGATAAAATGAGAGAAGAATTTGTGGGCTTTATGCGTGGGGTCGTTTTGTTTACCAAGAACTGATAATATAAATAAATCTATTACAAAAGACAACATGATACAATTTAAGAATTCCGCAAATGCCAACAGCACTAAAGAAGTATATATGACATACTATATTGCTTCCGTTAGTAATTTCTTTATGGTTATATACCTTTTGACAACATCCATTGAAATCAAGTCGACATAACAAATGAATCACCAGAAAGTACTTGGCAACACTTGACAGACATCCTTTTCTACCCTTTCTTTCCTTTTTGTAAATAGCTCTCGGTGCATTTTTGCGAATTTATTCATATAAAGCATAAACAATAAAACCCTCTTTAAATAGCTTTAACTGCGCAAAAAGAAAATGTAATAACAATAATAAAATGGAAAATAGCGCAGTCCACTTAACGTAAACAAACAAACTTGGCCTGGTCTCTTTGTGCTCCTTGTGCAATAACAGCTCTCTGGTCTGTAGTAAAGGAGCGTGCGCCTTTTGCTGCCGCAGCAGCCGCTGCTCCCTATCTTCCCTTTCCTACCTGTGTCGGCATACGCCCATTTAGTTTGCATTATGCAAACAAACAAACAACAACTACAACAAAAGATGGAAAAACAATAGTTTGCATGCCGGGCTTGCATTGTTTGCTGTTAAGCAACAGCAGTCTGTAAAGTGCTAACAGCGGCGCAACAGCGCATTGCAATGTAACTGAACTACTGAGAGCGGCTATGCTTGAGAGAACGATAGAGAGAGTGGGAGAGCGCGCCTATTGAGCAAGTGGGGGAGCAGCGCAGTCGTCGCCTATAACGTGCGGCTGTTATTGTTGTTGTTTTTTTTGTTTTTGTAAATGAGCATTTGACGTTGACGCTTTGACTGCTGCTGTCGCTGCCGCTGCCGCTGTGGCTGCGACTGCAACTGCAGCCAGTTGGTATGATTGTTGTTGTTTTTGCAGTCCATTGACTTTTTCAGTTTGCTCAGTTACTTTTGTTGCTGTTGTTGGCACTATGCGCAGTTGTCACAGTTGCTGCCGCCGCTGCTGCTGCTGCTGCTGTTATTGTTATTGCCATTATTGTATAGATTTTTTCTCACTTTTGCATGTTTGCTTGTACTTTATTCATACTCACGCATAAGTCCGTTTTGTTTATTCACGATAAAACTGCAGTCTACTCAGACTGCCTACCAAACACACTCACACACGCTAGTCTCGGTCTGGCTGCTGTGGGAGTTTTATTTTAATACCCTATGCCAAAAAATAAAATACTTGCATGTTGGGTGCAACAACATGTAACGCAGAAAAAAAGCAAATATAAGTACTTCAAAATTATATATGTACATTAGTATGTGTAAGGACGTCTGTATTTCATATAAAGCTAAACACCAAATTGGCAATATCCCTCCATTTTAATAAAAGTTTTCAAAAATCGTATCGGTAGTCTTATACACATTACCTTAAATATAACTTTTCCAATACATATATGTGTTTTTCATCAAAAAATTCCATTACAATAGTTTGAATATAATTCATAAAGCTCTAATCTGAATCTATTTTATTAAACGTCGTAATTAAGTTCATACTCTTTGAAGAATTGATCTCAAATATTTCTCTTTGATTTCGTAAAATACAAAGTATAGACTATTTTAAGACAGACTTATATAAAATATTTGAATTTTTATTTTATTAAAAAAAAACAATATTAATATATTAAAGTATTAAGCAGGCATAACTTAAAAACCGGGTATTATATATACATAAACACCTATGTTGACATACTCGAAAGCCGATTAGGAATTATTTAATAGTTCCGTGATAAAATCGGTGGTAACATTAATATATATATACTATATTCAATACTTTGTCTAAGTTTTGAACGTAGGAAAGGGTATTTCGTAGTCAATTCAGCTTGCCAACAAAACTCTACTTGTTTATATTGTGTTGCATTTTAATTAAGATAACTTCAGTTTATGACAACACTCAACACACACACATACACACATGGATATGCATATTTATGTATGCATATCAGTTGCTCATTGTCCAAAGTTCGTTGTGGGCTGTTTATAAATAAATTGAAGCTAAGGAGTGGGCGGGAATTATTGCATGGAAAGTCAGTGATCAGACAATGACCGATTACTTGAGAGCGATTATAATTATAATTATAATTTTGCTCTTATTATTTTTATTTTTCCATATATCATTTCGATTAAAAGTGACTATTATTGCAATAAACAAATAATATTAATATTTATATTTCTATTAATTATAATTGTTATTACTATTATTTTTTATTAAAAAAATTTAACATTTTAACGAAAAAATATTTCGCTACGAAGAAAGGCAAAAGAAGGAAAAATTGATTAAATGTAATGAGAACATTTTCACTATTAGATATTCTATTAGATATGAGGAATTATAAAAACGTTTCTCTTGACTTGAAAACTGCATACGCAAGTCTTAACTACAGCTGCTCTCTCTCTCTCTCTCTCTCTCTTTCTCTCGCTTATTTCTTGTCCCTGTCTTGGCCACAACTTTAATTGACTTTAATTAAATGCAAGTCGTAAAGTCAAATGTGTGGCATGGTCGCACAGTCGCATTCTTGGGATGGGGGCGCGGGCGCGGGTTTGGTTTTTACAATTTAATTAAAGTGAATGCGAATCATAAATATTATAATACCAGCGCAACTGTAAAATCCAATTGTCAAATAACGGGCCAGGCCAACGATGCCGACTGCAACTTGAACATGGCTAACGAAAAGTGACTCAACTAGGCTTAAACATTCAGTTACGACAACGTTCCTGCATTCTGTTTACTCTGTTGACTCTGTCAATCTTACTTTGCGTATATCATAGTAGTAATTTGTAAAAAATGTTTGAAAATTACAATTTTGAATGCAACGAAAATTAAATTAAATTGTAATTAAATTATGAATTGTTTATTTAAAAGTTTTCAACAGAAAACAATAAAAAAGATTTCTATAAGTTTAGATGTTTCGTTCTACTCTCCGAATGATCACTGTAATATATTTATTTTATAGCAATATTTGTTTGTTAACAAGTTTGTTTTTCATATTGAATTTACTTTCTTTTTTTCGAGCGAATTACTTGTAAGATTAGTATGGGTTATCTGCTAGAGTATTTAAAATTCGCTAGTACGGAAATAAGTGTTCTCTCGTCTTAATATATAAATTTATCTGTTTTGAGGCCTTGCCAACTTGTGTCGACTTCAAGCCGCAAACTGCAAACTGGTCCGAAGCGAAGGTCGTTGCTTATTTGTTTCGCTGGGGTTGGATTGGGTTGGGTTCGCTTTGGATTTGGTTGGCCTGGCCAACGACATGCCTCTTAATTAGCTGCTTATATTTCTGTCACTGCGTTGTTGTTGTCTCATTAGAGGCGACGCTTTTGTTGGCCACGCGAGTTTTTTAGGCGGGTGGCCAAACTGTTGGTAACAACAAAAACTAACCGGTTTTTATTTCTTTTTAATTTAATTCAAGCTTCATATACGTTTTCTATGTGCGCTCCACAGTTCAGTTGATAATATGTTTAGGATTTCCAGCAAGTGTTCTAGTTTAAAATCTAGTTATCAACTTTAATTTTAATGTGGTTCTAGCTCTAAATATGTTTTAAACGAGCACAAATTGTAAGTCTTCTTTGCTTTACTTTCACTGGGTTAACTAGTTTTAATTTTCTAGTTTTTTTTTTGTAATATTGTCAGTGATATATGGTGTCTAGATAAAGTGTCTAATCAAGTAATTAATATACTTTAATTAAGTACAAGTTTTTCAAGGCCAATCCATGAAAATTTCTAAGTTTAAGAAAAATAATCTTATACCAAGTAGGTATTTTAAATGTAAAATTCCATAATATAAGACTTAAGTACAGTACTCCATCTAAGAAACATTAAACTTCAATAAAAATATTGGGTTTGTGTATTGTTCTTCCGTCTGACCGTATGAACGCATTTTTATTCGCCGAAATTGCAGCTAGAGACTTGAAATTTGAAATATATACTCGTGTATACCCAAGTCAAATAAAGTGTTACTATTTTTTTAACTATGCCCAAAATTTTGTTGGACGGATGGGTGATGACCATCTCTAAAGTTTTCGATGCTGCCACTTGGGACGTAGCAAATCGATGAAATCTATATAAATCTACTAAATTTAGCAGCTTTAAAGATTGGGGCGGACGGTCCTGGGACCCCCAAAAATTTCAAAAATCAAAGTTTATCGAAAATAATATCATCGAATGTTTTAAGCTGTTATAGGGCAAACGAGTATTGCGCAGTCGGTTACTCCCGATTAAAATATTGTTGCTTGTTTTTCTTATTTATGCGACATTCATACCTTAATTGAAATATATTCAAGAGTGAAATGTTCTTAAAATTCCATAAGCTAAACGGTGGGAATTTCTCAGTGTGTAGATTGTTTTCGGAGTTTTAATTCCAGTTTTAAGTTCTTTTTTCCACTGGTTAGCCACATGAATACATATATGCATTGTAATATGCTGCTCTCCATTCGAAGTCTATTAACAAGAACAACTTTGATCTGCGACTTTCCAACACTGGTTTCGTTGTTGAGCTGCATTTCGATGAGCTAAACGAACGCATTTGTCATGCATTATGCAGTGGCTATTAAAAACCATAAAGCACCCACAATACACACACACACACACGGAGTACACGCATACATATGTATTTACTTGATCTACCGACCAAGTTGCAGTCTTTAGAGTTGCCAACTTCGGTTTGGGTCGTCACGTAGGTCATAGAGCGGCAATTTCCCCCTCGAGTGGCCCACACCTTGTTGCCTTCTGGCCCAGAAGTACTTACCAACTAGCATAAACAACAACAGCAACAACATTGACAATCGTTTTTACAGCTAAACCGCAGCGCAGACAATAAGGCCCCCCTCCCGCCCCCTCCCTGCCCCAACCAGCCTGGCCTAGCCTTTGCTGCGGGTGTCTCTGTTGCGTGTGTTGGCAAGGGCTCAGGGGTGGGCAGGGGCATGTGGGGGGGGGGGGGGGGAGCTTACCAATTAAAATGCGCGACATCACATGTGCACGAGCATTTATTATAAATTTTTCGTTGGAATTGACTGAAAAATAGTTGGTAAAAGACAAAAAAAAAATAAAACCGAAAAAGAGAAAAAATAAAAGCGCATAAAGAACAGAGCAAAGGTTCGAGGGGGGCAGGGGGTAGTGAGGTGCGTAGTAGGGGTAGCTAGAGTTGAATGGGGGACAATGTGGAGGGGTGGTCTCTATGAGCTTGTGGCACAATTGCGAACGTTGTCTGGTCTTGCCTGCCACCCCGCCGCTCGCTCCATGTTTTGTGCATGTTACAATGTTGTTAATATGACGCTTAGTAGTTGTCTCACACACACACACACACACGCACATACTGACAAAATATGCATTGACAATGTTTTTTAAATTGACGACGCAGAACTAAAGTGAAAGGGAGACAGACAAAGAGAGCGAGAGTAAGAGAGAGAGAGAGCAGGGGGATAGGGACAAACGGGGGACTGCGAGCGGGCTTGAAGTGTGGCACGGTGCGCAGCTTGGGGCAAGTTGGGAGCGTGGCGTTGTAAAATTATTGGCATGCGAACGATGCTGCAACGTTTATTAAATTTTTGAAGTGCCACAACAGGGTGAGGTATTGTCAAGGGGCAAACCGGATGCGGGGTATATTTATATGTGTACATGTATATGGCAATTGCTTTGAGTGTGCCTGTGTGTGTGTGTATGTCTGACATTTTATGTTGTATTAATTTTACAACTTGCATTTTGTAACTTGCACCATGAGCATCATATATTATTATTTGCAGCCCGTCAAATGCACTTCATTTACAGGGTATGTAAGTGGTGTGAGTGTGTGTGTGTGTGTATGCGTGTCTGTGTCAGTATATCAGTTACATAAGCATTGCTTTATCGGGCGACAGGCGCTGTTAATTTGCCATCAACTTGATTTTATTTTGCGCAATAAAAGCGAGCTAAAGTTCAGCTATCAGAGATTTATTTTATTAATTACTTTTGTTATCGATTAAATTTGACGTTAAACAACAACGAGTTGCCTTTAACTCGGCAATAAATTAGTTTTATTTGTGTTTTGACCATTTATTTGCATATGTCTGTATTAACGTTAACAAGGACTTTAACATGTTGTCATTATTGATTTATTTTTCACTTTACTTTACTTGTCCGTTAAATACTTGACACATCGTTTTTTTTTCAGTGCTGCCACCCTAAATAAATAACAATCATATTTCATCTGGATGTAATTTTCCAGCAACAGAATAGGTTTACGATAAATATAAATAATTTTATGATTCGTTGAGTGTCGTTGCTAACTTGTCATTGCGATTTTCACGCTTTTTGACAAAAAGAAAAAAACCAAAACTTAATTTTATTGCTTATAAAATTTGTGAAAAATATTGCAAATATTATTAATACGTATTATAAATCAATTTAAAAAAGCAAAAAAAACTCGAAATTTATTTAATCACCATATTTGAATTTTTACTTTAAAAAATACTAATTAACGTTTAAAATATATAATTTGTTTCAAAATGTTATTATCTTAGGCAAAATAGGAAACCTTATTTCTTTCGCTAAACAATAAATTATGATAACGCTTCCGGTCAGTGTTAATAAGCTTACTGAATACAACAACTAGTTAAGTGTTGATAGACTTTCGAAAGCTCTTTAAGCTAAGTTGAACACCTTTCAAATAGAGTTATTAATGTACAGAATATTTAAAAAAAATAAACGAGATTAAATAAAACTCCGTTCTCACATGCTATTTCGTAAGACCATTTGATATATTGATGCGAAACTTTACAAATCGTTGCTTTTAGCACAATTTACTGACCCTAATTTAAAGGGTCTGTCAAGGCCCCACCGGATGCGGAGCAAGTGAGTTCTCGCTGCAGACACATGTATTTGATAATACATAGACACACATTGTCTAATATTTGTGAAAGCTCCGGCAGAGCGGAACAGCTTAACTGTCGTCTGGGGGTCTCGAATTTGCTTTCTGCTTCCAGCAGCACATGCAACATGCCGCACTTCATTGCAACTAAACAAGTTTGCTAACTATTTGAGTGAGTTTTCATGCGTCGTTGGTGCCGCCGACGCTGCTATTCTTATACTTATTTGGTTGTCTGTCGATACATATATATATACAAATATATATGCTGTGTGCTTGTGTGTGCGTATTTTGTATCTGTGGGTGCATTAGCGAGTTGTTGCAAAAACGTAAAACTAAGCAAACCAAAGAGTGAACACAAGACAATGAAGTCTGAAATAGGAACTGCACTTATCCACTGTTTAGTCGGTGTGTGTGTGTGTGCTGGTAACTCCATATTAAGCCGAGTCACAAACATAGATAGTAACTGCAAAATACTTAGTATCTGTATCTGTAAGTTACATATTGCTAAGCAGCTTATGATTTGAAAGCTTCAAAGTGCTGTCAGAGCTAATGCGTTCGTTCAACTTGTTGGCAAATAATAATAATAATAAGCAAGCATCTATTTAGCATGACATTACGCAACACAGGTGACAAACTTTACTGCACTGTTGCCAAATCTCATAGGCATTTGCTGTGCATTCACAGTTCACACTTCATTGTTTAACATGCTAAGCGTGCTGTGCCCTGTTGGCAAACTTCAGTAAGTAACAATTTGCTTAACATTTGCGCTGAAAGTAACAACAATTTGATAATAAACTGTTGTCAATTTTCACAGCCTTGTTGACGAATTTCACTCTTATCAAATTTGGTCACACTATTTCGAAATCAACTATTTCATTGCCATTTCACATAACAATTTGCTTTACATATTCTGTAGAGAGACTTTATAGCTTTGCTGACCATATTTAAAATATTTTTTCCATTGCGCTGTTGCCAAATTGCACAAAGCCACAAATTGCTCATATTGTGAAAGTCTGGCATTGCAAAAAGTGTAAGACTCAACTCAAGCAGCCCTCGAGCTAAGCTCAACGATAATTGCTGGTCAGCTGCACTTGAAAAGCCTTTTGCGCCGTTGCCAAACTTCAATTAGAAACAATTTGCTGTCGAGTGCAATTGGTCGAGACAGAAAGAGACTGTGAACCAGTGCCCTCAAGTGCACATTTTGTCAAATCAAAAACGGAATTTGAATTTCAATCAACTTAAATTAAATCAAAATTTGTAAAATGAAGTGCACACACACACGCACACACACACACACGCGCACACGCACTCACAATCATTTGAGAGTCGCTCGATGACTGCAACTAAAACCCTCAACTTCAATTCCAATTTCATGGGCAGCTGCCAGTTGTCGTCCTTGTCGTCGTCTTCGTAATCAGCACAAAATTTGAATATAATTCTCATGAATGCCCCGAGAGTTGTGCTCTGGTCTGGTCTTGGGTTCTTGGGTCTTGGTCTTGGCGCACCCTTCGACCGCAGCAGCAGCAGCAGCAGCAGCATCAGCATCAGTAGCAAATGGGAAACCAGCTGTAAGAATTCAGAGATGAAGCTCGAGTTGAAGTCGGAGGCTTTTAGCCACAAAAATTCACAGCAAAGAAAAGTCGACAAATGCATTAGTTGTTGTTGCTGTTGTTGTTGCTGTTGTTGTTGCTGCTGTTGTTGCCGTTGTTGTAACCTGCATGTGCTCCAAAAGCCATCAAACAACGGCCAACAGCCATCATCATCTGGCTGAGACTTCATTCTGTAGTCAACAGTCTGATGTCCGTTGTCAGTTCTGTCGATTTCGGTTTCGGTTTTTCGCCCAGACAATTTTTGGTCTTTCTGGGCACTGGCAAAACCGCACAAAAGATGAAAGGCCAAACTCTTACACTTTGATGATTGAAGTGGCGCTCTTCAGCTTTAGCTCAAGCCCAACGAAAAAAAAAAACAAAAAACAAAACTCCATGTCAAGTTTTTCCGACTGTCTGCTGTAAATTTCGTGGCACATTCAATTTGCCAAAGTTAGCCTTGCACTTTGGACATAATTGCGGGCCCAGTTACAAAAAGTTGGCCGAAATGCGAGAAACTGCCCTGCTTGATTAAACATTGCGCACACGTAATCGCAATTGACGCCCCAGATTCGCGCACCTGTTGTTGCCCCCATCCCAAAAGAGTTCGCCAGCTAACTGACAACTAGTTGTAGTTGCCCAGTTGTCAGTTCTCAGCGCTCAGTTCTCAAAACCCCAATTCCCTTTTACTGGCCAACTGCTCAATGGTCACCGTTTGCTTACTCGCTTTGATTTCGTTTGCTATTCCTCCTTTCTTTGTTACCTGCTGCAGTTTTGCTTTGCGGCACGTTTCCAATTGATGGTCACAAATTATCGCGTACACATTTGCTTTAAACATCATTTTGTATGAAATGTGGAATACTACTATGAGAACTTATTGAAAAGTAAGAACGTTGCAGTCGGGGTAATTTGCCACGGCCCCAGTGGGGGGAGGTCAGCAGTTATCTGTCGGCCAAATTTTGTGTATCTAGCTTTAAGTCAGGGATATATATCTATTAAATCGAGTTGCCAGTGGGCGTAGCCAAAAAATCTAAATACTTTATCTGGCGCGAGTGTACAATTGTATATGGTTCAAGTTTCATGTTTCTAGCTAACATTGTACAAACCCAATATACTCTTTTCACTCCGTGAATGAGTGTAAAAGTCGCTCTCAGTTTTCATATATACGTAACTATTTTAGTAACACCCTTAAAACTTGTTTTACTATATATATTACAATCTTCATGAAATTAAATTTTTTAAGTGATGAAAAAGTAAAACGTCGAAGAATATACTATGTAAATTTTCACCAAATCGATTTTTTCCTTTGACAACCATTTTAAAAAACTAAGATTTATAATTGAAATGCGGAATCACTTTAAAAAAGATGGCCAAAAAGACTTTTTTCATGACAATATGGCTGTAGGACATTTATATTTAGTCCATAAAGGGGCTTAGATGGTATTATCGGTAAAATGTTCGTCATAAATGTTTAAACAAAAATTTTATTTTTAAATGAAATCATGTACAAAAAACCATTTCACATGAAAGTCTGAAATAAAAATAATCGCTATTTGGGATTATATGGAACTCATGAGTTAAATAAAATAAAAATGACCAAAATATGGTTTTTAAATTGAATTGCAAAGTGAGTCTAGAGGCCAAACGATTAGCGAAAATTTATCGCATTTAAAGGGAACACCGAAATTTATTTGGAAATAATTCTAGGAAACCAAAGGGAATTTAATTCTAAGAAACAAAAAGTTCAGCCAGAGCAACACAGCCTGGAAATGCAAAATTTGGACCTACATGTAGGATAATAATTTGGTTGTTTAATTGCCATGCAGAATAAATCCAAATTCCACTCTTTCAATTTTATTTTACCTCTTTTTTTCCAACTTTGCAGCTGCGTCGCTTGCCTAAATGTCTGACGAAGTGCCTTTGGGTCGTTTATCGCAAATTTTTGATACACTTACCAACTTACAACAACAGCAGCAGCAGCATCAGCAGCAGCAGCAACACCAGCAACACCAGCAACAACAACATCAGCTGCATCTGCAGCACCAGGCGGCGGCGGCGGCGGCGGCTGTGGAGCAGCGTCGGCGTTCGGGCTCCTCATCGCCGTCGCCGTCGGCGAGCGCCTCGGCGTCGACATCGGGCCGTGCTACGCCCGCTGCGGCGCTGGGCGTGGCTGCCACACAGGCGCACTATTGCACGCACACGCTCACGCACAACTACTTGCTGCGGCCGCCAGATGGCGCCAGCTACATGCACACCTTCCCGGCGACGGCCTCGCACTACTATCAGCAGCAGCATCAGCATCAGCTGCAGCTGCAGCTGTCGCAGCAGCCGCCTTCGCTGCCCACACACCTGCCCGGGCGGCTATCGGGCTCCGGCTCGGGGTCCGGGTCCGGTTCGGCGTCCGGCTCCGGATCGGGCTCACAATCGCTGCACGCCTCGCCGCTGCTGGCCAAGCGCGCCACCTCGTTCAGCGGCCAGATGCCGCTGACCCGCGCCGCCCAGCTGCATGAGGCGCGCCTCGTGGCCGCCTCGACGCCCAACAGTCCGCGCCTGATGCCGCGCCGTGTGCCACGCCCGCCGCCCATTCCGGCCAAGCCGGCCAAGGAGCTGCAGCCCGGCACAGCGGCCACTGCGCCGCCGTTGAATCCCGTGCTGGCCGCCCTCGATGCGCCCGATGCGCCCTGGCCGCACTTCTCCGCGCTCACCGAGCACCTGGACGTGCACCAGCTGAACAACTACGGCCAGGCATTGCCCGAGGTGCGTACACAGCTTGTTGGCTAGACAAAGAAAGCTTTTCAACTTCCGCTCCCTCTTTCCTTCCTTCAGATCAACTGGCAGGAGCGCTGCCTGGAGCTGCAGTTGGAGCTGCATCGGTCCAAGAATCAAGCTGGTCGCATTCGTGATATGCTGCGGGAGAAGGTGAGTCCGAAAATCCTTTGTATAAACTTCAATTGAAATCAAGTTGAAGCCATGAATTATAAGCTCAGTCTCCAGCACTCTGGAATTGCCAAAAAAATCATTAAGAAACGTAACTCCAACGCCAACACTTAAGAGGCAACAAAACCGAACCGGTTCACCTATGTACATATTTAGGCTCGAACCGGTTTCGTCTAGTATTTTCGTGATGCAGATAAAATAACACTAAAACAAGTAAGAATGTTGTAGTTGGGTGTAATCGACTCCTCAATACTCGTTCACAGTAAATCAGTTGTTTTGGACAAATATTAACTTTTGTATTGTTTGGGGGCGGGTGTGGGCGAAATTTTATCATTTTTGGCTCAATCTTTAGTGGAAGTCATCCGAAAACTCCTTGCCAAATTTGGTGACTTTATCTCCGAAATTGTGGGAGATGTGGACTTTCCCGGTTTATCCGCCCCCAAGAGGGCGTGTCAATAAGTTTTTCTTGATATTTTGGTCCTCATTTGGTGTATCTAGCTTAAAAACTGAGACAGTTATAAAGATTAAACCGATTCGCCACGCCCTCAGTGGGCGTAGTCAACAAATTGTTAACGCGATCTTTAGAGGAAGATGATACAAGAAGGTGCACCTTTTGTTTTCTAATGAGTCTCAGATCGAACCCATTGAACCAAAGGCGAACCGGTTCGGTTCAGTGCTTCGGTGCACAATCCTTAAAAACTTTAAATTATGAGTTTATGAAGAATCAAGGTAGTAGAAAACTTGGGAAATAACAACTGTAGCCTTTTACGTATACATTTAAATCCGAACGCGTTTGCACAACTATAATACAACTGAACCGGTTCAGCGAGTTCATAGGAGAGAAAAATATGCGTTGTTTTGATGACGCTCGGGGACTTGTTGATTAACGTAAATGAGTTAATAAGTGAGAATCAAGTAGATGTGCGGAAAAAAGCACGAACAAAGTGACGCACAGACACATTAATTACACACACACACAAACACAAGCACACACACAGAGGCAAACACAGACTAATGCATATCTTGTGCTTAATGATGATTTATGGGGCCCATGGTTAAAACATTTTTATGACGGCCCCTCACAATTATCAGGCCAAAAAGTAATCTACTTGCCAGGAACAGACAGAGCTGCCCGCAGCCCTCAACCCGCAGCCCCTTTGGCTAATTTGTAGCGGAAATACTGCAGCTGTCTGTTGACAATTTCTATACTCATAAAAGTCTGTGTGTGTGTGTGTGTGAGAGTCCTTTTATGATTAGCCTAATTAAGTCATTAGGCATTTGGCCAAAATAGCAACAGCAGCTTCGCCCCCTCCCCTCGTTCACCAGCAGAGACCTCGCAGCGAGAACCCACGGCATTGTCATTAGGCTTATTGGCAGCGCCATCTAGCGGCGCATTAATGCAAAAACTATATGAATTATTAAAATGTAACACTACAGCGAGCTGCTGCACATGTGTGTGTGTGTGTGTGTGTGTGCGTGTGTATTGCTTTCATCTTGCCACACATGGATATATATGCGATATATGCTCATGAGTCGTGACATAAATTAATTACACTTCAATGATTTTTGCTGCATGAATTATGCATGAGCTGAGCCCCACAGCCAATATTCATTTCGGTATATGTCTATATACATACGTATTTGTGGCGATCTTCTCCGCTCTGGCGAGTTATAATCATATCATCATTTGTTAAATGTGCACCTCAAAGTAAATATAAACGAAACGAATCAATTTTGGGAGCACCAGCTGGTATTCGTTACACTCGTTCACGAAACGAAAAGAGTATATTGGGTTTGTGCCGTCCGTCTGTCCGATATTGTAGGTAGAGACTTGAAATTTGCAATATATATTCTCGTGCAAACCCGCGTCAGATAAAGTGTTACGATTTTTGACTACGCCAATTGGTTGGGCGTGGCAAATTGATAAAAATCTATCTATCTCAAATTTTCATCAGACCGCAGTATTCGGTGACGTCTTCTAAAGATCCGTGAACGAATCTTTCGCAGTCGGTTATACCCGACCGGAACGTTCTGGCTTGTTTTTATTTAGGTGTGTTGTACCTTTTCTTCTTCCTATACTTTGTCATTTTTTGGAATGTTGAATAGATGGGAAGTAAATAGTATTTGTATATATTTGAAATTGATAGATAAAAACATGATGTTTTCAAAGAAATATTTTGTGGTGAGACTGATTATGCAATACATTGTATAATATTTGCTTTCAAAATATTGGAAAAGATAAGTGTTTACCCTAGTCCTAAAGCAGTATGTTTTAAACAGTGATTTTTTCGATTTGTCCACGTGGCTTAGATCATTTTGGCTTGCTCTTTTAAGAACATTAACAGAAATGTATTTCTCAAATTTGGTGGCTAGGCATTAAACTGCGGCAACTATATAACTCTAGACTTACAAAGGACACTCTCTGGAATGTTATCTGAAACTTCAGCCTATATGCTTTTCCACATTGATAGCTCTCTGGTGGGCGTGCTAAAATAATAGCAACACTTTGTCTAACGCAGATAAAAACGACCATATATCTGGATTATTTACATAACGTGAAATTAATTAACGACATGAAATACTCCTTTTTCACTATTCGAAGAGAGTAGAAATCTATTCAAATTATTTTTCGGCATTCTACTTCGCACATTTCGATTCTTAATTGATTTACTGAGCCAACTAAAGCCTGGCAAATTTGCAGCAGGTTGGCAGTTTGGCTAGAAATAGTTGCCGCCCATTCTCTTTGTCTCGCTCGAGAAGTTAACGAATAACCCGAAATGACCTCTTCAAAAGTTGCTCACTTGCAACGGCTGCATTGTTGTTTTTATTATGTCAGGCGTTGGTGTTTAAGGTGTAGGTGTGTGTGTGTGTGTGTGTGTGTAGCGCCTATTGCTATGCAATGGAAAGTTTGCAGGCCATTGTTGATTTTTGCGCTGCCATTGCAAGTGATAGGGTGGGAGAAAGACTGGGCATATAAAGTGAATCAGGTGAATGCATTCGTATGCTTTGTGCATTGCCCCATGACGCTTTTAATGAAAGAAGGCAAACAAAAAAAAGTTGAATGTGAATACTAAAAATTTGTTCAGGGCAAAAGCCAAAAGGCAGAGAACCTTTGCAGCAATCGCAATTGTGCGGGAACCTGAAATTGTGCTGCTGCTGCTGCTGCACTTTTCAATATTTAATTGGCAGCAAATTTCGTAAAGCAGCCGACAAAAAAATATAAATACATATCAAAGCAAAGCGTAGTTGAACAGGATATCAACACAAACGACTAGAAGGACGTACGCAATACCGCTGCTCGACTAATAACTATCCTGTTTTTTTATATTAACAATTTGATGAAGCTCAAAAACCACCGAAAATTAAATATTATTTTAAATAAACTAAATAGATTTTGCCTGAAATTCAGATATTAAGTTTTCGATATCTTTAAATTTGCTTAAAAAGTTTTTTTGCGTTAGAAAACCATGTGCCAAAATAGTTTCTGAGTATTTCAGAATTGCGAGGTTTTCTATTTTCAGCTCCTGTCAACCGATATAGAAAAAATGTTTTTAAATTGAAAAAAATAATTTTGGTCAGTTTACGGCAAACTTTGCTTGGGCCAAATGCATAAGAAGAAATTGAGATTGGAATTTAAATCTCTTATATTCGCGATGCCAATTTTTTGCGTATCGCTAAAAAAAACCGTTTCAGTTTTAAGCATAATAAATTTGCGAATGCCGTTTTGCACTCTTTTGGCAGGGTATTAAAAATATCAGAACATCGCCAAATTGGATATGAACGCAAAACGAAAACGAAAATGAAAAATATAACAACTCGAATGACTAAAAGTATGCAATGAATATTTTATTTATTTTTTATGCATTTGCCATTTGCTGTTCGCCTTTTGCCTTTAGTCGCCCATTTTTATGAGCGCTTCTATTTTTGTTGCTGTTGTTGTTGTTGCCTGCGTTGGAGCTCCTTGGTGCAGCTGCAGCAACCGCTCAACTGCAGCATATTTTTGTCATCATAAATTTTAAATTAGTTGCAGGAAACTTGTGAGTTTGCCACGCCCTGTCATCTGACCGGGCTCTGGCAGACATTATTATTATGATTATTTATAATTTATATTGTATTTTCATTTTATTTTCGGCAAAGTCCATTTGAAAACTAAGAAAATCTGCAGAGAAACCTTTTTTGAGTGCTCATAAAATGCAAATTTTCGCAGTCAAGCAACATTTTCGGTTGTCGCTCACTTGCTCATAATGTCAAAGTTCAAATCAGGCCACTGGGCTGTGGGGCGCACCGAAACAGCAATCAAAAGAGGCGTTAAGCTAAAACCACAAAATCGGCTGGGCTACCGAATGTTTTTGGCAACAATGTGCAAGACGTGAAATTATGGCCAAGCATATTGCAACATTCTTGTACGACAATAAAATTCAAGTTTATTACCAAGCAGCCAAGGCAGACCGAACTCAAGCCAAACAACTGGCCAACCAGGCAAAGAAATGTGCCGAAAAGAATACCGAATGAATAAAGTTTAACGGAGCTCTGGGCACACAATATCCTATATCGCATACACCAAAAGCATTTACAGCTGCGACGTTGCCAAATTTCAAGTTTAACACCAAGCGCACTGCAAAGTGATCTTTGATTTGACTCGAATAAGCCGGGTAAAAATTGGAAGACATACAAATTTTACAATTATTTTTCACGCAACTTACATAAACGTTTCACTGGCAGCAATGACAGTGTGTTTTATATTTCCAATAAACAGTTTTAATTTCACAGTGTGTAATATGATTGGGAAATTTACATTTACATTGCTGCAACGTTGCTAATTTTCACAAAATGTTAAAAATTTAAAATTCTTAGAAACTAGAAGTAATTATAGTTGTAAAATTATTTTGAATGCTACTTTCGTGAACTTTTCACTGGCAGCAATAGCAACTTGTTATGATTTCCAATAAACGGTTTCACTTTGTGCTTTAAAAGCACAAGTTAATTTTGCAGGGTGTAATATGATTGTAAATGTTAACTTTTACATTGCTGCAACGTTGCCAATTTTCACAAAATGTTAAACAATTAACATTTTTAACGCTGCCAAATTTCAATGTATCTGAGATTACCTCAGCAACATTGCCAAAGTTAACAATATTGTTTAACAAACCTTTGAGCAATAAACAATCTCCATTAAAACAGAATTGCCCGGCTGCCCTGTTGCCAAACTTCTTGTTCTTGTGACAGTTCAAGTACCTAAACTCCATTCAAGAGATCAGCTTAGAGCGCAAAGTTCCACTGAAGCCGGTGCAGCTGCTGCGCTTGTTAGTGTTCAAGTTGAAGTGCTGCTTTGTGCTGCGCAGTGCGTTAGATTGCACGGCTTTCTAGTGTTAAGGCAAGTTTTTAAGAAATTGCTGGCCTGGCCACAGCCGCAGTTCGCCACTCGAGTGGCATTGGTCGTCCTTCAAATAGAGCCCACATTGTTATGAAATTTTGTTTGTCAATTGCCAATGGTTTCGCCCTATAAGTTCTGCGTGCAACCCAATCCATCCCACTCACTTTCTTTCTATTTCTCTCACCCTCCTTTTCTTTGTGCTTTGTTATACCTTCTAACAAAATAAGCAGAGTATATTGGGTGTCTGCAATGTCCGTCTTGCTATCCGTCCGTCGCTATTGACAGTAGAGATTTGTAATTTGGTATATATAATCGAGTATACCCGCGTTAAATAAAAAGTTAAGATATTTTGGTTAGGCCACCTGGGGGTGTGGCAAATCGATTTAATCGATATATCTCCCTTAGTTTTAAGGCTAACCAATTTTTTCAGGCAGACTTCTTATGAACTCCTTTAAAGATCGCACTATATTTCTTTGGATACGCCCACTGGGGGTGTGGCGAATAAAAAAATTTGTATATCTCCCACAGTTTTTAAGCTAGATACATTTAATTTTGCAGACTGGGTTCTCCTTTAAAGATCGAGCCGAAAAATTACAAATAACGTTATTTCTCCAAAATGACAATAATTACATTGAACGAGTATTGCGCAATCGGTTACACCTGTTTGCAACGTTCTTATTTGTTTTTTCCTATGACCGTTATGTCCGTAAATGGGCCTCAATAAATCTGCAATGCCAGCCGGCCAGTTGCCTGTTTGCCACCAAAAGTGAGCACATTAGTGCCATAAGCCATAAGCCATAACCATATGATGTGTGTGTGTTTGTGTGCGTGTGTGTGTGTGTTCAACGCGTTAATGCGTCGAAAGCCGCGCTTAGAGGCATTGCACGCTATTTCAATTTCCCCATTGGTTCGCGAGGGTCCAAAAATGAACGAACAGTGACAAAGTTTGCGACCAGCCGTCGATTAAAACCGGATGCAGCTGAAAGTTCATGTCAGAAACATGTGAGAGAGTTGCTAGATACCCCGTAGGGAAGCCTCAAGCGTTGGATTAGGAGTAGAATCGTTAGAGAGAGAAAGAGAAGAGAGAGAGAGAGAGAGAGAGAGAGAGAGAGAGAGAGAAAGCATATTATAGTCCGTCTTGCTGTTCGTTCGTCCGTCTATTCGCATAAGCCCAATTTTTTTTGCTGCTATTAAAGCTAGACACTTGCGACTTGGAATATATAATCGTGTATACCCGCGTCAATTTGATTAAATTTATATATCTCCTTCAATTTGAAAGCTGTATACATATTATATATATATTGTATACATATTACCGATGACCTCCTCTAACGAACGTGCTTTTGTCAACTAATTTGGCAGGAAGTTTTTTGTTAACCGCCTTTAAAGATCGAGCTAACTTTCGCGCTCACAAATTACAAAAATGTATATTTTTACACAATAATATTAAAAGTTGAGACCATTTTCGACTGTTTTAGGCTGTTAAACTGTGAACGAGTATTGCACGTTCGTTCACACCCGACTGCAATATTTATATATAAGTTGAATTTCATATTAAAATATTGAAGTAAAATCCATCTAAAACGGTGTGTACCTTATAGGAAAAGGATTAATTCCATATGTTGGCCTAGCTCCAAGGCAACCCTCTTAATACTTGCTTAATTTTGCACACATGTAATTTAAAAGATCTGGATTACATAGTCGACATTAACCATGTGCTGCTTGTAGTACGGTATACGCTGGCCAATAGTACCTTTTAACACCTTCTAGGGTATGTCCTATCATAACAACAACAGCAGAGACAATGGGCACACGTAGCCCGGTGCAACAGTCGCATCTGTCAGGACTGTCATTTGGCGCTGTTTGGTCGTTGACTGCGGCGCTGTGGGCCACGTCTGTGTGTGTAACAATGCCGCATCCTACACAGAGCCAGATAGGCGCCTATAAGTAAGCGTGCATTGCGCTGATTTCGCGCACACACACACACACACGCACACACTTTGCATGCTCCATTATTGTATAGCAGGAGGCGTTGTCTTTGCTTATGCGCATTATGCAATGGGAAATTGAAAATGCTGCGACGCGTTTGCAGCTTAAACGGAAGGATATCTCATGTGCCACGTCGTGTGCTGGCACAGTTGTGACACCAGCTTATCGATAAAAAACATGTATCGATAATAGGCGTGTGTGCGCAATCTTTGCTTGAATATACTTTTCTATACTTTGCAAAACTAGGCAATGTTTGCCTAGTTTGCGGATATCATTTCTGAGAATATTCAGTATACGTGTTCTTGATCAAGAGCGCATACAATTCTGTTCTGATACGTTCACTTGGGGCCGTAGACTTCGAAAATTCATATCTTCCACAAATTTAGAGTTACCAATTCTGTTAGACAGTGTTCCTCTTAAAATCGAGACCTAAAATTATGGTCCCGCCACCACAAATTACACAAATCGATATTTTTTCAAAATAGCAATAATAATTAAGGTAGTTTTGGACTGTTTTATGCTGTATTGTTTTAAAAATCTGGAATTTACTTTGCTTTTTTGTAGTTGTAATAAGTAGTTAGTAGTTATAATAAGTTCGACTGAAATATTTTAAGGTTGGTCTATAAACATCTACGGCCAACTAGAGGCAGGCAGATAAATCCAAAAACTGCGCAGAATAATTCTTGAATACACTTCCAGACGGTTCAAACTTTATCAATTTAAGAAATGCACTTAAAAAGAAAGGGTCTGGCGTGGTGTGTGTGCTGGGGGCAACAAAATCATAAAGAACTGGGGACACTTTTCGGTGCGGCATCTTTAATTAAAAATGTTGGACAGCTTCGTGTCTGAGCATAAATTGCGCATTGATATTGGCAGTGGGCAGCGGGCAAACGAAAATTTGCTCAACTATTTGAGCAATTAGACAAGGCTCGACAGCGAGCTTGAGCGGGGGCTGTGTGGGCGTATTTGCGTATAATTAATTGGTAGCCGAAATGCATTGCATACTTTTGTGCGCCAATGGGTTAAGGTCTGCTCTCGCCTGCGCCTGGCATATTCTCATGTCTGCTTCACAGAGGTTCTGTGTGTGTGTGTGTGTGTGTGTGTGTGTGTGTGTGGGTTGAGGATTTGTTCGGGGGCTTTTTGTTTATGACAACTTTTAAATATGCACATGCACAGCCGAGCACACACACACACACACACACGCACGCCGGAGCAACATGTGCTGCCTACTTTTCGGCGTCGCCCGTCTGGCAACTTGCGAGGCAGGCGACAACATTCGGGGGCAACTAACTGCCAAGCGACTGTGGCCTGCAAAATTAATGGCCATCAGTCGCATAATAAATGAAGCGATGTCTTTGCTCGCTCTTGTCCACGCCCTCACGACAAGACAGAAAGTTCTAAAGTTTTGTGTCTAAGGCCGCTGCTTTGAACAGAGGCAGAGCTGATTCGCGTGGCCGCGAGGTGGAGAAGGGGGGAGGGGGAGGAGTTCGTTCTGTGGCAGGCACAGTCGCTTGTCTCTTAAAAGACAAGGACAACTCATTTTGTGTATGCAGCGCACACATGTTGGCCACGCTCGTTTATTCATTTGAATTATTCCCAAAAGCGCATTTAATTTTAATTATGCGTGACAATGCCTCATACAGAATGCTGTGCCCCCTGCCCCAGACCTGACTCTCACCACATGCCTCTTATGTCCTGGTTTGTTGTCCTCGCTGCGCGCGAATATTATACGCGCCCATTGTTGTCAAGATTAAAGACTACTCAGTTGGCATTCGCGAGTACTACCCGTTCTTTTGCCGGGCTTTCACGCGGCCCTCAAAACTAAATATAAGCCGATTTATGGCTTAAGTCTTTGCCAGCTTATACGCCCTTTTTACACGATTGAAAATAGTAATGCTTAAAATTCTTTTAAAAGTGCTCTGAATTATAATTATTTTTTTAATAAATATCAGAGAAGTTTTACCACACAAAAAAACATTTAAAAACAAAACAAAGCGAAACTGGCAGAACAGTAAAAACATCATAATAGTTAAAACAAAAGCGACAAATCTGCGAAGTATATTTTTGTAAGCCCAATAATGTTCGTCTGGTGCCCACCCTGTAGCCAATAATTCAGATGGGGTCAAACTTTTTGACAAAAATCATGAAAAAATTAAAAAAAAATTAAAATTTTTTTCTGTTGAAATAATTCTAGGGTCATATTATGTCTGTTATTACACTGTCTGTTAAACCCGACTGCTATGTTATTATTGTTTTTCTTTTTAATATTCTCGAGGCTTTATATACCGGTCCATTGATTGAAAGGAGACATTTAGGGATAGCCAACCCTTTTGATAAATTAAGCAAAAATAATTCTTTCTGAGATTTTGGTCAGGGTGAACCTTTTCAACAAAATGCCCACATTTAACAAGAGGGAAAAGTAACAAAGCCTTTGAACGCACTTTATAGATACAGGGTATACGGTTCAAATAAATATTTCAAGGCAAAGGCAAAAACGTTTTTCCGTCATTTTCGCTTTTTGTTTGGTTTTTGTTCTTTTTATCTTATTTCACTTTATTTATTTTTATTTTTTGTCCAGTTTTCTTTTGAGCAATTGAAAGTGAGTTGATCTGGGGCTGAGTTGGCCCTGGGCGCGGGGAGTGGGGGGCGTGTTGGCCGTGCTTGACTTATGCGCTGGCTTGGCTGTTGACAACAGCATTTAAATATGGGACAGTAGATGAGGCGATTGAACAGCGCGGGGGAAAGCGAGCGGAAATTTCTTGTAAAACCCAACATGCTGCCACAATGGCAATGAATATGTTAAGATTGTGGAAGGAATGCGTATTACACATTTTTATAAAGCACAGTGCTCATCGATTGATTGCTCGGTTTTGACATATAACGAAGCATTCGTGTAAGACAAGCAATAGGATTATCGTTAACCATTGCGAAAAGTTAGTTACCGCGTTTGATTAATATTTGAATAGGTAAGCAATTATTGAAGTTGTCTTTAGTTATTGATAAACGTTTCTTGGAAAATGCCTCAAACACTGAGACGTACAAAATATCGTCTAGTGCAATATAATTACGTTTATCGATTAAAAGTTCATAGCTCGCAGTTTATCGAGAGCGCTTGGGTTCGCATTATTAATTCTTTGAACTTGTCGAATGAATTATATAATATTCAAAACAAAACAAAAAATATTATAATGTAAAATTATGAATATAATAATATTCAAAAAATTGAACATTCAAATTCGATAAAGCTTATCGATAAATTCTGTGATAAGCGGTTTATTTAGTTCAGTTTTTTTATAGAACCAAATACAGTCGAATACATTGCTTTGGATCTTTCCAATAAATTTCTTGACCCATTCTGCGCAATATTTTTTCAATAACTGCCCACTGTGCTTGGGCGTTTTTTCTCGCGTTAGCTTTTAGGCGCATGGCCTAAACAAGTTGCATGCATGCTCTTCACATTCAGGCGCATATTTCAAATGTCTGGAAGCGGAAAAACAAAAATAGAAATAAAGCTAATAAATATGAAAACCCAACGAGGCTGCGGTCGGATGAGAGAGGGGGGCGGAGGAGGGAGGCTTCTTAGTTTTGCAGTTGTTAAAACGAATTCGTTGCCTACTTTGGTGTGTGGTCATGGCATAAAACATGATTATGAACAGCAGCCAGGACACGAGACCTAAAGTTGTGCCTCCAATTAAAGCAGCCAATGGCTTTTCCCCCGCACTTTAACCCGCTGTCGCCAGCCTTAATTCTACACACTCCGTTCATAACCGCACTAAAGTTGTGTGTTAAGCGGCTTTTGGCTGCGTATTTAAGCCGTTTATGTTGTTACGTGTAACTGCGAAACATACACGACTCTTACACACACACACACACACAGCCTAGTGTGTTGCAAACACACTACACAGCCATGGCCATGGGCCGTATGTCAGCTGAAATTTACGCCGGCGACAGGATCGTGGGGCTAAAGAACAAAAATAACAAGAAGCAGAGGACGGCAACGCGAACGGAACACTCAAAGTAATGCCGAAAAATGATATTAAGCGGATTGCTCGACGACACTGAGAGACTACGCTCCATAGCCAGGAGTCCAACTCCAGGAGTCGTCTCAAATTTATGAAAAACCATGAGGAAGGCCGACAACAACAGCAACAACTGCAATAAAAGGCAAACACCAAAGACCAATAATACTTATGACCACACACACTAGCTGGCAAGTCGAGCGTGCGACAGGGGTTCCGGCTACTGTATAGGTAGTTTCAATGTTACGCCGGGCACTAGCATATATATTTATGGCCACGGGATTAAAACAGATATTAGCCAGTTGTCGCCTGTGCTCCAGTTGAACAAGTGCTAACAATGGCCGTAACAGATGCCAGGAGCGAGACAGACGACAAAAGGTGAACGAAACGGTATTGTTAACAGGGAAGAAAACTAAATAAATATGTATGGGGATACAGTTAAAGATATAGGTATAGATATAGAGTCATTTATAAAAATATACCCGTTTAGAATGCTTAAAATAGGTATAATGATTTTATGCCAATGGTTATATATTCTTAGTCATATTCGACTGTCTGTCTGTTTCTTCTGTTTTGGATACTTGCAATTTGAAATGTTTCATAAAAATAAATAATTGTCGATGTTCACACCGAGCATATATCGGAGATTAAAAGAGGTAGAGACACTATATTAGATGTTTTGCATAAACAGTCAAATCATCTTTAACTTTTTGAATATTTTTTACTTGTTTTATAGGTAAAGCTTAGGTTTTATGCTCATGTTTTCACCCCAATCATTAAGAATGAATAAAAAAACCGAAGTTATTCGACTCTTGTTTAGATTTAGATATACAAATAAGATATCGATAACGAGACGTGTAACGTTAAAGCTCCTTAAGAGACCGCACTTAATAATATTAAGTTTACCAAATTTACTTTGGGATAATTATGCTCTTGCTTAGAACTCGATCTGAACTCTCTTTGCATGCTAGCGGGAGTTAAATACATCTTGTGTATAGTTGAAGTATATATATTGAATTTAAACAGCGGCTGCTATTTATTCAGTAAACTAACGTTGAATAATGTTTTATTTAATTTCATATGATTTAAAAGATTGGCAAGAGCACGATAATAGGTTTGCCAGTTTTTAAAGAACTTGTGGCAAATGCTGCTAAGAGCCTGCAAAGTATATAACTGTGAGTGCTTGCAGTCTGTTAATGCGAGCTAAACATGTCACATTCAATTATAGATGCCTCGTCCTCGATTGTACTCCAATTTATATTGTGTAAACAAATCTGAATCTATTCATTCATTTTGAACCTCTGCTTTTATTCTCAGCAAAAGCTCACATACCACTTAATAATTTATTTATAATTTAAATGAATATTTTATTTGATGTATATACTAATGAATTGATAGAAAATCTGTTACTTTTAACTACATTGAATGATTCAAATTATTCACTTATTTATATTATTTAAAATGTACTTCTACAAATGTGCTTAAAGTTGCAAATAATCAAATATTTGATTACATGTGAGCTGCGCAAACATTTGCTAAATGCTTTGTTCAACTTTAGCGCCTGACAGTGTCCCACTGTGTCCCACACACACACAAACATACACACACACGCACACGGACGTGTCTGTGGGTGTCAATGTGTGTGTTTGTTACTTTATGTGTATTTGTATTCATTTGGAGTTTACATAAATTCATAGAGTTGGCAGCTGGGCTCTTTGGCTCTTTGGCTCTTTGGCTGTTTGGCGCTTTAAGCGTTGGCTTAATTGCTCAACAAGTTGGCGTCGTGCAGCGTTGCCAGCGCCCCAAAAACGACAGCCAGAATAAAAGGAAGGCGCCATACGAATACAATTTAGCATTCAATTTAAGCAAAAGGCCACCTGCCAGCCGCTGTGACATGCGGCGCACACACGGGCCAGCATCTAATGCCAGGCTGTTGACAGCTGCTGTGCCAACGTGTGTTTGTGTGTGTGGGTGTGTGTGTGTGGATTTGGGGCATAGCAATTTGGGGGATTCACAATTAAAATGGTCACCGCTTGTGATGCTGATGCTGATGCGCTGCTGACATGACTCAAGTCCGGCATTGTCACACGGCTTGCTAATTGACCGGCCCGAATATCATTTGGGCCAAAGGTCAAGCCAAAAATCAATAGATTTTGCCGCTTAGCTGCCCGCCGTGCCGGCTAATATGTTCACATCAGCTCCACATCAAACAGCCCATTTCATCATCGTCGTCATCATCGTCATCAGCATCGTGATCATCGTCATTTAAAATTCAAATGCAAACATGTTCCTGCTGGCAGTCAAAGTCATTAAAATTCGCAGGCGGCCAAACAAATGTGGCCGCCGCGTCTCGCGTTCCGTTGCGTCTTTAAGGCTAACTGAGTTTGGCTTTAATACGCACACAATCAGCGCACGAAAGTATGCTACACGCAGACACACATACACACACACACACACACCAACACTCCCTCTCACAGCCCAGCAGGCAAGCGAAACACGAACTCGACGCTGTTCACCACACCGAATGCCAAAAATTCCTCTGCTTGTGCTCGTATATCCCATGAAATAACGGGAAATTAGTTGCTGATGTGTCTTTGCCGACATTTTTCCGCCAGTTCTCGCTTTCAATATCGCCCGGCATTCGCCAATAGGCACTTGTCTAAAGTTCTTTCTAATGATGTTTGCTGCAAATGGTTTGAATTAATCCTTCCCAATAGCAGAGAAAAAATAAAACTGGTTTTGAGCTGCAATTAAGTACTGGTTAATTTATTTAATTTAATTGAATAATTTAATTAATTAATTATAATTTTACGTATGCATATATCCTTTTAAGCTTTAAGAAAAGAGTTTGCCGCAATAACTATTTTTAAATATGAATAAGTTATTATAAACTTTAAGGCGGAGTTAAAGCTTTAGTAATTCAGTAATGTTCAAAGTGGGTTTGTTCCAGGTTCAATTTTTACATATATGTGTATGTGTATTATGTGTATATATTTGCGAAATAGCTTTGCGCTTAATATTTTGCACTAAGACAGGGCTAAGCAAATTCTTACAAACACAGGGTATATTAAAAACAAATGTTTTTTGTCCAATAATTTGTTAATTTTTCATCCATAGCTCCCAAATTTGAAACTCCCATAACTTTGTCAAAACTATACCAATTTTCATGTCTGATTTCAATTTGGTCATGGTTTGTCATTTAGATTGATTCTGCATTTGTATGTGTCTAAATAATTCTGGGGCACATATTTTGGTAGTTTATATTATTTTTTTTAAGATCTGAAAATGTACGTGCTTAATCGGTTTGGAAAAATCTAGCCTTCCTGGTTCGCCTTCGAGATTATATATCTAAGCATAATAATTAAGTTAATTTTGTACAATTTAATATGTGTTCGATATTTCTTATTATTATGATTATTACTATTTAATTATTACAATATATTAGCTATGAATCCCAATGCCCACAAATTGCACCTTGCTTTGAATTTCAGCTAGAAAGTTATGATAACGTATCAAAAACTTGCCTTAAATATTAGATTTAATATTGATTTTAGTCTTTAAAGACCAAGCAGCTGTTTTTATTTTCTGACGTTTTGTTGTCGAGCCGAATATAAACATGCATATATATATTTATATATATATATATATATATATATATATATACATACTCAGACATATGTATATGTGATATCAGACCATATGATATCAAACCAAAAACCTGTATTTCTGTTATCCCAGCCAAATTGGCGAATCCAGGGAAATTTCACTCACCATGCTGTGCGGTGCGCAACAACATACACACACACACACGCTCACGCACACGCACATGCACACACACACACATGCGCACACTCCACAGCTGTCCTGACTGAGTTTGTGTCGTTTGGCTCGTGTCGTCGTTTCCTTGTTGTGCTACTGACTCCGGCACTGACTGGGGCGCTTGTCGGTTGTCGGTTGTGTTGGTTGTCGGTTGTGTCGGTTGTCGGTTGTCGGTAAATCACAACCATGGCACGGCACACGGCAATCAGTTTGTGTTTGGCTGTGTAACGCGTAGCGCGTGCTTCCACACGGCCTCGCACGGCATTTTCACAACGGATCGCGAATTTTGACGCAACTTGTCGATTTTGGACCAGAAGCTAAAAACACAACAAAAAAAAAATTTTAAATAAAACAAAACATAAACAAAATAAAAACAACATTAAACAGAAAAAAAAACAAAAATCTAATAATTAAAAAATGTAGCTATGACATTTTGTGTGATATGCGCGGAATAAAGTGAAAAGCGACAAACGTGTTTTTTTTAAGTGTGTGTGCGTGTGAGTGTTTTTGTTTTAGCGCCAAGGTATAAAACTTGACTTGTATTTAATATATGTAAATATATATATTTATGTATATTGTAGCCAACGTTGCCCACCTTGAGGCTGAGCAATGAAATCTAATTGTATTCATAATGTCTTGACTTCTGCACTTGGCGACAGCTTTACAGGGCTTAGCTGTTGCCAAACCCAACACAATAGCAGACACTCTGGCGCCATTTTATAGGGCCTGTCCCTCCATTCGTTTCAAATGTCTTTTAGACATATTCTATATATATTATATATGGAGGTATTTCCAGCCAGCTGTTTTTTTTTTTGACCATCGAAGTGCGTTTCGTTTTGTTTGTTTTTTATTTTCCGTTTTTTTGTGCCTCTTTTCGATTTTTGGATTTTCTTCTTTTTTGTTTTTCCAACCGTTTATGCCCTTGCACTGGGTATTATAAGTTTATCATGAAAGTGTAAAGCATTTAAAATGACACTTTAAGTTATTTAGGTTTATGGTGTGGACAACGAGCGAAGTCGTTATAGCCATGTCTGTCTGTTAGTTTATCTGCCCCTGTTTCTAAACAAAAAAAAATTATATTTGCTGCATACTGGTTGTATGCTGATCAGATCAGTATTTTATATAGCATAACTATTGTTTTTGTGTGGATATTTTGGTCAATTTTATATTTTTATATTATTTATTCGTATATTTTATATGTTATTCTATACACGAATAATCGCTATAAATTATAGCGTATATTTATTTGCAAGGGTATTTGGTTAGCGGCCCTGTGAAAATAAATAATCATTCTTGTTTGCTTGTTGTTTTTCTTCGGTTTGTGTGTGCACGTTTTCATAGCATAATTTTTGGCGCAGCCAAGCAAATACACGAGCATATTTGATGAATTCGGCTGCCAAAAGAAAATGCGTGTAATGAAGGCGCTGTGTGTGTGTGTGTGTGCCTGCCATAAATATTTGATGAGCATTTCAAATGCAAAAACAAAAAGAACAAAAGCAAAGTTAGGCATATTTTTTAGCACGGCTTAAATTAATGGCATTGCGTGTAAATTTCTTAGGCTAAAGTTGACAAACAGAAACATTTGATTTGCACGCTGCACGTTGCACGGCTTTAAGCGCGCCCCTTTAAGTTGCAAGTCAGGCGGCGTGTCATTAATATGCCCAGCTCTGCCTGTGTGTTGTTGTTGTTGTTGCGTTTGCTGTTGTTGTGCGTGCATGCAAGGCAATTGCATGACGCTGCCCCGTTCTTGGCCTCTTCGTAGTGGCTATAAGGCGCCTGCCAGCCGGCCAGACGTATGTATATTATCTCTAGTGAATTATGGCCCGGCCATATAGATTCCAAAACGGCTTGTCCTTACAAGAACAGCAACAGCAACGTCTGCCATACAGACACACACAGATACACACACACACACACACACACATGCTAAACATGTACCTTTTTCTATGTGCCTGCACATCTCTCCTTTTCCCTCTTGTTGCCCGTCGCTGCCTGTGTGTGTATCATCATCGTGCATAGTGGCACACATTGTTAAATGGACGATACAAAACTTCAACTTACACACACACACACATACAACGGCGACATGGAACGGAGCGACATGTCCTGCCAAACATGTCGCCTGGCACTTTGGTGTCCTCCACTGTCTGTTGCTGTTGCTGCTCCTGCGTCGAATTACTCGACTCTTGCTCTGCTGCAACTTGAAATTAGATCTCGATATACCAACTAAGCGCCACACTCCCCACCCACACACACACACACACCCTGGATTTTTAAATCAGACCAATACATAAACGCAATGTGAATTTTCGCCCCACTAATTGGGTCTAGCGTCGCAGCGGTTTCTCCATATCCCATATTCAGACTCAGTGCCCGTTCCTGGCTGCAGTCAGACAGCTGCTCTTCACTTGGCTTCAATCCTTTACTAATTTATTGATGTCAGGCAGCAGCAGCAGCAACAGTCAATAGCTAATGCGAGAAATTGAGTTATTTATGCTTCAGAATTGATTGCTGTTTGTTGTAAATTGCCACCATCCTACTGACCCTTCCTCTTTCTCTCTCTCTCTCTCTCCTGCGTCTGGTCAGCGCGGTAAATAACAACAACAGAAATAATCTACTCGCACACGCAGCACACACAGATGTCGCTTGCTTTATTGCCATGACGCTAATAAGTATGCAACAAAATTTTAAAATTCAAAAAATTCATATTTGCCAGTTTGCTTAGCTCTACTCTCACTTTAACAGTTACCAGAACATTAAATTATATTATGTTATTATTAAATTTAAGCATTTTTTTGGTTCAGATATTTTTTTTGCATTTACATATTTTTTTTTAATTTCACGTATTTTCTTTTCATCAACTGCTGCAATTACATATGCAAGTGCTTTTAGATTTGCTTTATTTTACATAAAAAAAAGGTGGAAAACGCAAATATTTGTTTTTTCCGTAAATTGTAATTAGATCGCAGTTAATTAACGCGAACCGTTCGTTAGCAATATGACAGCAATTTTTTTGATTATAATTTATACCCTGTTAGACAATAAGTCAAATGGGAATGTACAAAAGCTAGCAATTTTTAGCGCCTCAAGCGTTCTTTTATTCCTGAACTAGTTTATATTTCATTAATAAATTATCCCTATAGAACTTCGCAAATGAGTTTCAAACCGATTGTATGAAAGTTAAATATAGCAATTATATTCTTTCAAAAAGCTTCCAAATACGTGTCAAAAGCGTATTTAAAAATACCTTTAAAACAAATATAGTTCCCAAACAAAAATCTCAATTTACGGGCGTTTTAAACAGGCGTTTGCTGGTGCAGAAGTAATTAAAATTGCAGTTGGGATTATTACATCTCGTAGGGTATACTGATGATGAAGTATTTCAACACGTGCCTCATTTATTTTTTATTTACTTAATATATATTTGTATGTATATTTTACATGCAAATGGTTTTTCTTCTTTCGCCAGCGCCATTTTGAGAGCTTATTTATTTATTATGCACCCAACTGAGCATTTTGGGCAGCAATTGCAATCGCATCGCATTTATTTATATTTAACGTATTTATTATATTTGTTGTCAACTTTATGGCGCTTGTCGTTTCGATTTGCGCCCATCAAATGGCAAATGACAACAATCGGTTTTCAGTTTCAGTTACTGCAGCGTATTTGTGGTTAACAGTAGACCGCTGCCACACCCACTGTCCCGTTGCCCGGGTAATCATTAATCATGTGGGTGACGCCTAAAAGTATGCAGCAACTGCGGCATACAGCATTCAGCATGGAGCATGCAGCATGCAGCATGCGGCATGCAATTAAAAACCAAACAAAACGCAACAGCAACATAAATTTGCCGTGCCAGACAGACGTACAGACGATCAAGGGGTGGAAGGGGAGGGGGGGGGCACAATGGAGCGGTGGGGCATCGGACAAATTCCTTGCCACACACAGCCAATTCTGCAGTCAAGTGTAGCCCAAATTGCTTTTGCATAATTTTAGGCGCAGCGTATTTAATGAGTGGCAAAGACAACAAAATAATTAAAATGAAAAGCAAACTGCAGCCCTGAGCTGCGATTTCATCGGCCCGAGCGGGAAACAGTGTGACCAAAGAGACGGCACAGCCACGAATATTGAATAAGTAAAACAAAAGTAAGAGTAAAAGCGCAAAACTCAAAGTGGAGTCACACATGGATGCTGCCGGCACGACGCTGATGCTGGTGGATGCGTCGCCCACGGAGAAGCACCATCCGCATCCGCATCCGCACCCACATCCGCATCCGCATCACAGCCATCCGCGCCATTTGCACCGCCAAAGCGGCGAGCCGGGCGGCCCAACCGCCAGCGATGCAGTCGGCGCCACACAATGCAGCGAGCTGTCCGCCCCCGCTGCCGCGGCCGCTGTCACGGGCGTCGGCTCAGTGTCCAGTTCGAATGCGGTCTTGGCGGAAACTGTTACCGCCGGCACTTCGAACAGCTCCTCGGGCAACAGTTCGCCCGCCAAGGCGTATCTGCATCATCATCTGCATCACTCGCATGCGCACCATCATCATCATCATTCGCTGCAGCTGCACCACACGGCGCCGCCCTCGCCCCTGGCCACAGTGCGTCACCATCAACAGCAACAACAACAACAACAACAGCACCAGCAGCAGCAGCAGCAGCAACAACAACAACAGCTTTCGGGCGCCTCACCTCCGCCTGGCGCCTGTCTGGCCGTCTGCTGCTCCTCGGCCGCCGCCTCCACGCATCATCATGTGACCATGGGCCATGTGCCGCATCTGCCGGGCCATCACTCGCTCTATCCACTAATGGCCGCCGCCCAGCTGGGCTACGCCAGCTCCAGCGGGCCCAGCTCGCTGGTCAACTCGCCCGCGCTGGGCCGACGCAAGCGCTACACAAGCACCTCCTCCAACTGCTCCAGCCAGTTCAACAACAACTACGCCGGACTCGATGTCGACTCGCTGGATGACATGCTGCGCAAGGTAAGCACTCCCAGATTCGCTGAGTTCCTTTCTCATGTTTAATCCAAAAGTCATAAAGTCAGTTTCATTGCTATTTAAGAGACTAAAGTCGAATCGATGACAAAGGGATTAATAAACAAAAGAACTCTGTTAATAATTGGAAAAGTTGTTCACAGTATATTCTATATTTTCTAATTTTAATTGCCTGTCAATTTGAGCAAAGCTGAAGCTAAAGATTTTAAGGCATCAAAGCAGATTTGAGCAAGTAGGAAGGTTACACCCGACTGGGCAATACTCGATCTCAGCTTAAAACAATCGAAGAGGGTAATAATTAATATTGGGTTTTTGGAAAAGTATAGATTTTCGTTATTTCTGGGGGCGGGAGTGAAATTTGTCAGATCGATCTCTGGAGGAGGTCATCAGAAAACTGTTTGCCAAATTTTGTACACGAGTATATATTCCAAGTTTCAAGTCTTTAGCTTCAATAGCGATGAAATAAACTGCATTCATGCTGATGGATGGATGAATATTTCACAAGCGCAATATACCCTTCTCACTTCGTGAACGAGTTCAAGTGTCTGTCAAAATGCATATCATAGTAAATATATTATCAAGACCTACTGACAGCTAACTAGTCAGCAAACGCTTGTTTGGCCGCTTTACAAATTGTGGCACTTTATCCTGCTATTATTTATTTAACAGTAACATAGTATGACAGTGCAGCCTGCTTGCTGTCTGTGCTATGGTTATGGCAATGGCGACTTTTAATAATATTGTTTAGCAAAAATAGCTGACACTTGAAAGCTAAATATAACTTAATCTTAGGTGTAACTTACTGTCAGCCAAACTGAGCTCTGGCTGTAATATGAGCAAATACTTTTACGTTAAGATTCGTTTTTCTCATTGTATCTACAACTTGTCCAGTACTTATATTACGTATTGTGCGCACTTTTGAGGGCAATGCCATTGCGCCTAAGCAACGGCACAGAGGCAAAATGGAAGCCTCTTTGAGAACTCCTCATAGCCCCTCTCTCTCTCTCCTCTCTCTCTTTCTTTTTTTCGCCAACTTTCTCTCACGCCAGTCACTGCTGCATCTACTCGCCGTCTATTGTTCGTCTTTTGGACCTGTCTGGCAGTCTGCTGTCTGTCTGCCTGTCCGCCGTAGCCATAAATCTTGAGCCTAGTCCGGTCGCACAGCGGGTGCTGCAAGACGCGCCCAAAAAAAAAAAATAAAAAATAAAAAAATAAAAATATATGCAACGGTTTTTACGTGTTGAACATTTTTAAGCGCACAGCCGACCCATAAATAATATGCGACAAGTTTTTTTTCTCTCTTTTGCCTCTCTTTTTTATATAACTTTTTTTTCATTGTACCATTTTTTTTGTGGCCCAGCGGAATGCAAACGATTTAAATTTGTAATGCGCCCCGAAAGAATGCCTAATGTGTTCTTTATGTGCGGGGGCGGGTGGGCCTGCAACAATGTTGCACGCTGACCGACGTACCTGTTTGAGGTAATGTGCGTGCCTATTTGCATTACGTATACGTATGTATATTACGTATACGTATATGCGGCATTACGGCTTTTTGGCCGCTTGCATTTTATTAGCGATAATGAACTCCACGTGCGCCAGTGCGAAACGATGCGAAACTAAACGAAACCGTTGCACACTTTGCGGCATGTGACCGCTTCTACCCTTCTTGTTCGCGCTGCACCTATTTAAATAGGGTAAGGTTGGGCATGACACAGTTCAAGCCATGTTTGCAGCAGCCGAAAGAGAACTGCTTTGGGTACGTCGATCTCAGCGGCTTATACTAATCAAGTTTATTTGATTTTATTCATAAGTCCTGAATTATATGTACTTATATTTGTTACGTTTTATTAAATTTTCTAAATCTGTAAACCAAAAAATAAAATAATTGTTAAACTTTCCATCTCTTCCTTATTGGGTTCAATTCGTAAATCTGATTTCATACATTTATAAATTCAGAATTCTGTTTAAGCACATTTTCCAATTTTAAATTAATTAAATTAAGAGAAGTACATTAAAAATAATGCATTTATAGCATTATTTTTTATTAACATAAAATTTTGAGCTGATGAGGTTTAGGTTCGCAACATATTTGGTTAAAGGTTTGGCCAATAAACGCAAAATTGATTAAAACGTAGTTTTTTTTTTTAGTAAGTACGAAGAATACAGGGTATCTTATAAGCGACCGCTTTCGCCTTGCGTTCTCCCGCGAATTTCTATTGTGCAGTGTCGCATTGCCACAGGCTGCTACAGTGGGGGGACCGCGGGGTCAATGGGTCGATGGCTGATGCAGGTATCGGTATTGGCGACGGTGACGGTGTTGGTGTCGCCACCATTTCTAGCTGCTTCTGCATTGCATTTGTGGCCGCCATAAAGGGGCTGCTGGCAGCGGGCTGCGGGCCGCGGGCTGCGGGCTGAGGACCTGCGGTATGCGGCCCTGCGGACTGCGGCGCGGCTGTTGCTATTACCATTTGCCGTTTGCCATTTGCCATTGCAATTGCAATTTTGTTGTGGCATAGTTTTCAGGCCAGGCGCGTGCATAATGGCAATTTGAATAATGTGCCAAAATATGCAGACATTTCATTGTTTGCACCGGCGAACCGAGCCCAGCCAGCTAGCTTCGCTCCTCCTTCTCGCTAAACTGGGCCACTCGCTGACAATCAAAGTTTGCCTCGATTCAGTTTGACGTTTGTCATAAACACGGCCTGGAAATTAGATAGACTTGGGCGCAGAAACTTTGCGGCAATAAACGAATGACGAGGTCAAAGGCAAAGCGGCGATAGAGAAAAGAACCAAAGCAAGCGCAGAACTTAAATCGAATTGGGGCTGAAGAACAAAAAAAAAAACAACAACAGCAGCAACAACAACAGCCAATAACAACAACAGCCAAGTTGAAAGTTGTTATCGAGTTGCGGCGCAAGTTTGAAGCATTTTTGGCATCATCAACGAACTTTGTGGCTACGTTTCTCGAGTGGTCTCAGCGACCAGGAGAGAAACCGATCCGAAAGGACGTCTCAACTTACAGCTCGACCGATGGGCTATATTAAATACGAAAGCTGCTTAGCATGCGAATAGTGTGCCCAGCTGCGTTTGAAATGCGTCGAACAATAGAATACAGGCAATTCTTTGATTTATTAAAGCCATGCTTTAAGTCAATGCCAATTCTGGCAATATATTGTGCCCAACTGAAATAACATGTCAAGTGCACAAAAGACATTTGACTTGCGCACAGTGTGACCAACGGCAAATCTTTGATTTTATAACAAATTTTGACAAGTGTTATGGCAAATGCTCTTAGTATATTCATGCAAAAGAAAATATAATACAATAAATTAAATACAGACAGGTTATTAAGTAAAGTTTTAGCTCTACTAAAATAAAATATGGAAAATTCTTTAAGTAAAATAAAATAAAATACAATAAAATGAAATGAATAGAGATCGGTTATCAAATAAAGTTTTAGCTCTAGTAATAGAAAGTCAAGCACTGTAATATAATAATATACAATCTTTGCTATGTGCAAATGCATGTGATTTAGGAGATATCAATAAAAAAGTTTGAATTTCCTATACACATGAAATGCTTTTCCGATTTTTCGATCACAAGAAGTTTCGTAAGTTGTTGCAATACTAAAAGCCCATCGGCTGTTTAATTGATATTTCTCTTGTATTCTCTTTTTCGCTCCGAATTAAATATAGTCTATAAGTATGTATAGGAAAATGATATACATATGTTATATGTTATATGGATCTATAACAACTACAAAGTGTATTTATATTATGTGTGTGTTGCTTTTTTTTTGTTTATTGGCCCTATCAATGGTATTTTTATAAGCTGCAGACCAGCAGCCCACAATTACTTAATATGCCTGGGCTAAAAATTATGCACACCTAAACGTAATTACGTATGTGAGTGTGCGTGTGTGTGTGTGTGTGTCATGGGGCTGGAGAACGGCAGGAGGGGTGCACTGCTTACACGCCTGCTTTGTGCCGGCAAGGGGAACATTAGGCTTGGGGGTTGGGTTGGCTTTGCCCAGGTCGCTCGTTAGTCGCCATGAAATGCCTTCGTTCTGGGAGCTGTGGCAGCCAACAAATGAGTAGCAGCCCGCATGGCTCCAAAACTGCTACACAATACGCATCTCAAGCAAGCACACACAAACAAAACACCGCACACCAACACACACACACACACGCACACACCTTCAGCACCTGCATTGTGAAATAATGTTTTTATAAGCCACCTTTATGTGATGACAATGGGGAATCATTAAATGTCTATTTGCGCTTTTTTATACCCTGTAACCAACAAACAAGTACGAAACGGGTATAGAAAACCTGTGCTAAACCATGTAACAGGCTTAAAAGCACTTTGATCGTTAAATAACATTTATAAAAATAAAAATAATATAGCTAAAAATATAGGGAAGTGTTCGACTTTGCATCTTTTAATTTATACAACATTCATTTTTATACAAATACATGCATACATATAATTATTATAATTATTTATTATTGTCACAGAGACTATTAAGCAATTGTTGTTAACTAAGAAGACCGCCTTAATTTATGCCCACAAACTGCTCAAATATTGACTGGCATACATCAATTTTGCTAACAGGGTATCTTCTATTCGATCACATTACCTAGTTGTCATGGTTGTGCTTTTTGTTTGTGCGTTACGCTTTTTACTTTTGCTTTCATCCTGCCGCCATACCTTTGTGCGTATAGCAATGAGCTATTGTCAGCCTACCTAAATACCTTGTACTTTCTCTCTCTCCCTCTACAACTGTCCCCATCGCTCTTTTCTAGCTAAGCTTTAAAGACTGATAAGAATTGGGAATCATTTTCATTTCGCATATCGTGTAAATCTATGAGCAAAGCTAAAAGTTAACGGGACTCAAGCATAATGCGAGAATGGTGTGTGTGTGTGTGTGTGTGTGTGTGTGTGTGTGTGTGTGTGTGTGTGGGCGTAGAGTGGCACTGATAGACGCAGCTAATTTTGAGACGTCACGCATTTATCTTGCGCCACATGTTGGCAATCCTTCCAACACACGCACGCACACATGTGGCAACCCTTCAGAGCAGATTTTCTTAAGCGCTACTTCTCGGAATAAGCTAAAAAAAAGAGAAAGGAAAAAAGCAAAACAGTAAAAATAGAAAAACCAGCAAACAAAAAAACAAACACACACACAAAGCGTCATAAAATAGAAAAACTAACGAACTCGGGCAGCACAGCAGCCCCAGAGTAGGACAACAACAAAAAAAAAAAACAACAAAAAACGGAAAAGAATGAAAAGAAAAGGGTTACCGCTTAACCGCTCCCGCCCTGAACCCGCGCTCGCTGCCCTTAGCTATGTGCGTGTCCATCAAGGGATTTCCCTTCAATTAGGATTAATACTCCAGATACCAAAAACAACAAGCAACAAAATAGAAAAGGAAAAAATACAGCGAGTGTTGCGTACGCTTAACTAGGGTAATGCCTTGCATATGTACCATACGCACATATACACATATATGGAGTCCAGTCCGGAGTCCGAAGTCCGGAGACCCAAAAAATACCCGAAATCACCTACCTACCCATAGCGGGTGCAACTGCCATAAAGCTGGAGACGAGCTCAGGCCTCAAAATGGCGCACAATTGAGGCATTATTAGTAAAGTAGTTTTACATACCCAAAAACACAGGGTATACGCGACTTGTTAGTGCCCTCTCGTTAATACAAATTCTAAAGCGAAGACAGCAAGCATTTCTGTTGCTTACGACACGCGCGGTATTTGTTTGTAGATTACTATTTCATGCATTTCATATACATGGCAAATTACAGGGTATACGCTATAAAAGCCATAGCAAATATCTTTTTTGGTGCGTGTTTAATTTTTTTTCATTGGGTTGATCGATTCAGGATCATCACTTCATAGGTCTACTGTACAGGGTATAAAATGCCTAATCTCCGTTTGTTCGGTCTGGCTAGAGAGTCGACCTTTTTGTTTTTTTTTTGTATCTTGACAAGGACTTTGATGAGGGGCCGCTCTGTTTCGGTTTGCTTTGCCTTAACTTTTCTGGCACATTTTTTTATACATTTGTTTTTTTTGTTTAAATTGCTTAAAAGTACAATTTATCACAATTGGCAATTGGATGCTATGTGCGAGTGTGTTTGTGTACGTGAGTATCTGTGTGTGTGTATGTGTGTGTGTTAGTTAGTTGCCTGGCAACAACTTGACCGAGTTTCCAACTAGCTCTGCGGCTCCGAAAGGCCCACCAATGGCCCAGTGTCTCTCTCACTCTGACCACAGTGTCAAAATGGTTTTTCTCACATAGCTTTGCCTTTTTGTGTACAATTGCACTGTTCTTATCATTTCTTACCAACTCCTGCCCTTTCAATTCCCTTTTCTAACACACTTAGTGTGTAGTTTTAGAGATTGGGTCATTTGAACTTTTTGTTTTGGGTTTTGTGGTCGAAAATTTGTTGAAAACTTTTGTTTGTTCAATACGCCAAATTTATTGGTAAAAAGCGAGTATTGTGCTAGAAACTCACAGCGTAAAATAAAATAAACAAGAAATCGATAATTGGCACAAATGACTGAAAGTGAATCTATGAGATTTTGAAAAGGCATTAACAAATTTCAAATAAATATTGGCAAAAATTTCAGGAATTGAAATAAATTAAAAATTTTTTATATTTTTAATTCAGAGTAGGCCAAACTCTGGAGGGTTACTTTTATAAAATTGAAATTCTTTAAGAATGTATAAATATTGTATAAATATAAAATTATTAATATATATTTTTTAAAATTAACAAAACGTTGTATTCAGAAATTGTTAGAATATTTGACTATACCTACTATGAGAAATACTTAAAACAGTTCCATTATGTTATATAACATTGTTAAATTCGTCAATGAGATTAGTTAGTTAGTCTGATATCTGCAGAATGCAACAATTTATATCAATACAAATTATCGATTTATGTACATTCCCATTTACTTAACTTAAAAAAATATATATTTATCGATAACTGCTTACATTGTGTGCTTATGAATTTGCTTTTATATTAAATTCATTAACCTGTCGCAGCAACTAACACATTTTTTAATCAACTGTATACTATTCTTTATAGTGCCGGGCTAACAGCATATTTATCGAGTTCATGTTGTGTGCTTATCGATAACTAAAGACTAAATCACTTTGCAGCAGCCGCAACGCATACAAAAAATATGCAAATTTAATATGATTTTAATTTGGGCCAACAGCAAAACCCTTAGCAGCACACACGCACTCACACACACACTTACACACACACACACACCCTTACCCTCAAAGGGGCACTTTTATCACTTTGTGTAGCTGCAGTCATCATCATCGCCATTGTCATCAGCCAAACTATTGAAATGCTGAGTGAGAGTACGCAAAAAAAAACGACTGAAAAGTAGAAACAACGCGTTGCCCTCATCCTTGGCCCCTCCTGCTCATCCTCCTCTTCAGCGCTGGCTTTTTGATTCGCTTTCTTTGCATACTTTTGTGCGCGGCTGCATTCAGTTTCTGTTTGGGTTTCAGATTCACAGATTCCAGAATCCAGATACCAGTTGCCAGTTGCCATATCCACAACCCAGTTACTGATTCAGGTTGTGTGGCTGTGTGTGAGTGTGTGTGTGTGTGTGTGTATGTGTGCTCGTTCGCGTGTATTCGTGTTCACGTGTAGATTTTATTAAACATATGAATTCATTATGTAAATGCGACAACGTCAACGACAACGGGGACGACAACAACGAAAAAGAAAATTGTATGAAAATCGCCTTTTGTTGCCTGCTCCATTTCCATTTCCCCTGGCCTCGTGCCCCTTTGCATATAAGTAGTTGGGCAACGTGGGGTTAATGGGTTATGTGCTGTGATTTTCGAAAAGAGTGCTTTCCCCGGCCCCAGCTACGCCCTCAACTTAGCTGCTGCCGAGTCTTTTGTTGATTTTTATGTAAAGCGCAAATTGATTTGGCATTGGCAGCAACTGCGGGGGCAGCGGAAGCAGCCATAAGAAATTATTAAAATTTCCATGCAACAAAAAGTTGGTTCTGGCTTGCCGCTGCTTTCTGCTGCGGCTGCTTCTATTGTTGCCCTTTGTTGCAGCTTGTTGCTTAATTGAATTCCAATTGTGAGCGCGTGCTTGCCCCTTGATCCTGTACGGACTGCACTCGAACAACAATTACCGAACGAGTGGGCAGGCACCCCGACCCGATCGGGTTGTGGACGGTGTGTGGCAGGAATCTTGAGCAGCACAAATCACAGCGGCCCGGCTCAACTGGGTGGCTGTTAAGTTGTCCACCCAACTGTCTGTTTGTCTGTCAGCTATTGTTATTGTTGTTCACACACAATTAACACTCGAACAGGCCTTAACGCCGGGGCTTAAGTTGATGTGAGTGTTGCCGAAGGCAGGGGGGCTGGTTGGGCGTACATATATGCTACATATACCACATGCCACATGCCACGTTCCGGCCACCTACACACCCACACAAGCGGAGAATAACATGCCACTTAATTTCATTTCTTTTCATTTTGGCAACAATGCGACGCACAGTGAACGAAGCTTTGCAAAAATTGTGTTCATATTGAAATTATCGATAAATGTATCGATAAATTGCATTGTTATGTTGTTTTAGTTATCCGAAATTCAGTAACTAATATGTATATATACATATTATACAATAAATACAATTGTGAAAATTTGTAATTTCTACAAAATATCGATATATGTAATTTTCATGCATTAATATTTATCAAACATTATTTTTTTCCACAAAATTTTGTGATTTTTATAATCACTAATTAAATTCTTAAAAATAAGCTGCAAGCTTTGATTGGCATGTTTAATATATTTCGTGAACTTAATATAATAAAAGCTCAGATACAGCTTTCATGTGCTTGTAAAGCTTTTGTTGATAATTTTCTTATTTTCTTTTGATGTTTTCTACATTATAGTATAATATTTTTATTATTTTATTTATTAATTATTTTGGTTTTAACCAATTGTTTACGGAATTGGGCTTTTATTTAAAGATTAATCGAGTTTTTATCTATTATTGTTAGTTAAAGAGCATATATTGAAACATAACAAACATAACTGCGGCAGAGTATAGATATTGACTATCACACATGATCTAAAGTTGTTTTATGAATAATTTCTCCACATTTTATTTAACTTGATTTGAGCCCACTGTGCAGCATCTCATTGTTGCCACTGTTATTTTCGTTGTTGCTGTTGTTGTTGTTGTTGTTTTCGCTTGTCATAAAGCGGCGTGAATGTAATCAAGGCGGCTATTATTCTTAGATTTGAAGCGCAAATGAAAATGCCGGGCAAAGGCGCCAAGCAGCGAAGACAGCAGCTCCGCAGCTCCAGTGAAGGTTTGGGGTTCAATACGAAACAATGGCATCTGTATGTGTGTGTGTGTGTGTGTGAACGTCTGTGCCGCAACAGCAACAAAAAGGCAAACGCGCTGTCGCATACAAAAGCCTCATTGTTTGAGGTCGCGGCTGAGCAGCTGCGTATTTGGGGCGGGGGTAAATGATGATGGAGGCAGGCAGGGGGACAGAGGACTGGGGTTAGCGCAGACATGTAAGTGTTGCGGCTCATGTGCTTAAATATGCACATGAGTGCGTGTGTTTGTTTTTCCTTATTTTTTTTTTGCTCGGCACATGTATTTTTAAGTAACTTCGCACATAGTCAGGTTGGGCTCGTGTCGTGACACGAACTCGCACAGCTGGTCACGACAATCAAAAAAGATACATTAACCAAAAAACAAAATACAGCGCACAAATACAAAAATAATTGTTATTGATTATGAATGGTAAAAAAATTTCAGCAAATATGGGAAATTAAATAGTTATTAAAGTTAAAGACAGTATCGATAAATAATTGATTTTTGATTATCGAATATTTAAATTTAATTAAAACAAATTTGCGAATAAAAGAACATTTTTGGAAGATTCTATGACCAGTACATCAAAAGTAAACTGAAAAAAAGAAAATCGAACTGACGTAGAAATTTTCAAAAACCATAATCGATACTTGGTTTCAGAACTGTTTTCCATGTTTCTTATTATATGCTATTTATATTTGGTTTAAAACAGGTCCAAAAACAATTTAAATTTTTGGTAACTTAAATTTAAATAAATATAAAATTATTATATAATATTTGTAATACAATTTAATGGGTATATTTAAATGAAATATAATGAAATAAATCTTTAACTTAATTTGAAGAACTAAATTTGTTTATTTTAGTCCCGATTTTGGTAATTTTTTTAAATTATCGATAATCAGAGAAACTCCACGGTTTTTCAACTTCCCTTAAACTTCCCTTAAAATGTGCTGGCAGCGCCCTTTTGCTGCACCTTTAATCTATTATGCTCTTTGAAGGTATCAATCAATCAATACGTAGAGTGCACTTATATTGATGGCAATTCATTTGTACACGTTTGTCTGAGATTCAGTTTCAATTAGTTCATAATGAAAGTGCATTGCTTTTAATCGATAACGACCGCGAAATGGCGTTGCAAGCAGGGCCCCAGCAATACGCCCCCTAGCTATGTCAAGAGCCAAGCAGTCTGTGTATATATTCTGGGGCTTTTTTGGCCCAGTGTCTGCTGTGTGGTTTGGATCCGGTTCCGGTTCTGGTCGACTTTTTGGCCGTTGTCTGCAGTCGCCTTGTCCCACGTTGGGCGCCAATGGCAAACAATCGCATTGTAATTTTTCAGTTGTTGTTGCTGACGTTGCTGTTGTTGTTGTCGTTGTTGTTGTTGCTGTTGTCGACTTTGGCTGCAGTTTTGCCAGCATTTTTGTCTTTTGCGAACAGTCGACGTCAATGCCACAAAAGCCACTCGAAATATGCTCGCTGCGCGTGTATTGGTGTGTGTGGTTGGGTGTGCGTGTGTGTGAGTGGGTGTTTGGACGAGCAAACAGAATTATTGAAGCGCGCCGCCCCAAAAACAAAAAAACAAGTAAGACCGTTGCAATCGGGTGTAACCGAGTGCGCAATACTCGTTCACAGTATAGTGACAGCTAAACTCAGTCGATAAGGATCTTAATTTTTATTGCTATTTTGGTAAATACAGATTTTGGTAATTTGTAAATTTATTGTAATGTATTTTATGGGTGCGGGATATTTAGAGGAGGTCATCCGAATATAGTCGGCCGAATTTGTTGACTTTAGCTTTAAAATTGTGGGGAATATGGATATTAAGCGCCTCCAAGTGGGCGTGCCAAATACCATTTTTTTATAGGAAAAAAATATGTTTGACATCTAGCTCTAAAACTGAGGGAGATATGTAGATTTAATCGATTTTGCATGTCCCCATTTGGCGCACCAAAAAATCTTAACGCTTTATCTCATGCGGTTATACACGAGTATAAAAAAATTGCGTTCATACGGACAAACGGCCAGGCCGAGGGACGGACAAACAGACGGACATCAGGACGGACATTGCACCAGCCCAATATACTCTTTTTGGCTTGGTGAACGAGCATAAAAGCAACAAAAAATTGCAACCATATGAACACCATCGGTCCTTTGGCCGGCCTTTTATGCTGCCTGCCTTCCACCCGGCTCCGCCGCCGCCCAGTGTGACGACCATCCGCTTCACTTAGCTCAGCGTCCTCGTCATTTCCCCAATGTTGTTGCAGCTGCAGTTGCCGTAGATGCGGCTGCGGCTTTTGGGTCACTGTAAAAGAATTAAATTACAGGAGCCTCTGGCAAAGGACTTGCCAAAGGCCGGCGATGTGCGTCAGGTCGATAAATGGAATATTGAACGGTTAACTGTGAGGTAAATTCCAAAAAATTTCAACGAATTTTCAATTTTGTTATCAGACGTCAACTGACACCTAAACTGTTGAACTATTATACGTTGAGGTTGTGAGGTTGCGAAGGTATTCATCTATTAAACTGAATAATCGAATAACACTGCTTAAAATTTATGCTGCCAACTAGTTCAGATTACTTTAAGCTGTTTCGTAGCTCATGAAAGGTTTCAAACACGCTCGAATATGGTCTAGGTACTTAAGAAGCGTTGTGGTATGCACTTAAATGTTTTCGCTTGCCAAATTAATTTCTAGCCCAAATTGGAGGCATTTTTTCTCTTTTATAAGTTGGTTACTCTCTTTGCCTACTACTTTTTCTTAAGCGTGAAATTCTAAGAAACGAAACTCGCATTATTAATTGGAGACGCCAGTGGTCTAAGGAGGAATCTAATCTATTAAAATTTTATGAACCAAAACAATTTTTTTAAAAGTGTGGTTTGGTTCTGATTCAGGCTTGGCTGTTTTTTTTTTGTTTGGTTCGGTTGGAAAGTGAAAAATATTGGATGTTCCGGGTTCTCGGTTCGCCTTGGCTAAAATATTAAACAGAATGAGTTTTCGAAACGATGATAAAATAAATGATGAATAAATACTTTGATTGTTTTGAATCATATACGAAACCTGTAGTTCAGATTATATTCAGTGGTATAATTATTCCAGTTGCCAAATTAATTTGTAGCCTAAATATTAACATGAATGAGTTTCAGGAACGGTTCATGAATGATTAATAAACAGCGTTACGCAGTTGGTTTTAAAGATGGTACGAAACTTGTTTATTTCTGAACTATTCGGAAATCGTTATGGGAATCGTTAAGCCAGAAAGCCCGACAAGTTAAAGGTGCAGCTAAATAAGAATATCATGAAATCAGCCCCACCACCTGACTGCCAAGCAGCTGCCACCCAAAGCTGCCCCAGATCAACCCACTCTCAGGTCGTAGCTTTGACATTTTGTGGAGCCCGCTGGCTTTTTGCAGTGTCAACAGCCGCAGATTTTGCGCTTGTTGTAGACCAATTTTTGTGTGCCCCAACTTTTGACTGCTCAAGCAGCAAATCATATTGCTATATAGAGCGCTGTCCCTCTCATACACTTGCTGGCTCAGTCACAGCTGAAACTTTGTCAACAATGTTGAATAATTAAAATGCTCCCTCGACAACAAGTCTGCTGACTGACAAAGACTAGAGCGACTTGGGCTTCTGCTCAGGCCCAGCTTCGGCAACGGCCTCTGCCAGTTGGCAGTTGCTCCCCGCTGTTGCTTGCATTGTTGTGCCAGCGACTTGGCAATTTATGGACGGTAGGGGGAAAGTGGGGGCGAGGTAGCGGGCGGAGGGGAAGGGGTGGGAGGCGGTGTCTTGGCGGGCCAGCTTGTCGGCGTCAGGTAGACAGGTAGACAGGCTGGCTGGCTGGCAGCAAAGCTCATCAGCAATTCTCAATTGCTATTATAATATTTTTTGCTTTTCGTTGTGCTCGTCGGTTTGGTAAACACCTGATACAATGGCAGCTGGGGGGCCATGGGGGCATGCCCCTTGTGCGAGGCAAGTTTTGCTTAATGCGCAGTCCCCATGCAGTGCCAAAGTTTGTCAGGCTAAAAATTCATCAACTTTGTTGCATAATATTTCAATAAAGCCTCAACACCACTCCGGCTGGCGCAAGCGAGAGGCGGATAGGACCTGAAAGAGCGTCAGCCGGCAATTGCCTGGCATCATCAAATTAAAGCATGCCACAGCCCGCGCACCCCTCGTTCCGTGGCGCCCAACAATAGTGCACTGGGGAGTGTTTTAGCTTTTGTGCAGCCTGAACAAAAAAAAAATAACCTATTGCAGCGACACGCTGACAGGGCATAGGGCAATGGGGGGCTTAGGGGGCTGCTCCCAGGGCGACATTTTCTAAAATGCAAGACGCCAGTCAAATTAGTTGGCTGCTTAATGAAAACTTGCTTCACAACATTGGCCTAATAGAATTTTCCATTAGGCTACAGCCAACGAGCCGAGTCGCAGGCGACATCACAATGCAAAATGAATTGCCGAAATTTGCGCAAAAATATCCACAGATTTTTAGCTGAAACAAGTGTCCCAGACTAGCAGATACCCTGTTTTATTAATATTACCATTTAGAAGTTATAAACTGAAATAAATGGCGCTCTTTTTGCAGTTCACTACTACAACGAGACTTATTCATATATTTGCTGTTCTCTATTCTATCATATCCTATCTTCATCATACCCATGTCCAATTGTCATAGTTTTCAATTGTCAATTGTCATGACTGGTGGACACTCTGTACTTAAAATGAAGAATGTGTTTTTTTTCCGAAGGAAGACAAAGATCTGTCCTTATGACCGTAGTTTTATTCGCCACCATTGATGCTAGAGATTTGAAACTTGAAAAATATAGTTGTGTATACTCGCGGCAGATAAATTATTAAGATACAAATCTGGATGGTTGCGCCAACTGGGGGCGTGGCAAATCAATTGAATCTATGTATCTTTCTCAGTTTTAAAGCTAGATGTATACAATTTTGGCTTCATCTCACCTTTAGAAATTAAAAATTTTTTTTCCAAAATACCAATAATAATTTTCAACATTTTCCATTATTCTAAGCTGTTTTTATATTGTGAACAAGTATTGCGCAGTCTGTTACACCCAACTTCAACGTTCTTTCTTGTTTATATTTTGTAGTTCAAATTCATTGTCATTCATATTTACGACATAGGGCATCGAAGGTAACTGTATCAAGTCCAGGTGATCGAGGGTGCTTTAGTTGCTTGCTCTTCCTCTCTGGCATGTTTTCTCTCTCTCTCCCTTTCTCTCTCTCTCACTCTCTTTCTTTGTCTTCATTCTGATGCCGCTGTGTCCGTTGCGGCCCGCACAGCTTGTGCATAATTTTGTATAATTTGTGTCCAATTAAACTTAATTAACTTGCGTGTGTGTGTTCGGCGAGCCAAGCGTAATTGTAAACCAGTCCCAATTTGGCGGCTGCCTTGTGACTTTAACCCGGCCGCTGCGAGAAGTCAGCGGAAGCAGTCAGATTCGTAATTATTACCACTTACGGCTAAATACTAAAGTTTCAAGCGCGCCAACATCTGCACACATATGTCTGTCTGTCTTGTGTGTATATGTGTGTGTGTGTGCTGGCCACAAAAAGTTTTGCGAGCCACAAAAATTTCCGTATCATGCAACCGCAACAACAACAACTGCAACAACATTAAAAAGTTTTAGCCGAAAAAAGCTACGGCGAGAGTTTTTCTAGGGATACACTTTTTGCCTTAATACGTTCGCTGTGGCTGCGCCTCTTCTTGTTTTTGTTTTTATTGTTGTTGTAGTTGTGGTTTTCGTCGGTGTTCCGCTTCCTGTTGTTCGGCTACTTTTCGTTAAATTTGCCCTTGCCTACTTTTTGGGACGCATTAAATTTATGCTTCCACCTTTGGACAAGGCATAAATCTTTGTTATGCCTTTTGCTACGTACAAAAAATTACAAGCTGCGGCCTTTTTTCGGCCCTGGTAATTATTTTGGACATTTCACTGGTTGTTTAACTTTTGAAATACCCTTACCAAAGGGTCTTAAGATTATAAGATTTGTTGTGTTGAAAACTCATTTAATAATTATGAAGGGAACGTAACCAGTCTTAGCAATAACGACATTCCTTTCATTTGTGATTAATCCCAACGCTCGTAAATTTACTTTTTGTCTGAAAACAACCTATATATAAGTTAGGGTATTTAATTTTCGACACCCTGGTGGTAATTTTTTCCTCTTGTTTAAAGTTTAGGCAGCCGTGTTTTATTATTTTGTGCATATAATTTTGAGTTTTAATTAATGTTAGCCAACTGGCCTTTGGCAATCCGCGAAAAACTTACAATTAACATGACTTTATAATGTGTTTGAAACGTTGCGCGGCATTTGAGGCATGTTGAGGCAAGTTTGTGCAACTGGACAACAACTTTTAGCCTTAACGTAACTGATCCTTTGAGTGGCTTGCAAAAAATAACTGAATAATATTTACTTTGGATTTATTTGGATTGCAAATTTTTCAATTTTTCAAATTAAAATTATAAACATGTCAGTAATAAAAATATTGAAAATTGCACATAATTAAATTGCCATTACATTTTATTCAGATTACAAATATATGCCAAATTGTATTTAAGAAGGCTGCCTTAAAACGTATATTTATTGCTTTAAATATTTGCATAGTATTTGCAGCCAATTTTCTTCGCTTTTTGCAATGTGACAACGGCAGTGAAATTGAAGTAAATTATCGAAATAACAACTTCCCTTTGTAGACTCACCTGGATCAAACCTTTAGCCAATCAATCAACCTGTCAGTTTTTGAAATGGGGCATATACCAACAGTTAACAACAGTTAAACTACCCACGCCCACTAGCCGCCCACTCACCATTTGTTTGGCTCACGCAATGTTAACTTGAAGTGTCCATTGAACTGCGGCTCTGTGTTTAGCCATAAAAAAGAGCTGCTGGCGGTTAAACGTTTCAATTTCCGTTTCCGTTTCACTGTTTCCGTTTGCATGTGGCCATTAATAAGCCTTTGATTGCCTTTGGAGATTTATGTTTGAACCTAGGTTTCCCCAATACCCCAATACCCCAATACCCCAATACGCCCTTGCCACTTGACATTCCATTAACGCGTTCTGCTGATAAATCGCATGCGGACCAATGAGGAAAAAAAGTGGTAACAAAAACAACAAATAATAATAAGCAAACTACTCGCACAGAACACAGGCAACACATTTCTGCCGCCTGACATTGCATTATTTATCGATAACAATTAGCAGTGATGCATGAAATGCGATAACATTAATTAGCCCCGGCCCGGGCGCACAACAATAGACCCCCAATGCCCAACAATTGGCGCCTGGTGGATTCGGCTATGCATATAAAGCATTCTCCCCATCTCACGTCCCTGCCACCCCCTTTGGGTGCTACTTGGCTGGAAACTTTATTAGCAAGGCAATAATAATAATACGCATTGAAAGTGCACTGGTGTGTGTGTGTGTGTGTGTATCACAGATATTTCCATTCATTTTGGGCCTGGTTCCTTTAGCTCATAATTCATGCCGCATATGAGCAAAGTTGAAGTCTGGGCAGCGATAAATATCGAGCACTCTTTGAGTGTTGATTGTATCGATATTTTGACATTTAATCTATTTTTAACACTTCTGGCTGATAAATCGGTGCAAAATGAAACTTTGTTTAGGAGAGGAAAAATGCGTTTACGTATCTCGAAATCATTTTAAAATAATAAATAATACTTTCATTTTAAGAGAAGTTGGATTTAATTTGAAATAAATTTGTATTTACTTTTAGATACTACATTATATTTTTTTAGATATTATATATTATTAGTGTTTTATATTACCATTAAATTCTTGATTAATTTTTGATCAGGAAAAACTGGCGAAATTTTTTAAAGGCGCTGCTTAATTTTCAACCAATTTCTATGCTCAAAGAACTGTTTTTTTCGCATGTTGTAAAGAACACCATACACACACACACACACACACACACACACACACACACACACACACACACACACACACACACACACACACATACATAGGAGCAGAGTGTCGGGCGCACTGTGGAGTGACACAAATACGAGACGACAGATGCCACTTAGAGGGCAGGCAGGGTACTGAGTGCAAGGGGTGGGGCAGGTGGGTGGGGTGGGTGCCGCACAGTGCCTAGCCAAGTTGGCAGCCATGTCAACACTTATCTTTATGAGTTTCCGCTTTCTGTAAAGTCATTGACATGTATTCCTCCTGCTGACTGCTGCATACTTACAGGCGCGCTGCGATGCCAAAAATAAACGCACAGCTGCCGTGCGAGGTGTGGCAAGACAGAGACGGGCGGCGCAGCAGCGCGAGAGGAAGTGGGGCGGAGCGAGCCTGTGGGGGAGGTGGGGCGAGCAAGAGACGTCAGCAGTCAAGCAGCTCGTAACATTCGCGCGTGTTTATTCGCTTGTTGTGTGTTTGTATGTGTGTGTGTGTGTGTGTTAGTGTGTGAGTGTGTGTGTATTGCCTACTTTTCGGCATCATTTGCAAATCTTACAACAGGAGTCGGCAAAAGCCCATTGCAAACAACTGCGTCGCGGAGCTGAACTCTGTCTTCTGTGGTGGAGTAACTAAGGCGGGTTGGGGGTATTGGGGCTAGGGGCAAGGGTAACGGTACTGGGCTGCTTTCGGCCGCGACATTGAGGCAAATTGTTGAAATCGCGAGTGCGCTTTTGGGCGTTAAATGCTATAAATTACATTTCGAATAGCATAAATAAGCGAGAAGCCAATGAAATTTACGCACACAAATATTTGGTCAGGTTAGACGGAAGGGGGGCGGCGAGGGGAGGGCGAAGCTGTTGAAGTGACAGCGTCTGTATCTGTATTTCGACACTCAGAGCACTCTTGATTTAAGTAGAATTCTTTTGCACAAAATGTGAAACGCACTTCATGGAAGTAAAAAGTCTCTTAGATTAAGTACTTAATTCTGGCTTAAATTTAATTTCGGGGTTGTTAATTTCGAAAAATTCAACACAATTCTCTGTTTTTTCTTTAAATGATTGAACTTTTTGTCTAGGACACTAAAGGAAGACAATTTTTTAGCTATCCACATACTTATATTAATATGTTTGTAAAATAATTACTATTTTTCGTTTGTTTATATTTTATATTCACTGCATTTTGTTTCTTTACGAATTTCCTCAACAATATTAAGCTGCAAATAATTTGTAAACAATTAACGTAGAGTTTGATATGCAAATGAGCAGCACGAGTCTCACTTCCACTTCAAAGAGCTGCTGGCCCAATTGTCCATTAGTTATTTGCGCTTCAAGAGCTGCCCGTATTTGACAATAGTACACCTGAGTGTCATACACACACACATACAAATATATATTTATAAGCTGCTTGAGCTGCTCGCATTTGGGGGCCATCAATGTCTGGGGCAGGCTAATAATTGCAGCCGCACAAATAATACGTATGCTTCAGTTTTGGCTTCAGTGGCTTTAAGGGCAACAGCTTGAACAGCTCTCACGCTTTTCACTTTTATTATCCTTTATGTGCAATTTCACACCTTCAATTGCACACACACACACACACAGCCAGCCATAAGCAGAAAACGAGAGGAGAAATAAGATGCCACACGTAGCAGCAAATCAAAATCTTGAATTTATTCCACATACGAAGCGCATGAATTTCAAATTACTGTGGGAACAGCACACAAAACAGAACCAGTTTCAGTGTGGCCGTACGGTGGGGGGGGGGGGAGGTAAAGGGGGATACGTCTTGCTGAGGGTGTGTTACGTAGTAGTCGACACGATTGTCCAAAGCCTGCACAAAGACGTGTGAACACCGACTTGCCCCATACACAAGCACAAAGTCAGTGGACTGTTCTTGCTCTCGCTGTCCCAGCCAATCTCTCAGTTTCTCTATCTCTCTCTCTCTCTCTCTCTCTTTCTCTCTGATGTTGCTAGTGCCATTCTCATGTTTATTTCCATTTCCATTGCCATTCACAGTGCTTGACTGGCAGGCGAAACGTGTGCAACACGTTAGATGTGGCAAAGAGAGAGAGAGAGAGGGAGACGGAGTCTGTGTGGGCATGAAAGAGAGCGAACATAGCTCTAATGACTGCCGCTGTGGCCGTATCTTAACATTTTTAAACCTTTTTTTCATATGCCTTTTGGTATTATTTGGCACCTTTTGTTGCCTACAAAAAGAATGGTGGGCAGGAGAGCGGCGGCGAAGGGGGCAGAGTGAAGCTGTGTGGCTGGTAAAGCGGCTCATTTGAAATTCATGCGGCCACTCACTGGGTGCATAAAGCAATCAAATCAACCACAAACACACACGAGTTGCCGCTGCTGTTCCTGTTGGGGCAGAGTCGCAGTTCAGGTTTTTAGCAGCTCTTTTGGTTTCATACACGTTTCACTCGTGTAAATAATAAATAAGCTTAGCATACTTTGCGCCGCACGCTGAACGCTCTGAACGTGCTAAGGCCAACATTGGCGGCATAAAAACGCTGACTATCGATTGCAGCAACAAAAGGAGAAGGGGACCCTGGCAGCAGGAGCCACCAAAATCCCATCAAAGCGAAAGCGAAAGCTGCCACTTGTGCAACCCTTTTATTATTATTTTATTCCTTTCTTTTTGTTTTTTGTTTTTTTTTTCGTTAGCAGGCCAGCCATGATTTATGCATTGAGTCCTGGCCAGGAGGCAAAGCTCTACCGCATTTGCATGCTAAATCAGCGCACGAGCTGCCACCAGTCCAGTCTTTAAGCAAAAGGAGGTGCGAGCTTTCACTGAGATTTGCATTTAAGATTGGCCTAATGCCACGAATTGATCTGCTCTTGATCTAGCCAAGCGATATAAACATGAGCTCGCACGCATTTAATATGCCAAAAGAAAAGAAACAAAAAGGTCTAAGGTAGTGCAATCGAAATACACTGGCCGAACTATTTGCGATTAATTTAGTTTTAATGAATAACAAATTCAATTCTGATAAATTTATTTATTTTTTCAAGTTTTTTTTAAGTTAAGAGTTTTATACTTTTAATTTAAATCAATTTCGAGCACCAGAAATTAAGAATTTATCTTAATGCAGGTTTAGTTTTGTTGTGGTAAAGTTTCACAAATTTTTACTTGCTATCCTCACAAATCGAAAGAAAATTGTATTTCTTCTCCTTAACACTCACGATTTAATTAAAGCTAAGCCGACTTTTAAAGGGCATAAAATTATAAACATGTTTTGTCCTTAAAAAGTGTTAAGCATTTATTTTATTTATTAAGAAAACTAAGCTTTTTATATTCAATATACATAAGAACTATTTATATTTAATATATGACAATCCAAAAAAACGTACTAGCAGATATTATCATCAGTGCCAAAACAAACTACCGATAGTAATTATTGGCAGACCAAACAAATGTTGCTAACGACAGTTACGCTGTTGAACAACTACTGACCATTCAACCTGCTCAACTGCAATGGCCCAAACCTTCGTGCTCCATGTTTCCTTCTCTCTATCGCCTCCCCTCTCACTCCCATCTGCTGCTCTGCTATGCTTTTTATGAAACCAATTAGTAATGCAATTAATGAAGCGCAATCTGTAAAGGAATAAAAAATATTATATATATATATATATAAAAAGGAAGTGGCATAATGAGAATAGTATAGGAAAAAATCAAAGGAGCGCATAAAAGTATGCAATGGAAAATAAAAACTGCAGGACGATGGTCTTGGGGAACTTAGACGCTAAATCGAGGGAAGAGATTGAGCTGCAATTGAAAGGAAAGGCCGGCAGGGGCTTGTTGGGCTGTGTAGCCAGGGGGAAGCTGATGCTGCTGCTGCTGCTGATGCTGATGCTGCTGCTGCTGCTGTGCCAACAGCAATTTGTCTTTTCATTAATTATTTAGCAAGCAAAGCGAAGCGAAGCGCCGGCACAAATGTAGGCGAGAAATGCCAGTGGATTGTGGATGGGCGAAGGGGGCGTGGCAGGCGCTCGTGCTTGCTAGAATATTGACAGTTAATTAATTGAATCTGTTCAACGTGTTGCAGCAACACCAGCAGCATCATCATCAGCATCCAACTGAATGGCTATTGCCAGTGGGCGTGGTATGGCCAAAGTTTGAAGTACAATTGTGCAAAAAGTTGCGCACTTAATTGTCCGGGCCAACGGAAATGCTGGCAACTAGTTACAAACTTGGCTTTGGTCAAGTTGCAAGTTGCAAGCTGCAAGTTGCCCGGGACTTGCAACTAGCGCATAAAGTCATTAAAGTTTCAATTCGATTGTTGTTCTCTCTCTCTCTCTCTCTCTCTCTCTCTTTTCTCTCTCTGCTCCTTTTTGCTAATGCAGACAAATTAATACTGCTGTAGCTGCTAGCAAAAAAAGTTGCTTAGCGCAGTGTCATTAAATTGATGCGAGTCCCAAAAACAATCGTTAGACCCATTTATGTGGCATACGCCGCTGATTAGTGGCAGCTAGTGAAAAACGCTGCGCTCAGCAAAACCAGCAGCGCCAAAAATCAATGTTTGTTAGATGCGGCAACACATTTAGGGGTTGCCGAGGTGCCACACTGCCTGTCACTTGTTATCAGTCAAAAGCACGCGCTGACATTTTATTCCTTCGTCAAACTCGTCCCCTGCAGCAGTTTAGATAGCGCAAAAAAAGAAACACATAAATATACATATATACATATATAAATACATATATTGGTATATACAAATTGTAGCCTACTTTTTGGCATTTGATTACGCATTTTATTGGGCCATTCGTTCAATTTGTCACATTGACAACTCACAGCTATCCAGCATGGCGAATGACGTTAAAGTCAAAAAACATACTAACTTTAAGGCCTGACGATAGCAAATTTCATTCTCACGCTGATAAAGCACAAATTGATAATTTGTTTTGTAAATGTATAAAGAATATATAATAGTTAATAGATTATAATCAATTTATGGATCATAATATTTATTGAATAAATTTATTATAGATGTATGTATTACGATAGAAAATTTAATTAAAAGTTATGTTTTAGTCTCTTACAATAATAATTAATATATTTGCCAATTCGCTCAGTTTATTACTTGCATTAATGGAAATATACTCCAACGATTTAATTAAACGTATCGACCACTAAAGCTGATTTTCGTAATTCTCTTCTTCTGCTTTACAATAAGCCAAGTATAAAATCATATAAACCATTTGATTTACTCAGGTCTCAGGAAAGATTAAAACAGTTTATATGAAAATAAGTTACATTAAGAAAAGAGCTTAAGTTTTATACCTGCATACCCAAGACATAAATATAGTATATATATAATGTAACTAATTTTATTTATACGATTTGCGTGAAAATGGTCAAGCTGTTCTATCCATAATATTAGTGTGTATAAAACCTAAGAGCGTTTTTTGTGCTTTGTATATCTTTTGTTATTTCTCTTGTGTTTTAACATTTGCTCATTTCGTAGCTTTTTAATCCAAGAATCAAAATTAACTTTGAATTATTGTGTGATTGCATTTATGCGTCGCCCGAGGTCCACGAGGTTGCCGCGCTCGTGCTACGTGGCTGCCAGACTTGACGATGCCAGTTTCTCTGCTCCATTAATTTGCGGCGCAAAAACCCACAAGAGCGAGCAAACTGTAAGGCGGGGCTGTCATACACTTACGCTTATCCAGACCCGGGCCCACACCCAGGGCTGATTGGTCACGTGCCTGGCGCACGGGGCTGGGCTTCAATTCGTTGTGATTGCTTTGTATCGATTACAAAATGCATTACAACATTGCCACATGATAAATAACATCGAATGGGCGGATCCGGGGGCGGCATAAGCGTGTCCCGGCACTTAAAATTAATGGAAACAATGAGCATCGCATGATCAATACGAGCTTCCCATGCGTGCTCAACATATTTAAATTCGGCTGCTCAAACATCAAGTACTTTATTATTGATTAAAAGTGAAGAAAACCATCCATCAGAACTTGCTAATTGACAGCTAGACAACATGCTCAGCCAAAGAAATTGAGCCTCCCCTTTATTTAATACTTACCTTCTCCTTTTATTCGGTTACGAAAATCTATATATCTCCCTCAGTTTTAAAGCCTTAAAGTTGACAAAAATGTTAACATGTAGATCTCTCCATATCATTCATAGCTCCCCATATAGCTTTGTCCAAACTGAACCCTTTTTTTTTGATAAAAAAACATGAACCCCAATTGATAAAAATTTTAATACGTAAAGTTCTCGGATCCATAGCTCGCATATTTCCAACTGACCAAACTACCCACTTCTGCCTCAACAAATTACAAAAATCGATATTTTCTCAACATTAATGCTGCAAGCGCATTATTAGAAATTATTAAAATGCAGTATTATTTTATGCGATGAACCAAATTAGCAATAATTCTTATGAAAGCTTCGGCTTATTTCCAATCAGGCAGTAAATATTTCAGATGGCCTTAGAACATAGCTGCCATGGAAATAATCGGTTGACAAATAACTAAAATTAAAATAAACATCGAAAGCATTTACTATACACACACAGCCTGAAGATACACTTAGAGAATTGCATAAGCGAATGAATTACAAAAGTAAGAACAGCTTTCATCAGAATTTTGGGATTAGAGAAATAATTCTTGACATAAATTGTTCTCGAGTTTATATTTTGACAAGGTTAATATGATGGTGCAAAAATCCTGGTTTTATTTTTTCGCGTGTACATATTCTTACATCCCTATTGGCCTCTCTCCCTCTCGCTGACCGCAGTCAGTTAGTCTTTCTGCTTGTTCAGTGTGACCATGTGCTATTAATAACAAATGAAATTGCCGCCAGGCTAATGCACAGCACTTTCGTAAGTTGTCCACGACGCAATGTGACAGTTGTTCTTGTTGTTGTTGTCGCTGCTGTTGTTACTGCCCGTTGTTGTTGTTGCTGCTGCTGTTGCCATTGTTGCCATTAAGCCACACGTGCCATTGTTTTTTTTACGCCATTATTGTGGCTGTTGTTGCCATGGTACAAAAATAAAATGCAATGACGTGATTATTATACAATTTGTATCAATTTACTTTTCATATGGCATGTGGCACAGACTCCACGCGCACCCCCTGCCCCCGCCAGCGTTCCCCCAATGCGGTTCGAATTGTTGTTTATTTATGCATTTCACTTGATGCTTATTGCATGCAACTCTTGCCCCCGGGCTAATCCTCAATGCCTGCAAAGGCCGCCCTTAAGTTGGCTTTATTACAAATGGGAATTATTATTGATATAAGTGGTGGTGGCAGTCAAGTGTGCGTGTGTGTGTGCGTCTGTGTGTGTGTGATACGCACAACTGAAACAACACGGAAGAACTTGTCCAAACTCCTGGGAGACGCTTCGATGTTGTACGAAGGGGGCTGGCGGGGGGAATTCGCTTAAGACATTGCCGCAACGTGCCGAAAGTTTTGTGATGCTTGGACAAGCGCCTGTCACACGCATCCTCGAAGCAGCACAAACCACAGACAGCACCCTCCCCCTCCACCCGCCAACCACGCACCCCTCCCCTTTGTCACTTGTGCTTCTCAAGTTTATTAAAGTGGCATAAAAGTGTCATTGGCGGTTAATGTTAGGCGATTAGTTGCACTAAGTTGACCAACACCACCAACCACCAACCACCAGCACAGCACCACCCTCTTGGCCATCTCGAGTGAGTGCGTAATTGAAAAGCAGTCCCAGCACAACTATCCGTATATCAATTTGGTGTTGATCAATCAGTTAATGGAAGGACAAAGCTATCAATTGCCAGCTATAAATATTGCTACTATCGAATATAATTTTGCCCCATATAAATGGATGTTGTTATTGTTATTAACCTAATCTTAAGTCCACTTTAACGATTTACTATATAGTTGGTTTGAGCTGTGGCCCAATATTTATATAAATATATATATTTAACGACATAATATATAAATATATAAATATTTAACAACATAATAGAAATTTGTTATGTAAAGTATTAAAGAATGTTTCTTTTCTTTCTTCTTAAAATTCAAAATCACAATTTAACATACGCTACAAGATTATATCTTATAAAGTTAGAAGAATATCAAATCCGATAACAGAATTTAACTATAAGTATAAATTTAAATTGCCCGGCAAGTTACGAAGCTAGACACGACTCGACTCGACTTTCAGGCAACGTGGGAAAACTTATTGAAAAGTCATAAAAACCATAAAATACAAGAGAATATCTTAGCCAGGCAGAAGAGCACGAAAGGTGTGTGTGTGTGTGTGTGTGTGTGTGTGTGTGTGTGTGTGTGTGCGGGGGAGGCGTGGAAAAAGCTTTAACTTGTCGCAAAAGCCGCATAAAATAAATACAACGGGGGAGGCGGGCAGGGAATAGGTGCGGGAGTACCGGCTGGCAAATGGGATAACCTGGAACACATTATGCCAATGCGATAAGCCCGCAAGCAACGAAATTGTTTTTGGCTTCGTCTTCGTCTCCGGGCTCTTGTGCCTTTGCTTTTGTAAATCATTTAACACGCTCTCGATTTTTATTTTAATGGCGTTGCCGGAAAGTTTTTAATGGCTAACGCAGCGGCAGCAACTACAACAACAATCGCAACAACTTGACTTGGTTTCGGGCCCTCGCATTATGGCCATCGATAATATGCGCAGTGTTTGGCTAAGTGGCAAGCATCCAGGCATCAAAGTCCTTTTATGGCACGCCGCAGCGCTCTCAAGATGTTACCAACTCCATTGCGAGCGATATATGGACGTGTGGGTGTGTGTGTGTGTGTGTGTGTGTATTGAATTATTTTCTGACTGCTTATTGCTCCGCATATTTCGCAGTTTTTGGCGCTTGAGAGTTCGCTGAGCTTTTAACGCACCATACGACTACAAATTTAAATGCAGTAGCTGCCAGTAAAACGTTTACGAATAAAGACAATTAAAAAATAGTAGGAACAGTTGAAAATGGTCTTAATTATTATTGTCCTTTTTTGTTTTCAGAAAAATGTAGATTTTTGTAATTTGTGGGGGCGAAATCTTTAAAGGCCAAAACTGTCTGCCAAACTTTGTGACTCTAGCCTAAAAATTGTAGGGGATATGGATTTTCGTGGTTTATCTGTCCACAAGTGGGCCAGGACAATTTTTTTATGAACTGTGGGGAGGATCATCAGTAATCTGTCTGTAAAATCTGGCTTATTTAACTTTAAAACTGAGGCAAATATGTAAATTAAATAGATTAGCCAAAAATCATAACACCTTAGCTCCACGTCTCTCTCAACAAGACGAACATCGCACTAAGCCAATATGCACTATATGGCTAGGTATATCTGTTGCCATTAGAGAATATAATTTTGCACGCAAGCGAACTAAAAACAAAGAAAACCTATTTAAATTGTTAATGAAATTTGATAAGTATGCATAAATTTCGAGTGAAACGGGAAATGGGATATTTATAATGCAAACCGAACCCATTTAGCATTAAAGTAAAGCTATAAATTCAACACTTGGCATTGCTTTGGTCAAGTATCACCTAAAGTTTCAGCTTGTTTGTTTTGCCTCTCCCTGTTTCACTCCCTCTCTCTCGTCTCTCTCACACTCTGTTCTTGTCATGCCTTTCAGCTTGCATATGTGAAATGCACAGGCGTCAAATGTTAGCGGCAATGTCAGCAGCAAAGTCCTGCAGGATGCTTGCTGAGCGCCCCGTGCAAAACTCATGAAATCACAATGCATGCAGCGTGTGTAGATATGTGTGTGTGTGTGTTAATGATAATCATGAATATTGTGCCGCTTGTTTGGTGTGTGTTTTGGGCTCTGGACAAACTGTTTGCCTGTTTGCCCAACAAAATGTTAATATGCTGAGGCAGCGTCCCAGAAGCCAAACCGGCGGGCGCATTGCCTAAATATTTGATTAGCTTTGGCTTCGGCCAGGAGTCCTCCTTAATGCACAGCTTTTTTATTTGCCCGTATTTTGTGGCAGACTTTTGTGCGCAATGAAATCAACTTAATTAAAGTTAAACAAGCAGCTAATCAAATTTGTATTACATAGTCTTAACTGGCTGCCAGTCCCAACACCCTTCAGCGCCAGACAGTTAACTAAACGTGGCGTAATTTTATTTTAAAAATGCATGTGTGTGTGTGTGCGTGTGTTTGTGCACGTGTGTGTGTGTTTGTGGCTTACACAGTCCGGCATGTAGCGAAATATTTGTTTGTTGTGGGTTTTTTTCACCAAGTTTAATTTTTAGTTTACTTTTATTAAATGTACCCTTTAACTAAGGGTATGGGTTCAAAGGGCAAAATTATAAGGTTGTGTCTGTTACAGACAGGCTAAAAGCTTCAGACTTTTAATTAAAATTATGAAGAAAAATAAATGAATTACAAAAATATGTAAATATGTATGTATGTATGTAAAAATAACTAGTAAATTAATCAAAATGTAGTAGAAGAGCCGGAACTATTCATGTATGTATTTTAATACGTTCCCGAAATAAATTTGGAATTTGAAAATCTTTTATATACACACATATTTGATTACCATCTATAAAATCTCAAATGTCACCTCAATTCCATTCAAAAGTCATTTTAGAATTATTAAGCGAAAAGTGTTATATGAGTACAAATTCGATTCGAAATTGTACACAGGGTATATCCTTGTCAGGCACACTCGACTCTCATGTTTTGTAATGTAATTTAATTTTTGCTCGCCTCCGGGCGCAGGTGCATTAAAAGTGCATGGAAGGCGAAGGAGGGGCGGGGGCTTTGTTACACATTTTTTTTATTTGCTACTGTGCACACCAATTTATGCGAGTGTGTGTGTGTGTGTGTTTGAGTGGCTTCAAGTCAGTATGACTGACGACAGCTGCTCGCTGGCACCTTGGAGCCACCAGGCGCGCCACATGGTCGGCGTGCGGGACTCGTAGTCGTCCACGTTGTAGTGCTCGATCTCCTCGTCGCAGCTCCAGCTGCCGATGATGTTGGGCCGCTCCGCCAGGCTCGCGTTGGAGCTCAGATTGTGTGTGCTGTTGTTGTGCGGCTGTGTGGTGATCGTGATCATCAGCTCGGGCGCCAGATCCTTCAGCTGCAGCTCCTGGCATTGCTGTTGGCTGCCAGTTGGCGAGGAGTTGGCGCTGCCGCAGCAGCAGCAGCAGCAGCGACAGAGCCGCAGACACATGACGTCTGCGGTGGGGCAGGGGTGCGGATGGAGCGGGGTAACAGGAACGAGACAAGAAACATGGGAGAGGTAAGAGGTATATTAGCTGATGATTGCCACTATTCAAAAGACGTGAGGCTGTTAAAAAAGACAATAAAGAAAAGGAAAAACAGAGGGAGCTAGTGTTTGAGTTAAAGAGAAATAAAATATGTGGAGATGGAGAAAATAGCCTTGATAGAGAGCAGTATTAAGACCACAGCGAGAAGGAGACAGGCAAAAGGAAAGAGGAGTATTGTGAACGTGCACGGTAAAAGGAAAACAAAGATTACAGCCAAATCTTGTGCAACATTAAGATCTTACAAGTTTTATAAAGGAAACAGACAAGAAGTGTTACAGTTAAAACATAAATTTTTTCTTTTATTTTTATTGTATTGTTTTGCCAGGTTTTGCTGTCTTATGAACAATAGGTTACGTTCAAATTATCTACATATTACAACATAATTTGTATACAAGAAATGAGAAGTGTAAAAATAGCTTAAAAATATAGACATACATATATATATATATATATATATATAATTATTTATATATATAGAGTATAGAGTAGAGTAGAGTATGGAGTAATACGTGGAATAGATCCGACAGGTAACTAACTGTGACCAACTTACATAAACAAAGCAATGGAGCAGAAAAACGCACTAGGCGCCTAATTTGCGCCAGGTGGAGCGAGCTCTGAAGCAAGCGGCTGCATCTAAGTCAGGTCGGGAGAAGCTGAGGCAATGTTCAGTGATCGAGCAGCTGTTCCTCAACGTTATCCAAAGTGTTCAGCGCAGTGGGGAGACTGTGGCAAGTGCGAGTCGAGACTGTTGCAAGGCGACGTTGAACGCCAACGTTTTATATAGACGAGGCGGGTAATATAACGAGACTTTTCCAGCGCCCTCCCACTTGCACACCCGCTGCAGTTCTCATGTTTCCTTTTATCAAAAACAACAACAAAAAAAAGCAAACTGTTTACAATTTATGTTTTTTTTTGTTTTTGCTGGAATTGTGCGCAACTGTTTTGCCAGACGAAGAGAGCAAGTGGAAGAGAGAGAGAGAGAGAGAGAGAGAGAGAGAGAGAGAGAGAGAGAGAGAGAGAGGGAGCTGGGAATAGCTCAAATGAATAACAAATTGTAACTGAATACAGCTTCGAGTACTCATTATCAGCAGCTGCGGCAAGCTCGTTTCGTTTCAAATTAATGCAACATTCTGACGATGAAATAATTATGCGAATTATTATATAATCACTATAAATTATAAATATACATTTATGTGTGTGTTTAAATTATTATTATTATAATTATGCTTAATACTGGGGCCATTTTATCAGAAGCTGCTGCCGATAATCATCACATATAAGGGCTTTAGGGGGGGAGTTGACATATTGTGTTACCAATTTGCAAATGCAAATGCGTTGACAGGCGTCTAAAATTTCACGCACAAAATGCCGCAGAATGCTGACAGTTGGCCAAAAAGCCTGCTTAGCGGGAACGGAAGCTGAAACCGGCGCAGGAGCAAAAGCTTTGTGTAATTTTATCACCCCCAACGAAGTTGGCTTTGAACTGTGGTGACAACGATTGATTTTTCGGTTTCGTTTTCATTTGCTCTTTGATTGATTTAGCCAAATACCTTCGACAAGAGTCAACATACAGCTGGCTAGAAGGCAAAATAATGTGCACCGTTGCCCAGATCCACATCCGTGAAGATTTCAATTTCATCTTTGACGGCCACGCCCGAATAACGCTCACTGGGGGCGGCTGGCTCGTTGGCCATTGGCAGCGGCAGATCTGGCAGCAATTTGCTGGTATGAACATCCGCACAAATGTTAATCTCCTCGAGACGGGCGGGTGAATGTGAGCCGCGCATTGTGACCGCTGCGGGCGTTGATTGTTCCGGCTGTGCTGGCCGTAATGTTTCCGTAGCCAGCTCCGGTTCGTGCTGCAGGTGCGACTCCATCTCCGGCTGCGACTGCGACTGCGGCACCGGCACCGGCTCCGCGCCCGGCTCCGCGCACGGCTCCGCGCCCGGCTCCGGTTCGGGCTGCTCGACTTTGCTGTGACTGGGCAGCTGCTGCTCGAGCTGATCGGCGAAGGTCTGCTCATCGTCCTGATGCTGCTTGAGGCAGAAGGCAAACAACAGGCACTCGGCAAAGAAGCGCATCGCTTGGCTGCCGGGCCAGAACTGGCCAGTGGACGGGCGCCAGCGGCCAAGTGTCGCCAATATATAGACCGCGGCCTCGGCAGTTGCTCACTTAATTGAAATGCAAATTGATTTTCACTTTTGGCACAGGTCTGTCAGCTGTTTGCTTATCGATCGCGGCGAGGTCGCCAACGGCAGCTGCTTCTTGCATTCTTTTTTTCTTTTTTACAATTTTATTTAATTTTTTTTCTTGCAGTCCAACTCAATTGTTTCCCTCGCGCGCCAACAGTTTCAACTTTCAATTAGCAAAAGATTGTTAGGGGTGCGGATAAGGAGGCGAGCGCCTCAGTCAAACGCAATTTACACTTTTCGTTGCCTACTTTTGTGCGCCACGCCCCCGTACCCGCCCGAAACTTTGGCTCTAATGAGTTTTGCAATTATGCAAAGTTGAATATAATTACAAAAGCAGCTCGAACACAAAATTACCAGAGAAGAAATTCAAAACAGGATGAAAATAGAAGCATATACAAAGGAGCTGGCGTTATAAATACCCCTACTACCCATAACACGATGATAAACGCTGCAAACAATCGCCTCAAACAGTCCCTGGTTTCCGTCCAAGTGTGCAATGGCAGCAAACAAAAGAAAGTGTATTCGAGTGTGTTATCATTTTAATTAAACATACTCATTGCCAATTCAAATCTCTGTAATAATTGAGACATGGATATAATTGAGATTTCGAGCTTATACATTAATTTCAGTTCGTCATTATTACCGAATAAAATAATAATAAATAATTACATTTTGTCTTAATAATTATTATTATTATCAGTGTGTTCCTGCATTCCATTATTAGCTTGTCGCATATATTACGTCGTTGCCCAGCTAAGATCAGAGGGTATACTCGTTTATAATAAATGTATATTCATATAAGTCGTATATGTTTAACCAATATCCCATAGTTAATTCACTTCTACTGTGTCTGTCAATGCATTATAGTATTTTGTAGGAGATAGTCATTTCAATATATTTAATTTATAATATATTTTTCATAATTATTTATTTCTCATACTTATGATTTTAACATAAAGTAACCTATTAAAATGTACATCTATATTTGAATTTTCACTTTATATTTATGTTTATATTGTACTTTTTTACTAATATACTCTTTAATCTTCCGGTTTTGAAACAATTCATAAAATTCTTTTCCATTATCCAAGATCAGAATTATAATTAAATTAATGATTATAGCTGAAAAATAATTAAAACTTGTAAACAATGTTATTCAGCAAATTCTTTGGAATTGGAAATAAAAAATTTAAATAATTGAAAACTTAAACTTCTTAAAAACTAATGAAAATTAAAATAATAAGACTTCAACTTTGTACCTTTTTAATCTATAGTCGAAAGTAAAATGTAGTTAGTGTATTAAAGTGTTGGTGTGATAATTCTAGGTGTTGTACTGTTTTTTTCTTTTTTACATTCTGTGGCAGGCAAACTAGAAAAATATCAATGTCATTTACAGGCCTTGGGCCAAATTGGGGGTTGCTTTTGTGAGTTGTATGCGCGTGTGTGTGTGTGTGTGTGTGTGTGTCTGGTTTGGGAGGTTTGTCTATTCTTGTTGTGGTTGTTGTTGCTGTTACTGTTGTGTGTTATGTAATGTTAGATGTCTGTTTCATGTGTTTTGTGCGTGTGCTTTTTTGTTGCTGGGGCACATCATTGCGGTTTCACTTGGGTTGCCCGGCGATTTGCCACTGTGCAGTATATGCTGAGGATTTCGTTGTTGTTGTTGGTTGCTTGTTTATTTGGCTTTGGTCTCGTGGCTGTCAAACCAAGCGCATAACCGCAGAGAGACGCAAACAGAAGCAACAGCAGCAGTTCCACCCCGAACGGCCCGTGTTGTTGCACGTTTGTTGCTTGCCACGCAGCTATTTTCAATTTGTGTTGCATAAGTTCGAGCATCGCCCAACTAAAATGAACGCTGCCGACTGCAAATCTCATTTACTCACTTTAATACTTTTTTTCATTTCGTTCATATATTTTTCTTTTTTTTTTTGGTTTTGCGTGGTTTCTTCAGTTAGCAAATCCGTATACGATTCCGTGTCGCATCCCAGACCGTGCTCTGCGCTTGATTCAACCCCAAATTGAGAACCCATCCGTTTTTTCTTTTTTCTGTTTTTTTTTTATTTTATTTTTGCCAATGTGTTTCTGTGGCTGCTTTTCCTCCTCCTCCTTCTGCTCGTCCGCCCGCCTCGCCTAGTCCTGGCTGTTGTTGCTGCTGCGGCTGCTGCTGCTGCTGCTGCTGTGGTCATGCCCACTTGATGCGTATTTAATTAACGTTAATTGAAATTGATTTATGTATGCAGTGTGCGTACGCTTCCCCCTCCGCTGTCTGCCCCTCGCCCCTGCCTCAGAGAGAAAGCCCCTTTTGCTACTCACCCGAAAAATATGCTGCGTGAAATTTGCGGCAAGCTGTTGGGTGTCGCCAGCATCGCCATCGCCATCGCCATCGCCACTCGCCCAAAATTTGCTGCATACTGAACCATGAAAAATTTGCGGCTTCATTAAATTGATTAGGCAAAATAGAAAATTTGGGTTTTCTGCAACTGATTTCAAGCAAATTAAGACATTTATTTTAAAAATATTGTTGGGTGGGCGCTTAAAAAAGAGTAATAGAAAAGGGTGAAGCTTGTTTTGAAGTGGGCAAAATAAAGCCCAAGAATTAGCTCACTTTGAAACTGTTCCAGGTTCAGCTTTTTGTTTACGAGCTTTGCTGAATATATATGTAGTACTTAATCCAAGGAAAACATGTTGCAAAGCTAGCTTAACTTAATTATGGAGCTTACACTTGATCTTCTTATAAATAATTTAATAACATTTTATTCAAGCTTGTAAAATGCTTTATTTTAAAAATTGCAAAGCTGTCTGCCTTTATATTTAAAATATTATAAATAAAATTGTTCGTCCTTAGGGCAGTTTTAATATTGATCGACCTTAGAAACTATTGTGTCATTTTTTTAAAACTAAAATCTTCTAAATACTGTAACACTTATATTCAAACATTAAAACCTACCCATAGTAGAGCATATTTGAGTCGAGCATTATTTCTGAAAGTAATCTTTGGTTTACTGTACATTGAAGTCAAATCTTGATCTTGGCAGCTTTTAAAGGGTCTAGCTATAATTAAATAAATGAAATACGATTCCAATGCTTAACAAAAACCCCCGACACGGTATTTTCGTTCGTGGGGCTGCCAATCTGATTTTTGATGCTTTTGATGTAAAAACTAATCAAATCAACGCACGGCTGCAAAAGTTGCGTTCGCAGCTTTTGGCACATAAAATTAACGAGCGGCGCCTGGAAGTATGCAATGCGTTTGCGCAATTTCCACATCATTAATTTTTTTCATTTGGCCAGAAAACAAGCGCAGCAAACGCAATTGCAAAACAACAAATGCTAACAGGCCCCATGCTCACCCCAACTCCAATCCAATCCAACTCCACCCCCGGGGCAGGCCCCGGCAGAAAAAGAACATTAAGAGAGCTCAGAAAAACACATGTGAAAGCATCTGCTGTTGCTGCTGTTGTTGTTGCTGCTGTTGTTGTTTTTAGCTTTTATGTTGATTTAATTAGAAAACGCAGCGGGCGCAACTTTTCCTGGAATCTCTTTTATGGCATAATTTTAGGTGCTGTGCCCGCCGAAAAACGAAATCGAAGCAGCCCGAGAGGATTGTTGCCAGCCAGCACAAAAGACAATAAAAACCGAGAAGAGAATAACGAGCAGCCCCTCCACCTGCCCCAACTACCCGAGCAAACCATGCACAGTGGATTCTCGTAAATTAGACAACGGTATTCTGTGCGTGCGCAAATAAATGTATTGCATACTCTTAGGCACCAAATGGCAACAGCAAATGTCTTGCCAGCTACTTTTGCCAATAAAATCACTCATACGACCTGTTAACCGGATAACACACACACAGAGCTATATATTAATTTCTTGCTTTTACTTATATTTTCTTTCTTTCTTCTTTACAGGTAAGTTGCAATCCGTTCGGAAACTGCTTTTTGGAAGTGAACTAAAACTTAAATTGAAATCATTTTTTGGGTTTTGTCAGCTGTGAGTAGCGAAAAAGTCAATTAAATATTGTTCATCGCGGCATTAATTAAAATCAAATGCATTAACATTAGCGTTTTATAGATATTTAGCGCAAGCTTAAATTAAAATGTATAATTATTTATGTTGAAAACATTTGCTTCTGGTCCCAAATGGAAATCAGTTAATCAGTTAAATATGTTCGAATGTAAAAAAACAAAATATATTGATGCAAATACCTTTAAACATTTTATTTTGTCCGAAAAACTTCTAAAACACATTTTCAAACACAGTTGAAAATTTTTAACGTAATAAAAGACACCAACAAATAATAAGTAAATATATATATATATAAATTTCTATTTGAATTGAAAGTAAGACAGTTTTTTTTTGTAATAAAAATATTTTGAATAGGTTAGTGGAATTATTCTTCATTGTATTATTATTAGTGTAATATGTAAAGATATTGCAGTAAAAAATTAACTGATTGACGTCAAAGAAAAGTTATATAGCATACCACTTTATATATCTACCGACCACAAGAACAATTTCAATCATTAGCAAACTATGCGTAGACGAATGCCCAAAGCCAGCTGGGCCAACCGAAAAGCAACAAAAACAAAGCAAATAATTTCCTTTTTGTTGCTTTCCTTGTTGTTGTGGTTTTCTAATTCCGGCAACAATAAAACGTTGTCTAGAAATTTTCCTAATTACGCGTTACCTGCACGTACGCAGGGCCTGGCTAGAATACGCGCGGATGTTGGTGGGGACAGAGATTTGCAAATGGTTACGCCCCCACGCCTCCCCCGGCATGCCCTCAAGTCAATGGGCCACAAAAAAGGACGAAACAAGAGCGCGGCTAGCGCAAAAATTTCGAATGCCGGCGAAAAAGCAAAAGCGCTATGTAAATTCTGTGTGCTGACAACAAAACCCCCTAAAACTCGGATGCCAGCGTTACAAACCCCTCCACCCTTACACACACACACACACACGCACACACATTTAGCGCTTCTGTGATTAACAATTACAAAACAGCAGCAGCAAAAACAGAAACAGAAACCTCAGAAGCGTTTCCCGTATCCAAAAACCGACAAACAATACGCCAGTCGCTTTGTAGTGGGGGACCTTGCAATACTGGTGGGGGCTGGCTGGTGGAGGGGGGCGGCTTGGCATTTGCTGGCGTCCGCTACGTGCGTTGCCATAAGCAATTTAGCTAATTTTCTACAACGACTAACGCAAAATAATCGAAGCGTAAGATAACAAAAACAGTTGAGCGCCATCGCCTTGTTCTTGTTGTTGTTGTTGCTGTTGGTGCTGTTGGCCTTGTTGTACTGCCACAGCATCTGAAACAAAAACCAAAACAAAAAATATTTATATATACATACATACATACATATATAACAAAGGCAGCAGCAGCTAAAGCATTGGTCATGGCCCGGCAGGAAGTTTGGCCAGAGTTGCCATCCTCTTGGCCAGATTTTGTAGTTGTTACGTGGGATTTGTTATGCGGTTGGTATATTTGCCACATGCGCCCCGCAGGCCACTTGGCAATTGTGCTACGTATTATCATTTGCAATTCAGAATCTCAGTTAGTATTTTGGTTTATGTTTTTGTTTTTCAATAACGCCTGATAAGCCAGCTGATTTTGCTGGGAATTTCTCATGTTCTGTAAAAGAATCATTTATTTTGCTTTTGGAGATGCCAAATTTTACCTGCGCTAACGAATGCTGATCGGCTTGCAATCAATTCCCAATCGAAATATGATTTTGTATTTGTGTTTTGCCCAGGAGCTTTCAAGTAAGCGTGCAGATTACATATTGAAATATTTTTGAATCTAATATGCCCCGCTGGGTGTGCTCAAAATTGAATTCCACAAGCATTCGATTCTATTTTCTATGTGTATATCATTTCGCATTGAATTTCCAGCAATATCCGAACTTCATAAATTCAAATTCACAGTCTAAGTAGTTTCTTTGTTTGTTGTTGCTGCTGTTATTGTTGCTGTTTTGTTAGGCAGTGCATAAACATAACAATAAATGTAATGCTCTGTAGTCGAGTGTATGCGTAGTTTGTAATAATCATCATCATAATCATCATAAACGCCATAACATCGGCTTGGGGCAGGTTGGCAGCTCTCTTTGCACTCCGTGCTCTGCTCGGACAGGTCGTTTAATAATCGTTGCTTTTTATGCCCTTGCACATTGGGCACAGGCTAAGAGGGGGCGGCGAGCGGACAATGGGCTGCAACGTGTCTCTGTCCAATGGAGCAGCTAAAAATCTAATTTGCCTTTGCTACAAATATTTTCGAGCCCCGCTCCCGCTCCCCTTCCCTCTGGCTGTACCTTTCTCCGCTGTGGCAAATGTCCTTTGATTGAATTTTAAATAACGCCTCAAGATGTGTCCAGGTAGGGATAAGTTCTGTCTCTCTCTCTCTCTGTCTCTCTCTCCTCTGTAAAGTACAAGTGAACGGAAATGGAAATGGCATTAAAATGTGCTATTGTTGAGCATCAAAAACAATGCAACGTTATTTGAGAATTACTTGCATTTATTTGTAGATTTTCAACACATATTTATTGTTGTTTTAGTTTAATTTTTTAATTTAATATAAGCTGACATTTGTGGCACATTTTCTATTTTTTATTTATTTGTAGATGTTTAAAGCACATTGTTTTGTTGCAAAAGAAAATACATTTTGTTCTTAATTAATTTAGTTTCGAATTTTTTATAAGCTGTCATATAAGCTTTGTAGAATATTTCATATTTTTAATTTTTATTTATTTGTAGATTATAAATGCATATTGTTTTGTTGCTAAAGAAAATACATTTCCTTTTTTAAATATTATTTGTATTAACTATTTATAAGGTGTCATATAAGCTTTGTGGAATATTTTGTCGTATATCCTTGCCAGGTATTTAATCTTCTCGTTCCCTCTATTTTTCGCGTACCTTGAGCCGCAGACTAACTGCCTCGCTGGCCAGACAGGCCAACCCACGACGATGAGCAGCTGAACGTAGCCCCAGCTTCGACCCCCCCACCCCCTCTGCCCCCACCACTCAACAGCTAAAAACGTTCGAGTGTTCGTTTTGTAAACGTGTGTGAAAGTGAATTAAATAAATTTTCGTTGAATTTCCGTTGGCAAGACAAATGCGCTTATTGACTTGAAACGGCCGCGCATAAATTTTCCAGCTGCTACTTTGGCTTTGGCTTTGGCCCCGGCCAGCATGTCTTACAGCGACAGCGGCAGACATCCTTTTCAGAAAGCTCGAGTCCACCTGTCTGTGTATAAATTAACTGCAACTTTAACTGTCTGCCGCCCGCTCCTTCTCTATATTTCGCTCTCTCGCTCCTTTGGGCAAGGTGTGACAAATGTTCGGGTCCAAAGATTTGCAGCTCAAGTCCCTGACAGTTGTCTGGCGGGTTAAAAGTGCCGGGATCTGAGCGGGGACTTGAGCCAGGACACGGTGTCCAGGCACTTAAATTGATTGCACTGCATTAGCGTTATGCAGCATGGACACACACACATACACACGCACGGATTAGCGCTGCAAAACTCATAAAGAGCCCTACGACATTTTTGGAGGTTCAAGCTCTGCACACACAACTATTTTATTTTTGGTTTTAAAAAGCTGTTTGTGAATTCATAAGCTCTTTCTTAAATCTTCTCTATAACTCTCACGCATACATTCACACATGCACATACATTGTGGCATATGCGCTCTTGCACGCGCGCTTACTCTCTCGAGAGCGACATTGATTTGCCTCTTCTCCTTTATGCCTCATTCGTGATTGCTTCGCTGGCAGCAATAAAAATGATGTGTCGATTTGAATGTAAGTACTGTTTTTTCGGGCCAGGATTAAAAGATGTACAGCTAAATTTGTTCAGGTAACAACTACAGGAAGGCTTATTTAATGTGGACTTTAGAAAAACTCTTGACGACCGTAAATTATTGCTAGAACAGATGTTTAATCCATTGACGAAGGCCAATCAAAAAATCCAACTTTTTCTTTCTCTCTTTCTCTCTCTATCTATCTCCCATTTTATCGCGTTGGCCTTGCTCAGCTTCTTTATTATATTTAAATCTACGTGTAGCTGGGATTCCATTTAATTTCTCAGCCAATGCCGACAATCACGCAGCGAACTCCAGCACGTCCTTAAGCTTATCCTTCTGCACGCACAGCCCAGATCCCTGGCCCTCTCTGCTATCGCATAATTGCATAGGCGAGTTAGTACTCATTAAAACCGTTAATCGCTGCGCTGCGCTGTCGTTTCGATTACGCTTTTATGTGTTTGCATTTGGAGGACTTTACTTTTAATTCGGTGCCAATGTGAGCCGGCACAGAGACAACTCGGTGCCCAAACCGATTTGCATAAATTTACGTGCTCTGATAGCCCCATCCTGCTACCCCCTTGCCCACCCCCTCCCCCTTGGCATGATGAAACGCTGTCGTCGCTGGTCTATAAATGCCGCGGGCGCTGTCCACGCCGGCGACGACGTCGAGGATGACACCCAGAAGTGCCTGAGCCCGTGGAAGACGCAAATGAATAAGCTGGACGCGACTGGGAAATATCCTGGAGGAATGTCTAGAGTGGACCAGCAGCCTCCCTCTGATAGATAGATTCTTGCGGGACCTTTTTTATATTTTATGTGTGTTTGGGTTGTCTGTACAGAACATCATATATTATTCCAAATTATATGAATATTCATTAAAAAATTGTAATAGCTAATTATATTTATTAATTTGTTGAACAGAAAGACAGATAGAAAAGGTATATTTAATTTGCTGATCAATGTGCAATAGACCTATAAAACAAAAATAAACATATATATATTTTTAGTTCACTATAATACTTTATATACTCAGAAATAATTGTTCCAAACACAAGTTGAATTTTAAAATTTAAACATTTCTAAATTATGTATAACTCACTATTCACTTTATATTCGACCGCTAATATTGCATAAATCAAATAAAATAAATTAAGTACAACATGCACATTACAAAAGCTTTCAACGTAAAATCATTAGATATTTTAACTAGAAACATTTTTGTGGCTCATTAAAAATTTTTAAAATGTGCTTAAGTTTAAAAATTAGCACCTTGGCTAGATTTTCTACCTGATTTAAATATTAAATACCAAATTCACCTCGATAACGTTTTTAAGCCAAGGTTTGTCTAGCTGCAATTAACAAAAAGACTTAAGAGGGAATCCGTGAAACAGAGAAGTGTTCAATAGGAGTATATATTCATATATATATATAAATAAATATTTTAATTGAATCTCCGTTACACAGCCCAAATTATGCGACCTTTTCGTTTGTAAATTCTTATGGCTACAGGGTATGGAAAGACACTTAATTAAAATTTTTATTATTACGAAAAATTTTGGTTTTGTGTCGATAATTTTATGCTTATCATCAGCGGCGAGCTGCTGGCGGCTTCTAATTTGCAACATCAGCATTTTGGCTGTGGCCAACCTCTGCCAAAGGTGTTGCAAAAACCCACCGTGAATAGAAAGAAAGACAAGCGCTGCTCTATCGTTGCCTTTGCACCACCCCCACCTCCACCCCCACCCCCAGCCACAACAGACAACTCACCCCTGCCCCATGTCGTCCACTTTGTAGCCGGCGGGCAAATACATAAAAACGGAAATTAAAAAGGAAGCCAACGCAGCAAACTCAGGACACGACCAGCGATTACTGGTTTTGCTCCTGGCTCCGACATCGTCTTGGTCTTGGTCTTGAATTTGCTCTTGAACCGCGCCGGCGACTTTTGCTTTGCTTTTCTGTGTACATGTTTATGGCGTTCGCTTTTCTTTCAGCGCTCCGCTCGGACGGAAGTTTTCGCTTAATATGCAGGAAATTTCATTAAAGTTGCTACAAGTTGGCCAAGGCACGGGGGTAAGGGTATTCCGGGGTGGGGCACGTTGGCGCTTTGTCACTTGATCGCTGTTATTTTTATGGTCATCAATCTGGCGATTCTTTTCATGCTCCGAACCCATTAAAAATGGCTAAAAAAAAGGGTATAATGGTTTTGGGCATATATATGCAATAGCCAGAAGGACGCGTCTCCGACCCTATAAAGTATATATATTCTTGGTCAGTCACACTAGTCCAGACGATTTAGCTCTGTCGTAGAGCTAAAGATCTAATCGGTCGATTCTCCTATATCATATTGCTGTATTTCATTCATATCGATAAATATCGATATTAAGATATGTTCTCGTAGCAAACGCAGATCAAGAATATTTCATGTTTTTGATATTTTTGAGTGTTCAAATAAAGTTATTTAGAAGTTATTCAAGATTCAAGTGTATGGAATGACAGCTCGCAGCTGGTCACAGGGTATCTCCTAGTCGGAGATTCCTTTTTGTTGTACTGGCGACACAAGTATCAAAACTAATTAGGTTTTTTGCCCGTCTCGAAACTATTAATAGAATTTGCATTCAAAATAAGGTTGTAGCTCAGATATTACGGTACTCACTTACGGTACTTACTTGGGGTTACGAGAGTCTTTCGAGTAGAAGAAGTTAGCGTCAACTTAAGGTTACGTTTACGTTAGAGATGTTTTTGATTCTGATAAGGCAACTGTTTATGTTGCGTGATTGCCTGAAATCCCCACAAATATGTGTATGTATATATATATATACTTTATATATGTTAATTTAAAAAGAAATAACATGACGTAAGCGCTTACGCAACGTCTTGCCACATCTTGGACTAGCGCAGTGAAAAAATTTGTCACAGCGTAGGTTGCTTGAGGAAATCACTTATGTCACATAAAACGTAACGTAACGTGACAGCTTATGACAAATCCACGCAACCACACACACACTCGCACACACTCGCCCACACACAGTTATGCACATAATTGATATGCGGACTGGCGATGGGCTCTCAAGAAGTGCTGCCCACTTCGGAGATGGCCATTCGAGCCGAACTAATGGGCCTATCGCGACGAACGCTGTCTGGCAGCAACAATTGCCTCAATGAGTCGCTGCCACAATCAATTTGACAGTGGGCCATGTGGCATGCCACTGCAGCTGGCAACTGGCAGCTGGCCAAAAAAGGCGGAACAGCGCTACAAAATGGGTTTCAATCATGGGAACGACACAATAACCAACAAACAGACCACACGTCAACGCTAACGCCCACTGCCGCACACACAAACCCACACACACACACACACAAATAGCAGCAGCAGCAGCAGCAGTTGAAGCCATCAAGAATTTAAGGAATGCGGCATTTTACACCTTTGGCCAGGGATAGCACCTGAAGCTGAAACAGAAACCGAAACAGAAACAGCTTCCAGTTCTCAGTTGCCAACTCTGGCCATCAGTGCGGCAATCAAAAGCAATGATTGTTGCACATAAAACGAAACGGTTATGTTTATCTGGCTTGCGCCCAAAGGCCGTTGCCGTTGCCGTTCCCCTCGCCCCTGCCCCGCCCACTTCTTTCGGGCAGCCTAAGTAAAAGAAATGAGCGCGCGAAGTAAATATTTAATGGCCTCCCCCATAGAGCACCCAGCTCCGCTCTGGGTCTGTGCGTAGCTAATGGACTCACTCACTGTAAACTGTTACTGTTGTTTCACTGCTGCTTCGTCTTCCTCTTCATCTTCTTCCTCTTCTTCTTGTTGCTCACTTTTTGAACAAGTGCGAATGCTGTTGCTTTTTTCTACAATTTTATTTAATTTCAGTTTTATTATGATTATATTTTGCTTTGCCGTGCAAAAATTACTTAATATAAAGTTGAGTGTGCGGCCCAGGCCCGGACCGCACCTGAACCGCACCTGTGCGTAGTAGGGAGCCGGAGTGCGCTCCTGGGCTAGTTAGATCTTCGGAATCAGTCGCCTAAAAGGGCAGCAAACAAAAGCCAAAGCAAATGGCATGAAAATTGAAAATGAAGCGTAACACGCCGCCATTCAGGAAACAAATGGATGCCAATGCCAAAGATGGGCCCCCAGCCGAGCAGCCCCACAACGCATTTTCGCCGTGCGCCCTGCAATTTCCAGCTGCAGGCGCGTTGCACAGAAACGGGAATACACAAAAAACGTGCAGACATGTGCCGGGCCAGTAAGCGATAGGGCTAGAATGGGGGAGGGGGGGGCGGTTAGCCACCAACTTGGGAGCACGCGTAACCCACTGAGATGGAGCTCAGTTGGAGCTCAGTTGAACATTGGGCAACGCTTACGCAACGTTTTGTTTGAGCAGCGGCCGGGCGGCCGGTGCGGCACGTGGCACGTGGCACGGTGGCACGGTGGCACTAGACAAATGGCTGCACCCGGGTGGCAACTGTCTGACAGGTGCCGCGGCCACCACGCTGAGCCGCCCATCCCAGGGAAATAACACTGAAAGCGCGTGCAGCAAGAGAGGCGAGCGGAGACTGGAAAGAGCGCGGGGGAAGGAAACTTTTCTCTCTCTCTCGAATTTACATAAAGCAAATGAACCTGAAATGTGAGATGGGCGACCAGAGCTGAAAAAATGCAACGGAATATAAGACAAAACAGTTATCTCTATGGCTTGCAGTATATTAAATACCCTTGCGCGATCCTATATGGGTTATATTTGGCTAGAAGCAGAAAAACTCTATTTCCCATTATATAATGTTGTCATTTGAATCTTAACTCTAAGAAAGTATATATAATATATGAATCTATATAAATGTGTAGGGGTACAGATTTAAATACTTTTATATATATAGATAATTTTTTATTTTTTAATATTTAATTATACATTTTTCGTGTTGGACTCTTAAACATCAGCAATCAAGAATTGTATGTTTTCACACAAAATGTAATACACTTCTCAAGGGTATTTGAAAGAACAAAAAAAAGAATATATCTAAATGTATATGCATACAGATGTATATCCCATGTTTATGTACTTATGTATATATATGTATATATCTGTGTATTTCTATGTACACGCAGCTTGCTGCATTCGCCTTGACCAAAAAGGTAAATACTTCAATTTGCGCAAAATGTTGTCAGGTGGAGCTAGTGCGGATGCCATTACACTGGGGCTTGGTGGTGCGGCGGGTCGGCGGCTGGGCGGGCTCGCTGTGTGGGTCAGTTGAAAAATGTAAGATAAATACACTCCATTCGTGTATTTGCCACAGACATAGCCATAGACCAGCAGAAGCATCAGCAGCAGCAGCAGCAGGCAGCAGCACGGGGACCACAGCAATACAAAGTGAAATGGAAAATTGCAAAAGAAATTGAAAAGTTTATCCATACAGACACACGCACACACGGACGGACACACATACGTACACCCATGCACATCCCTTAATGAAGCTGTCCGTTTGCGGCTGTTTGTTGCTTTCTGGATCGTTGTTGGGTTTTGGTTCATTTCTGGGCTTTAAGTTGTGGGCCCTGGTCCCCATATTTGCTTAGTGCAATGCTTGTTGCTCTCAAATATCAACCCACCTAGCACAGGTCCGAATGGGGGCCAAACGTCAAAGAGCCATATAAACATGCAAAACTGCTAAAGAAAAGTAAATATATGCGTGTGTGCGTGTGTGTGTGTTGTCTGATAAATTGTAAGGCTCTGTTAAAGCTATGCATATGTGTTTTACACAACGTAAGCCTTTACGTAAATCACATTGAATTAAGAAATTTGTTTAACATTGTCTTAGAAACAAGAATTTGTTTCTTTTCATATGAAATATTCTCAGGCATATTTTGTTAAATCAGAATTTCATAAAAAAAAAATGAACAAAAAACAAGGAATAAAGTATCATTTTATCTTCACTAACATATTTTATTTGAGTTTTTGGTCTGAAAAGAATTTTTCTCAACAAGTAAAATTATAAATCAATCAATTTTTCTGGCAAATTCAATTTTATGGCAAAGAGTGAAAATTGCTCTCGAAATTTCGTTCCATTTGCCAATATGTCTGTTAAATGTGGTTTAGTCAAGATTATATTTCTAAGTAAAAAGGAAAAGATGAAAAACAACATATTTTCAATTGCATTTTATGTGTAAATTTGGCTTAACAACTAAATATTCAGCTCGAAGCTAACAAACGCGACTTGATCGTATTCCCATACAGATAAGAAAAAAGGTTCTTTGACATGCTCCAACTGATTACCAAGAGACATTAAAAGGAGCTCTTCAAAGCATCAAAGACAATTCGAAATGTAAATTCCAAATACAAATTGAAGTTATCTCGCGTCGAGGGACACTTGAGTATTTCCCAGGATTCGGGGAACGTCCTATGCCGCCAGGTGCGGCATTTAAGAATTTAAGCAATGGAATCCTTTCAACTTGTATTGACAGCTGTTGTCGTCGGCGCCGTCGTCACGGCCTCATTTCCATTACTTATCCGCCCCGTTGGCATGCCAAATGCTAATGCCAATGAAAAAAAAGCAACACACAGAATAAAACAACGTTTCAATGTATTATTTTGCACGCGCTGTGTTGCATCTTTTTCCTTTTTTTCATTTTATTTTTTTGTTCCTTTTAATTAAAAGAAATTAAAATGTAAATTTGCGCTCCGCATTTTTTGCTGTTGCTTTTAGCCTGGCTGTTGTGTGTGTTTGTGAGTTGTTTATGTGTTGGAGTCTTATTAAAAAAGGACGAGCTTCCTCTACATTAGGGGGCGTGCTGGCAGGGGACAGGGGCGTTGCGGTGTTGTAGCATGCAGCAAAGCAAAGACAACAAAGTGCTGCAAAATAAACCAAAGTACAAATGTAAACAACAATTAAATGTTCACTAAGCAAACAGAGCGCCACCTCATGCACACTTGCTCCTAGCGTAGGATAGAGCATGTAGCATGTGGCATGCGGCATGCGGCATGCGGCAAGCACCATGTGCCTGTAGCTAAAAGCGCTAACAGCTGTTGAATGCCTTGGCTGCTGCGTGGCGCAACGGGACCCACGAATTTAATGATTAAAATGCAAAAAATTAAATGAGACATCTGCATGCTATCAACGTTTGACTTTAGCTTTGCTCACAACAATGTCAGTCTTTCTAAGGGCAATAACACTTAAAACTAGCTGGAAAAAATGTTGAAATTTACCGATTGTTTTTTTTAAATCCACAATTTTCGCCGGATAATAATTGAACGTGAATAGAAAATCTTCAAGCTATTTTTTCAGTACTGCTCAACTTTTCCGTTTTGCTTGAATTAATCAAAATAATTTTTATTTAGATGATTAGGAAAGGCATTATTAAGCTGATTTTTTCAACCGCTTTAAAAAAAATGTGTTGATATTCTGTATTTTGTAAGTTTGATTAAAATGAAAGTCATTGAAAAAAATAGAATTTACTTAATACTCTATGAGATCGACATTATTTATTTATTTATTTTCGAAGATGGATCCAATATATGAATTTCTGCCCCTTATCTGGTATTTTGCTTATATGAATGTATTCATTCCCGTCACAAAAATAACTTAAAATGTTGCAGTCGGGTTCATAGAGCAATCAGTGGACTAAACCAAGTTGATGGTGGATGTATCTTTATCGATTCTTTATCTGACGCAACTAAACATGAAAAAAAATATTGCGTTCATACAGATGGACAGCAAGACGGACATTGCACAAACCCAATAAGCTCTTTTCACTTCGTGAACGAGTATAAAAAACATATGAATGACGCAGCGATCGTGATTCACGACAAATGCATTCATATAATAATCACTGTTGGCACCAGGGCCGTTTGGCTCGAACCGAATAGATTACCGCGAAGCGCCTTTTACTTCAATTCACACGTGTTTCGATAATTGATTTGGATGTTTGGTGGCAATCATCACAGCACCCAGACTGGGGTCTAGCCCTATCTCTCGGTGGGCCAAAACCAACTGTCAACTGTCTAAACGAAGAATCGCGAGCTCTGTTTGCTTCTGGCCAAGTCGGCCATCCATTAGTTAGCAGTTAGCTAGTTGCTCTCGTTAGTTGAAAGCCTTTCACAAGCATGTTGACAGTTTTGCAATTTTGCTGCATGTGGAGCGGTGTCTGCATATCCTCCAGACCACGGCCGAGCAGGCAGCTGGAGCTGGAACCGGCGAAGCCAACAGCAGCACCTGCAGTCGGATTTGGCGTGGCTGAAAGTGCTCCACCAAAAGCCACCTCTTCTGCGCCGCTGACCCGGCAGCCCACAACGATGCATTTGGAATCCATTGGCTCCATGGAGGAGCTGAGGTTTGCGTCCGAAATGAGTTTGGATTTCAATCCGTACGATGCGCGCTTTAGTGTGCAATTATGCAATTGATTAACGACTAACTGGGCTGACTAATTAGCAACTATCTAATTTGTTCGCCTGAATGGTATTGAACTAAATCTAGTGTGAAATTATTTTTGAATAATTTTAATTGTCATAGTGTCGCAAAATGTGAATTTGTTCTAAATAGACTTTTGCTGTGTGAACTTATTGTACTCCAATGCCACACAAATAGTTTTATAAAGTAGAAATTAAAATAAATTAAATTGTCAGTGTTGTAAAAGTGTAAAATCGCATATATAATTTGTTTCAATTCCAACTGTTTCGTTTTGTCAACTCAACTGTCATGGTCACTGTAATATTCTCGTTTGTGATCATGTTCCAATTCCGATTGTTCCATTGGGCTATCAGACGTGGTATCCTATACACAGACACAGACACACAAGTACTCGATGCATATGTAGAAAAGCCCGTCCTGCTCTTCGCACGTAGCAAATCCAATCAGAAGCGTTTTTCCTTCTCCATTCTTTGCCAGTTGCGATGGTCCTTTAACTTATATGGTGTTACTTTGCGGTATCATTAACCTTTAAACTTGAACGAAAGCGAGCGAACCACAAATAAAGAAAGAAAGACAAGAAAAAAAAAACACAAACTCAGCAGAAGAAAAAAATTGTAAACTTTTGCACTCGCCAAAGTTTGTTGGGGCGCAAAGTTTTTGCAGTCAGTGTCGCACTCGCCATATACACGCGCGCTTGGCAAAACGTAAAATTTTTAACTTTATTTTCGATTTTCGTTTGCCGCAAAAATTGTATTTGTTGCGGCGATGAATGGCAGTGTAGGGCCGGCGGGGCGTGGCCAAGGGCGAGGCGTACCAAAACTTAATTTGCGCCAAAAACTTTTGCCGCGCTCTCTGCTTTTACCTCCTGCTCTTCACGCTAGCTGTTTTGTCTTCTTTTTAAATGCAATCAAGCGGAAATTGATACGTCACCGCCAGGGGGTGGGAGGGCGTTACCCACCGTCGGGGGTTACCCCGCATAAAAGTGTTGCCAAATTGTTGCAAATAAAATTGCTGATATGGAAATTTTATGCGCAAGTTTTTCACGCCACACACCGAGCGAGAAAGAGAGAGGAGATGAGGAGAAATGTCTTGACTTGTGTTTTGTGCGCGCTTTCTTTTGCAGGTGAGGCGAGGCGACATTTTGTGGCAACAATGTCCTTGGTATTTAACACGACCATCCAAGCGGCAACTGCGTGGCATTTAAGTGTTAGTTGAATAGTCAGAGTTGTCCGAGAGAACGCAAGCGACGCATAAATTGCCTGCAATGGCAGCAGAGATGCCGGAAATGCTTGCGCCGGAAGTCGCTGGCAAAAGTGGCAGCAAAAGTGGCAGCAGAAGCAGCTGCAGTGGGTGCACTGGTGCCCCACCACCACCAATCTGCCAAATTGTGTTGCACTCAAGTGTGGCACACAACCCACACGCGGGGCGTCGCAATGCCGTCAACTGCACATTTTCCCGTGTCGTTCCCTTTGTTTCCGCGGCATTAAATTGCAAATTCTGCCGTGTTTCATTGCGGCGTCATTCCAAAGATTCTGGCCAAAAGGCTGCTAACAAATTTGCCGGCTCTTAAACTAAAGGTCATCAAGATCGTGGCGTTGAGGCAACCTGAGACTGACTTAATTGTGGCACATGACGTATTGTTTATGGCCGGACAATCCACTAGAGATTAAAAAAAAAACGATGGCAAAATCGATATAATCAATAGTTTTACAATTATGCGATAGATCGATGTTTTTTTTTAGATCATCCATATATTATTGTGTGGTACTTGAAATATGTTTTCATATAAATTCTTTATTTATTATTTAATATAAATTTGAATTTATTTCATTTTCTACCATTTTCTACGTTGTATTAATTATTGCCTACATTTTCGATATATCGATAATTGAAACCATCGATGAAATGACTTTGATATTTTTGCGTCTTTACATTGCACAAAGCGAATATACTATTTTACTTTGTGAACAGAGTATACAAATTATAAAAGCATCAAATTTAACATATTTTTATTAAAGTACTTCCATAATAAAAAAGAAACTCGATAGTTATCGAACAATGGAAATGGCTATGAGCCAAATTTTTACCGTTGCCTGTGTTAACTTTACTTTTTAATCATTTCTCATTGGCAACATTCATACACTCTAAAAGGATTCAAATCGTATAAAACTATTATTTATTATTTAGGCAAGGCCTGCGAAGGTATACAAATTATTTTAAATAATTCTTACTTCAAATCTTTGATTATGATATGCACAAAGAGTCTGTCTGATTAGTTGCCGCTAACGGATAAGCAAGATCAAATTTAAGTTGGGCCATCAATGGGGCTTACAACGATGCGACAGAAACTATGTAGTGCTTGCTTTTTGCACTCTCTGACACTCGCTCTGCGGCCCGGGGATTTTAAAATGCCCATCAATTTGAAACTTAATCTAGCCGCACAAATAAGCCGCGCCAAAAGTTAAGACCCTGCCCTGGCCAACAAATGGCTTGGACGTGTGGGAGTTGGAACTGGGACCGGGTCTGGCACTGGGTCTGGCCAGTGGGCGTTGCTCCATTGTATGCAAACAATTTACAGCGCAAATGGACGGCGAAAGTAGACAAAAAAAAAAAAAGAGGAAAATTCTTTAGACAAAGTGAAGGCGGGCAGGAACCACAAAAAAAAATGAGATTGCGTTTTGCAGAATGAGCATGAAAAACTAGGTGGCGTCTCATGCATAAAACTGAAAATGAAATACAAGGCGCAGGCTTAAAACAACAACAAGAACAACAAGAAAACAGCGGAGCAAAAACCACAACACAAAATGAAAATGAAAATGTGAAGCATCAGGGATAATTGAAATTCGCCGCAAGCAGCGACTGGGAAATGGTAAATGGGCACGGGCACGGGCACGTTACAAAAGCTGTTATGCAATTCGACTGGCCGATCGCCGCAGCGTTGCCAGACAGTGTAAAAAACTAGAGCTTCGCGTATTTCAAGCTAGTAAAAGCTTTGCTTGCTTGACCGCATTCGTCGCTTGGGGCGAGTGTTTTTCTAAGTTGTTTTTTTATTTGTGCTCATTAATTCGCTGGCTAATTTTATAATGCGCCGCGTTTAGCTTCAAGCACAACCATTCACACACACACACACACTCTCACACCCGCACAGCAACCCAACTTGAACCAATCGTAAATTAAGTCAAAAGTTTGTTGCTGCTGCCCCGGGTTTCGGTTTTTGCTTTTTCCTATGCCTCGATTCTGGCAGCGTCTTGTAGCATAATTCTTGGCCGGCTGAAGTGGACAAGTTCAAGTGGCATTCGTCGAGTGGCACAAGAAGAAGAAAAATATTTTTGCATACTTGGCGGCGCGATGCCGCAGGTTGCATTGAACATGGAGTGGCAATTACGAGTGCCAGCCACTTGACAATGCATAAAAAATATTGAATAAATGCTCGCAATTATGTTAATTAACCACCAAAAAAAAGTAATAACAAGTGGCAAGTGGCTAGCCGGCGGTGGGTGACTAAGGGATACCCTAAATTGTATGAAATGATAAAATATGCAGTATTTGCTGATTGAATAGGCAAGCATCGGCTTAAAGTTATATATGCCATAATTGCACAGATTTTTATACCAAAAATCAATTATTATGTTAAATACAGTCTTTATTTTACAAAGTTATTTAAAATTTTAAATATTCAAAATACTTATGATATTCCAATTGTCTTCTCTACTATTGACAACAGATAGTTTTAAATTATTAGAGAAAACATTCTGCTTTAATATGCAGCCAGAAAAATACATTGTTCTACATCCAAGTTTAAGCTGTATGGAATTATACTGTTCTGTTCTGTCAATATTTCCTTTTTTACTATATTTACTTGATTTCATTAACGACCTAATATGTTTAACTAAATTATTTAACACAAAAATGTTAAACTAAGTAAGCTTAAAACTTGGGATTACAAGACTTATTTGCTTTAATTCTTTATTTTAATCTTATATATTTTATTTCAGTAATTTGGTTTAGTTGAAAGTTCTTGAAATGTGAATTGTGTTTTCAAACTAAGAAATTCCGACTTTAGCCGCATTTTGACAAAGCTTGCACTTGGTTTAAGTGTAAAACTGTTCCGATTTTCTCTTCGTACGAATTTAGATACATAAATCTGATCATTTAAAATAGGTTTAATCTGCTTATCACATATAAAGAACTTGTCAAATCTGACCACGGGCTTTGCTCAACTCTGCTACTCAACGTGTTCTAACTGTGTTGAAACAGGCAAGCACTAAACTTTTTTTCGATGCTAATTGAATATATATATAATATATGATTATAGCGTTGCCATCTTTGGACTATTACACACATTAGCACAACTTCATGATACGCTTTCACACATTTAATAGCTACAGGGTATTAAAACAAACAAGAATTAAGTTAAACGAACACATTAACTACCTAAGACGCACTTCTCCAGCTTTTTACTTTCTACCTAAAAGCCCCCTATTCCCGTTGCCCCCGTCGCTGCCTCCTGCTGCCTGCTCCCTGCCACCTGCCCCCTGCCAACTGGCATTCAAGTCGCAGTCCATTAACAGTCGCTGTCTTGCTTTTGTTTTGCCATTCCACTGGCACTTGCTCTTCTCTCACACTCAGTTGTTGTTGTTGTTGTTGTTGTGTGTTGTGTCCGTTGTCTGTTATCTGTGTCTGTTTCTCTTTTTCCCCGTTTTGGTTTTCTGTGCGCAATTAACTTGATTGCGCCTATAAATATGCAGCACTTGGCTGTGATTATTGCACGCGCGTCTTTTCATTTGCCTTTTGTGCTGTCTGCCCACGATGTCTCCCTCTTCCTCTCTCTCTATCTCTCTCTCATTTTACTTCTGTTGGTTTTTTCGTGCTTCATGTTTTGGTTGACGCTTCTAAGCCTAAAAGTATGCACTAATTGCTATTCTTGCCATCTGATTGTGCGCCCTTGTAAATTGTTTGGTTTTTTGTTTTTCGTTTTTGCCTTGGGACCTTTATCTTTAACACTCTTGGCCGCAAGTGCTGGGATCGCTATCAACTGCTAATAGACTGTGGCGTCTTCTTCTTATTCTTTTTTCTTCTTCTCCCGCCAGTCACTCATTCATTTATTCATTCACTCATTTATGTATTTATTTTGTTTGCATTGTTTCAGTTGTTCCGTGCCTAAGTGGTTTTTAGTCTGCATTTATCTAGCTTAAGAGCTTACATTTCTTTCATTTTGTTTTTATTACATTTGCATATCATTTCCCATTTTCTCTGTGTTTTCTTCTTTAAATTAACAAAATTCGAAATTGTATGGACGAAAAACATTTTGCTCAATATGATATAATAGACGGCACAAATTGTTGCTCTGGTTTTGAACTTTTAAATTGCTTCGAACAGCACTTGAAACTTTTTGGTAAATAAACTCGATTTATTTTATTTCCTTTCGTGCTTCGGTTGTGCCTCTAGAAGAGCTCGTAAATATGTGAAAGATTTTATTCGGCTCGTAGCCAAAGTTGGATAACAAAATTATTTCGCTAAATGCCAAAAAGTCGTATATTAAATAAATATATTTATTTTTTACATGCATTATATAGGATAAGCTATAACATTTAACTCAACTCATTTGTTAATATCCAAAGTAAATTTTGTTGTGCCTTCATCAAATTTCTGTCAATAATGTCTTTTAAAATGCCCACGGGTTTTCTTTATTAATCATTTGTATTTTCAGGTTTTGGCATATAATTTAATTTTGTATATAATTTAAGATAATTTTAATTAATATTGAAAACTCACTAACGCTATTTCTTGAATTTTTTGGACACTAGAGATATTTCTTGGGCACATACAAGTTATTACAAATAAAAAGTTTTCTTTCTTTTAAAATATTTCTTTGAATCCATTAAAATTTGTTTTCAAAAACTAATTTAACACATTTTCCTTTTCGTTTTCCTGTCCTCACTTAAGGTATTTTATGACTTGTCTTTCTCACAGTATTATGCTTTAATTTCCGATTAAAACCAGATCTCATTAGTTAAGTCTAAGTTATTCTCGGTAAATTAGGGATATTCGTTAGATGTGTTTTTTGTTGTCGGTTATATAACACTTGACTTAATTGCTTCGCCCACTGCCTTTCCACATGATTCGCTTCTGTTTGCCTATTTTTGTGGAGCTTTGCTGCTGCTGGCAATCGGCTTAGCTTTTGTCATGCCACACAGGCAACTCATGGTGGGCGTGCCGCCGGCTCCCTGACTAACTAGAAGGCGCCGTTGTAACCTTACTGTCTGCTATCTGCTGCTGTTGCTGTTGCTGCTGTCCGTTGTCTGCGTGCCGTTGTTAATCTTTAACCTGAGTCCTAATCCGTGCGTCATGATTGAAAGCAGCTGCAAAACGTTGCGTGTCCTGCCTCCAATTTGAGTGCAGACAGCAGCCCGATGGCAGCCGGGGCGATTACGGGCTTGGCAGACGTCTTCAGTTAGTTGATAGTCACAACGATGGGAGACAACGTCGCACATGATGAGCACATTGACTAGAAGATTGTCAACGCTGCTTCTGCTGCTGCTGCTGCTGCTCCGGATAATCTGATTGCCATGATGTACTTGCCTCATGCCAATTTGTGTCAATTTTGCGGAGTTTTTGCGCTGCACTGAGCTGCTTAACAAGCCACCCGACCACGCCCCAAAATGGCGGCCGGGTTGGCCTTAAAGGCCAACAGCGAGTTGTGCCTTAAGCCTTAAGCGTTTTATGCGCTGCTCTTAACCAGGCAGCTCTTGGCTGCTGTTGCTGCCACAAGCGCATCTTAATTAGCTCAGCTGGCCAATCAGGTTGCACCTGATGCCGCCCCACTGTTGCATAATTGAGCGCTGCGTGAGGCGCCTTTAAAGTTGCAGGTTAATGAGGCACCTTAACCCCAGTTAGCCCACATTTTTGGCCAACCGCCATTGCGTTTCGTACTTGACCCAAAGTCAACAACATGCGGCAAGTAAATATATATATAGTATGTACACACATATATATACTTCTATTTATATATTTAAAAAATGATGTGTGCGCGTGTGTGTAACTTGTGTGCCTGTGTGTTGGCCTTGGTGCAATTGACACCAATTGCCTACGCGACGCTGTTGGCCTGCTTTACGCTGCGCCACAAACAGAAAAGCAAGTAAGAGTACGCTAGTCGGGACCGCCCGACTGGGGGATACCCTGAACGCAGCTCTGAGTCGAACACTTTTCTATACATACTCACACACAGGCAAACACATAGCCCCGTACTCTAAAATTTGTTTCCTACAATTTACTGTAGAAATAGTTATTGCCTAAATAGAAAAATAGTAGATTGGCGCCAGCCCTAATAAAGCAATTTTTAAGTAAAATAAACAATATTAAAAAAAACTCTTGCTACTCCACTTGAAAATTATTTTTTCGTGCTTAGACATTTAATTCATTAAACATATTGTAAAAAATAATTGATGATTTAAGTTAAAGAAAACAATATCAAAAACTCATTAATCTAAAAAAGTTAGACTCATATAAACATAACCAAATTGTATTCAATATCACTTTCTGAAATTTTCGTAAGAATGAAATTATATATTGTTCACAATTTTAGAAAATTGCTTTTCTACTATCTCTTTTTTCCAATTTCCAAAATGTTAATTGTTTTAATCGTATAAAAAGAGAATTAGGTGTATTAGTTAGCTACCTAAAGAATTTTCTCGATACCTGATTTGAGAAGTGAAGTCTTAAAAACAAAACAAAAATGGCACTTTCTTCCTATAGAGTTTGAAACCGATCCGATCATGCGACAGTTTTTCACTCACTTTTCACGTTTGCAGCTGGAATTAGTTAGGACATGAACCTAATAAATAATTATAAATTCAGGCTCATTTGCCTAATTTAATGTTCTAAACTCCTTTTGTATTTTATAAACGAAACAATTTCAAGCAATGCATCTTTATTCATAATTGAAATGAAGTCGTATTTAATTTTTAATTTATGCTGCAGTCAGAAAATTGCGGATATTTTGCGCCGCGTGGCGACCACTTGGCGTGTGCTAAGTGGAGCCAACCCCAGCGCCTAGGGCGGGCGCCATCCCTTAATTAAAATAGTCGTCAACGGGACGGACAGTGGCTGAGAAAAGACAGAAAAAATAAACAAATAAAGTTAAGTTGAACGTTGAACGTGCTACGCGCCATTTGCAGTTGCATTTTCTCAGTTTTTCCGCCCACCTCCCAGCCCCTTCCTTTGGTCACAATCCCATACACGCCCCCTTGACGTCCATTAATACTATTTTAAAACGAAAGCAGCTGTTGTTGCTGTGCAGGGGATGGGAGGGGGGAAGGGGGGAGTGCATTATGCAAATGTGTTAGCCATTCAATTTGATGGGCGAGCGCATAAATGTAATTATATAATGCACTATAATGCATTTGTTGTGCATGTGCGTACATTAATTTGAATATATAAATAAATATACAAGGATTTTTATAAATATTTATGTATTTATTTATCATTCATAATGCCATATCAAGCGACTTGTGCCAGCTGCGTTTAATTTTAATTATTTTGCCATTTGCTTAACTGTTCATTACAAGAGCCGCCCCTCCAGCCCCCGGGGCCTATCTGTGGCGCCTGACGTTGCCAGTATTGGTTGCGCTAATTGCAAAACTTCAATTTTGATTCGATTTTGAGTAACAAATGACACTAGCTGAAAGCGGCACAAATAAAACTGGTAAAGGCAAGATAATATTCCATTAAAACTTTAGTTGATGAATCTTTTATTTAATTTTAAAGCATTCTGTGCGCTTTTAAATTGAGTTTGAAGCTTTCGACTTTATATGATTTCTAAGCTGTGAGGTTTTACTTCAATCTATCCAAAAGCTTTATCATAAAAAAGCTTTAATGCGCTTTGTAATAATTTCGTTAAAAAAAGCTATCGAATGCTTTTTAAACTCCATTGAGACAATTTTCTGGTTTTGCGGTAATTAAAAAAATTGTATTTTATACCAACATAAATTATTCATCTTTAAAGCTTTCATGTGCTTTTAAACTGATTGTATTCCATAAGTGAGCAAAAATCGTATTAAGTTTTTTTAAAACTTCGTCGAAAACGACGAAATGCAGCAAAAACTAAAACGCGGTCTGTGTATTTAATTCAAGCATCCGCTTTAAGCCGATGTCACTTGGTCTATTGTTTGGTGGCTTGTAAGCCAATCGCCTGAAAAGCAGCTGGGGACACAGTTGGAACGTTTAGCGTTGAAATCAATCCGAATTTCAACTACAACAACGACCATGGATAAACAAGGTGCTTTGGGACTAACATAAAAAAGCAGCTGAGCCCGGCTTCCACTTCTCAGTGCGTCTCGACCAGCTGCCAGAATGGCTGCTGAATGGTTGCTCTCTTTCCTGCTGGACTTCTTCAAGTGCCGCAAATCAATTCTGGCTCAAACGGCGCCCAGCCCGGCGTCTACAACGCCAACGCCAGCGCCAGCGTCCCTGTCTTCTACGGATGCCACGCCCACGCCGTTCAAAGTGTGCCCAGCGACGCCCACAATGGACGTGACCTCCATCGATCTGGGCGCCATGGATTTTGCGGACTACGACTCGGTGCTGAATCTGGAGCTGCAGCTGGAACTGGAGCTGGACGAGGACTTGGGCTACGATGATCCCCGCGTGCCCGAGATGATTATTTAAATGCTAGGATTATATATATGCATATATGTATATTTATTTATATATTTTGCATTTTAGTTATGTGTTCAAATTAAGCGCCCAATTATCCAATTGCGTGCTATTGACAATGTGCAAAATGGCTTAAAATTAATCAAAGCCCAAATGACAATATTGCCAGACAACAACAACAATTTAATGTAATTCAATTACAACAATTTTAAATTAACTCTTCGCATTGAAACAAACACAATAGCATGGGAGCAGGCGACAGATAAATGATAAAATACGTTTAAAAAGGTAAATAAGCGTAAATAAAAAAACCAACGTAAATAAACAAATGAAATGGATAGAAATTTAATATCACGAAAAATTAATCCGGTTGTCAAATGCTAACAAAGGCTTTTCCCTACATATCTAGTGCCTTTGACACTAATTGCAATTTTTATACTCGTTCATAAACTTAAAAGGGTATATTGGGTTTATGCAATGTCCCTCGCTAGAGACTTGAAACGTGGAATATATATTCGTATATACTCATCGCCTACTGGGGGCGTGATATTTCGCGGCAAATCTATGTGTCTTCCTCAGTTTAAAAGCTAGATAGATTAAATTCTTAAAATTTTGACAAAGCTTTCGGATTCATAGCTCCCAAATTTCAAACTCTCTTTACTTTGTGTTTTTGTGTTTATTTCAAGTTTAACATTATTATCATTTATAGATTGATTCGAAATTTATATTTATATTGCAAATAATTTTTTTTTCTAATTGTGGAATTTTATTTTTATTCAATTGCGGATACCAAAATTAGTATATAGCCCAACTTTAAAAATAATTCTGAGGGCGATAATTTAGAAAAATGTAAACATAGCATAGCCAAAACTTAGTCGATTTTCATGATTATTACCATTTTGACCTCTAGATTGATTCTGCAATTTTTTGGTTTGTTTTTCGAAAAATATCCTTTACTATCCTTACTTATTGTTGATACAAATTTGTGTTTTTAAATTTAGGATTGCAAATTTTTAACCCATATTTCAAACTCCGATAACTTTATCAAAACTGAACCGATATTCATATCGCATTTTGACCATGGTCTGTTCTCTAGACTGATTGTGCATTATTTATGTTTTATTATAATATATTTTCAATTTTGCTAGGGTACATTTTTTGGTTGTAATTACCCTGTGAACGAGTATTGCGCTGTTGGTTACACCTGAATGCAACGTTTTTACTTTTTTTTGGCATCCACATATTCAATTCATAAACAATTCACGCAATAACAAATACAAAATTCATATTGTACTAAATAAAATGGAGAAAAAACAGACCAAACGAGCTTTAGCAAACCAAGGTAACCATATAATAATTATAAGCTCTGAGTATTAAATATTCGTATTGTAACAAATAATCAAGCCTGTTAATGTTGTTTAAACTAAACAGTAATTGATATTCATATTCTTTATGCTTTATGTTTAGATGGGCATAATAAAACTGATTGCGAAATAGGCAGAAGAGCGCAGCTCCAATATATATATTTTGGAGCGAGTGGGCAAAGGTATAATAAACTCCTTCTGTGTGTGGTAGAGACAAATCTACAGTCGAAAAGTTTAGGTCTCTAACTTCTGCCTGTTTTTAGCCATTTGCAATGGATTCAGGGTATCATATTAACTGAAATGGTTGAATACTTTGGCATGTTTGGAATGTTCAGGAATTCTGTATGTGAAGAAACATTCAAGGCCACCAAACAGTTGAGTTGCTCGAATAAAACGGAACTTGGCAACACTGCAGTTGTTGTGGCCATTGACAATGATGGCAGCCTTGTTTTGGGCAACTGTTGGTTAAAATAAACGGCCGCAAGCCCACGTGTCTGGCTCTGTGTCTGGCCATCTGTGGCCCGCAGCAACTAACTGTCTGTCCGTCCGTCTGTCCGTCCGTCTGTCTGCCTGTCCGTCCGACTCTTTCTGTGTTCGTCTCCGTTTGTGGTCATTTGTTTATTTCAAATTGCATTCGTGGCTGGCAAATGAGATTTGTGATTGCCATGCGGCTGTTAGCTGCAGAGTTCAAGTTGCGTTTGAGCCGCGTTATGAGTGGGCAACAACACGCACAACAACAACAACAACAGAAACAACAAGTTGTAGAACGCCCATGCAATTAAGTCCAAACGTAGCTGCTTAAAGCCCAAACTGTTGACTGTGTTTTTGTTGGCCTGGTCCAAACTTCTAATTAACTTGCCAATTGGCAGCAGCAGCGCCTATAATTAAACAGCCAAAGGCAGCAATTTCGGAGTGTGTGCGTGTGTGTGTGTGTGTGTGTGTGTGTGTGTTGGCCAGGACACACCTTGGCAATTCACACGCACGCGAGCTACGCATAACTTTCGAACAGCTCGCACTTTTGGCCTAATCCATTAGCTTTTTGGCAGCCACAACTTTGGGCGTCCCCCCTCCCGCACCCGCCCGCACCCTGCTCGAAATATTGATGAGGCATTGGGGCATTTGCTTAGCCTTATCATGTTGCTCTTTAATTGTCGTATATTCCGTGCGCAACCCTTGCCTCTGGCTCTGTCTGTCTGTCGCCCTCCGGCCCTCCGGCCCGCCGGCCGCCTACAGCTGCTCCGCGTTCTCCTCCAGGATCTCGTCGTGCCGCTCCATCGCCGTGTACGAATTGCAGTTGTCCCGCTTGCGCTCCCGCTGCCTGGCCGGGCTCTCGCCCGTGGCGGCCGGCAGCGGCAGCGGCAGCGGCGGCGGCGGCTGATTGGGCCGCACGGGGCGCCGACGTTGGGCCAGAGCCTCGTTGCTGAGGTTGCTCAGGGCCACCAGCTGCTGCCGGTGGCGCTCGTCAAAGTTGCAGCTGCGAACGCGATCGCGCTGCCGGACGCCCCGCCCGCGCTCACACCCGCCCCGCTCGCCATCCCGGTCCGGCTCCTCGTCGGCCGCTTGGGTGCAGCTGAAGAACTTGCCCAGGCTCGTGCACATCTCCGCAAGCAACTGGTTGGCCGCTCCACGCGCAGCAGCCGCTTTATACCCGCCTCGACGGGCCCTGACTCAGATCCCGCCCGATAGCAATACAGTTGACGCTGTTGAGAGACAGCTGTTTTGGCCTTCACGCTGGGATCTGGTGACGCACCGTGGCCATTAAATGGCTCGGCCGCCGCGCTGGGCCAGTTGGACGGCAGCTCTCGGCGACGCCATGTGGAGGAGCCTCGTGAGCCGGCTATTCTGCTGCTGCTTCAGGCGCACAGCTGGCGCGGATCTCTCCAGAAATGCGGTGTCGACGCTCACGCTGGAAATCGTCATCGTCGACGAGGACCTCGACAATCCGCTGGCGAATGCCGTGGAGCTCAATCGGGTCCCAACGTGGCCCAATTTAATGGTGCTCTGAAATCGTTGTTCGATTCTGCGATTCACACGATTTTAATTCGTATGGTATACATGGCGTATGTGTAATAATCATGTTTATAAAAGCGACCTCTGAATAGTTTTAACTAAGCGCTATTCTCGTAACCCTACGAATTCGAGCTTTCGGCTAACTTCGAAAGTGCATCTGGTCATTTATTTGTTATCTAAGTTCGAAACGAGTATTATTAAACTGAGGAATGTGCTCGAAGCTCTTTCTCAATTCGGATCTAAACTGAGGCAACATTACCCACTGTTATCCAACCACTCGAAGAAGTTATTATAAGTTTTCTTTAAGTGCTTTTCTTCAAAAACACAATGTAATATAATTAAAAATACGATATAGACTTGTATAATTTAAAGAAAAATATAACTAATTTTCTGCTCACATGTTTTCTTGGCACGGTTTTGAAATAGCGCGCGATAAAAAGTTAACATTTTTCTCTTTTTACACAAACTGTTTTGTTTTAACACGATTTTAAATATTCTATTCGCGGTTTTAATGAATATTTATTTATTCTCATCTACATTTTAACTTCTAATATACATTTTAACTTCGCTTCATACTGAATTATCAACTATGCAAAATAGTAGTGAAATAATTTTTCTTAAAATTATGAACAATCTAATTCTAGTTAACAGTGATTATTCCGTTCTTACGCAAATAAGAATAAAATTTTGTTGTTTATTTCAGTTTTACTATTTAATGAATTTCTGACACTTTTTTTCGCAAATCAGAAATTAATTTTTATAATATATTTAATGAATTAAAATGTTTTAGCATTTAAAACAAATTCTGAAGTGAGCTTTAACAAAAGCTTTTTTTATATTGTTTATTGTATATATGTATATATATACCCATTAAAAGTGGAGGGGGAGGATTGCTGAATTGAACTTTAATTCCACTAAGCAACAATCAAGCGTGTTTCTTTAATTTGCTGAATATATATATACTATATATACTTATGGATTTATTTATGGATTTGTTAACAAGCTGAAGTCTGCACTCGAAAGGTGTTCAAGCCCTCGTGAAATTCGAATCCCATCAGAAGCTGAGCCGTTCCATTGTCAATCCGAAGTAGGCATCAATATTGTTTGCCATTATCAACTAATGGACATTAGCCGACTTAATCAGCTATTAAATTCGCACTTGCGCGTCTTTTCAAGGGGCGAGGGCGAGATAAGATACCGGAAGGACCTGCTGCCGGCAGCACTCGAATGCTACTCGAACATTATCCCCGTCAATTTGGCGCACTAAAGCAAAGCCAAATGGCAGTCAAGCTGGCTGGTGCTATCACTTCCGTCCCGCTGGCCGCTCCCGCGCCCCGCTCCCCACTCGCCACAGCTGCTGCTTATGTTATATTCATAAAGAGGAAGTCCTTCATATTTTGGCATCCATCAATCAACGGTCGCCGCTTCAAACTCACGCTCGGAATGGCCACTTAAATGCCATAAAAAGCGGAAATTAATGCACTGAAGCCATTCAAATAGATGACGGTTAAAGGGGGCTTTGGGGGGGGGGGATATAACGCTTAAGCTCTGCTCTATATAGCGGAATCAAGTCTTTAACGTTGATGGCGCTCGCGGGCCACTCTGGTGATTAATTGATGGAATTCCAAGAGTGCCTCGGCGCAGAACACACCCACAAGCGTTCGGGGGTTGAAGCGGGGGGCGGCAGCTTGGGGCTGGTTGCTCCCTATATCCGTTATGGGCCTGTTAATGGCAAACCATTGAGCAGTTAAAAGTGCGAGATTAGCATTTCCGCCCAGTCGAAGCATGGCCCGAAGCAGCCCGAGTTGCTTTGACAAGTGCCTGCTGGCTGCCACGCCACAAGCCCCTCCCACACCGCGACAGCCCCTGCTTCAAGTGGCAAGGTGTGCCAAAACAAAAAAGCCCCACCCTGGCCACTGTTGTGCACAATTCCGCCAGACTGTTTGGCGCCGTCGGCTCCATATGGACTCTGGGCTTGCCTGCCAGGCCAACTCCAACTCCAGCTCCAGCTCCAGCCCTGGCTCATACACCATGAATTGGATTAGCTGGCGCATTATCCATACTAACCGCAAATCGTCTGTCATTTGCTATGATTGATTGATTGATTGATTGATCGAAATTGCGCTCAGCAGCACTCGTGGCGCCACCTGTCGCCCGTTTGGCGCAACTCAACACACTTGCTCTACCACAGCTAAATAGGGGGAAATTTCCGGCATTGGTGTGTGTCTCAGCTGCAGCTGGTAGCGGTCTGAGCTAAGCGCTTTCCCTGTGCTCAGCTCCTGCACAAGCTTTTTAAATAAATTTGAAATTAAATAGTTTGAAATTGTACACGTATAATGCAATAAATTACATGTTTTTTAATTATGCATAAATTACATCTTCAAGACATAATTGGGCGTAGTATATTTATTTACGAAAATGCTAGATATTTGATAACCAAGCTTAATTTGAATGCCTCAATTCGGTTGCAGGACCTATTTCCATATTAGTTTATATTCAAAGTTCACAACCAATCTTTGACTTATATCAACTGGTAATTTTCGCATCTGTGTTAAGTTTCTCACATCCTGATCAACATAATCACACATGACGGCACTTTTGATATACTGCTAAAAAATAATGATGAAAAATAACTTTAGCTGCTTTTCAATCCACCATAATTTGAAGAAAATGTAATCAAGTTATTTAAATGGTATTTATATAAATTTTCTAAAAAAAATATTCTGGCTCTATAATTCTATATATTTTTAGTTTATTTGTCGTCTTCTCAAAGAAGTTTTAACTTTTACCAATAATTGTGAAGTGAATGAGTATTACGGGTTTGTGCGATGTCCGTCCTCTTTCCGTATTAACCCCATTTTTTCGCCGCTGTTAAAACTTGAGAATTACGTAGCATAAAGTTTTAAGATTTTTTGGCTACGTCCACTGAGAGCGTGGCAAATCGATAAAATCTACTTATCTCCTTCAGTATTAAAGATAGACACACTAAATTTGGCAGGCAGATTGCTGATGACCTCCTCTAAGTATCACACAAAAATATTTTGGATACGCCCATTCGGGGAATGGCTAATCGCTCAAATCTATATATCCTGGGGGCGGGTGAACCGCGAAAATCCACAACTTACACAATTTAAGACCTGAAATCACCAAATTTGGCAGATAATGTTTGAATGACCTCCTCTTTAGAGCGAGCTGAAAAATGTAGGCCACGAACATTTGAGGTCCATAAGTTATAAAAACCGATATTTTCCAAATAATAATAATTTATACTGTTTTCAACTAATTTTACCTGATATTTTAGTGTAAACGAATATAGCGCAGTCGGTTACACCCGACTTTAAATCTAACTCTTTATATACATTTATACCAACAAGAAAAAAGAAGGAAAGAAATGTCATAAATTTGATGTGGTCCGTGTAGATAAACTCGGTCTCTCGATTATTTGCACATGATTTCCGTCGTTTAAGTAACTCGAAGACCATACATGAAAATTCCCCCTCTCGCGCACTCCACACACACATATTTATACGCTTTTCACTTTCCTTCTCTTGCAGCTAACGGAGCTCGAACAGCGCGTCATCGAAGCGGAAGAACGCGCCGAGGAAGCTGAAGATAAGGTAAGTCATTAAATGACTGACAGTTAGCAACCCTGCGAGCCCTCCCCCCGCTGACTACGCGGAGCATGAAACAAGGGTAGCATCCTTGGCCAGCCGGCAGACATCAGAAGCCGCGTCTGGGCCGATAGAAGCGCCTCATTAGAGGCCAGTTTAAAGCATTTAAGCGCGTGCGGAATTTCCATGACAATGCGAGCACAGCTGTTGCTGTGAACGGGTGTATTGGTTTTGTCTACATTTTTGTCGTAGAATTAAGGTGAAATTGTTGTGCTTCGAATGCGCCAAAGAAGTGGCAACTTTACTGCTCATGCACAAAGTTAACAATTTAATTTATACGTGGCTTCGTCAAAGCAACAAAATCCTTTTTTTATATACATTGCTATATAGATTCCTGGAATCAATCATTGCCCTCTGATTTTCACCAAGCGAATATAATAGGTTAATTTCAGAATATTTATAGTTACTTAGCTTTAAGATAAATAAAATCTAATTGACAATTCGAAATCTCAAGTCCTAACGAGGATCTGGGTTCGAATCGCAGGGTGCGTGACCTAATCAACAAATGGTTATGTTGATAGTTAAGAGCTGTATCTATATATCTATATCGATCTTAATAAATATTTATAATTAAAATAATAATAATAATAAAACTTGCAGAAACAAAAATATTCCACTTCTATCGCAAAAACTTTTCATGAGTTTTTAAGCGCGCCAGTTTCTAGAGCCTGTTTCGGGCTTTTAGCCTATGCGTATCCAAATATAGCCAATTAAATCTGAATTGCGAATAGCTTGAAGGCCGCAGTTTTCGACTCAAATTTGTTTCGCATCGCACAACTGATGATGATTTCTTAAACCAGACAGCTGCCTTGCGCTGTTTTTACGCTGCGAACAGAGTATCGCACAGTCGGGCCATGCCAGCCGCAACTGCGTCACTTGTTTTGGATGTTTGCGGCTGGGGCTCGGATTGCCGCCGGGCAGATAGCGACACGGACTTTTGGCACATGCGGGCAAACAAACGCCGGACAACAAGCCGAGCAACAAAATGTTGTCGCCAACTGTCCCCAGACACGGTTGCACAATGCATAAATCGACTTCCGCTCCACAACCCGGAAATACACATTAATGCAATGCTGCGTACGCTCCTCCTCCCCCACCCTCTCTGGCCGCCCCCCCCCCTCCCGTGCCCCTCTCCCATGGCTTGTTGAAGTTCGTGTGGTTGCAAGTGATGCTGGGCTTTGGCAAGCAACAAACTCCCTGTGCCCCGCCCCCACCCGTCCCTTGCCCCCAGAAAACCCCCGCCTAAGAGCAGACATCATAAAACTACCCCGAGTGCGACAACAAGGACCCCACCCCACCCCCCACAAGGACCCAACCACGCGCTCGGCTCAACGCGCGTTTTCAATATCAAATGCGCATTGTTTGCATTAACAAGTCCCGAGGGGCTTTTGGCTTTACCTACACAACCTGCCCCTGCCACCTGGCGAAATGCAAATATTTTCCGAGTTCCAGGCAGGCTTATCTCTCGGTTATAGCTACGGCTATAGTTACACTGCGAGAAAGAGTCAAGTCCAAATCCAGCCAAGCTTAAAATTTCTAAGCATTCAAATGAAATTCTTCATGAGAAAATTATGTTCGTCTGGGAATTTCTGACTACTAGACTTAACCAAATAAGAACGTTACCATCGGGTGTAACCGATTGCGCAATACTCGTTCACAGAACAACAGCTTAAAACAGTCAAAATGGTCTGGATTATTATTTTTGAATAGTATCGATTATTGTAATTTGCGAGGCCTGGCCAAAACTTACTGACTCGATCTTTAGAGGAGATCGTCAGAAAACTGTCTGGCAAAATTTAGAGACTCTAGGCTCTTAATTGTGCCCCCAATCTATATCGATTTTTGCGATTTGCCACTCCCCGAATGGACGAATCCGACATATTTTTGTGTGATCTTTAGAAGAGGTCATCAATAATTATTTACAGATTATAATCTGTCTGCCAACATTTGGTGTATCTAGCTTTAAAACAGAGGGAGATAAACAGATTTTATCGAATTGCCACGCCCCAGTAGTCGTAGCCAAAAAATCTTAACAATTTATCTGACGATGATATACACGCGTATATATTCCAAGTTGCAAGTCTTTAGCTGTAATGGCGGCCAAAAAGCCGGTCGGACGAAAATTTCACAAACCCAATATACTCTTTTCACTCTGTGAAAGAGTATAAAAATGTTGTACTTCCTTTGAACTACATTTCATGCTTATGTCAAGTGTGCAAACTTTTTCAAAATTAAATGAAATTCCTTTTCTCTATTTAAAACGAAAGAAATTCTAAGGAAATTTTTAAAATTTATTGAATTCTGTTCTGAAATAACTGTATTTATAAACGCATGCTAATTTTTTTAATTTTACAAACAGTTTTGATCAAAGATAGTTCATACTTAATTTAATAATTTATAGAATGAAATGTTTTTAATATCGAGGAAAGGTCGAATTAGAATTGATAACAGCGTTTTTCACTCAGTGTAGTTCTGGGACTTTGCTTGACTATGGCTAACGTTGTAGCCCCTGTTTGAGCCCTTTAGCTTTACCGTTACCGTTACCATTACTGTTTCCGTTGCCACTGCCAACCACTGTGACAAATTGAATTCTTGTTACTTTGTTTGCGCCGAGATTAAATTCATGTCGGAACACGTGGCTGTTAACTAGCTGCAAGCCAAGGGTTGCCCTTAGCTGTGCCCGGCTGTGCTGGCAACCCTTCGTTTGGGCTTTCGACAGTTGCCACAATCGATTTAGACAGCAGCACAAGGCGCCAACAGGCTCATTACTTTTGCTTCAATTAGTCGGCCTTTAAAATTGTTTCGCTCATTATAAACTATTAGCCAAGATCCACGACTTACACGGCCCACAGTTAGGGTATTACGAGTGTAAACGAAACTGATAAAATGATATTGTATTGTTATAATTTTCTTGTATTTTGGGACAGTTCAAAATGAGAAAAAAATGTATTTAAACATAATTTCAACTGGGTTTGGTTACGGTGTTTCCTTTTAATCTGAAATATCAACGTTCCCACCTAAATTTCGCTTTGGGGTTGATTTTTTAATATCAATAAGCCTTGTTTTTAATTAGTTTTTTAGGTCTTGGGAATTATATTCAAAAGCTTCTTTTTTGGCAGGCAGATAAAAAAATTTATGAATTTTGTACTTAAAACAGGTACATCCAAAAATTCAAAACACTAAAATTAAACATAGTATTCAATTAAAAAAAAAACAGATTCTACTTTTATTAGGAATTTTTTACTTCTAAATTCCAAATTTTTAATGAATGTAATTGTAAGAATTTGAACTAATTTTTATTATTAAGTCTTATTTCTGTCGCGCTCTTCATTTTTTGAAATTAAGTAGACTGCAGATTGCGAAACCTCTATACGACTTTTGCAATTATAATCTGTATAAATATAATCCTTATCATTTATTTATTTAAATATAATGTATCCTATCCGAGTGGTCCTTAAACGTTCCCCCGCAACCCATAAGCACAGCAGACCGTGCCGGAATCTTTCTTAACCAACGGCTTGTTTCTAATTGTATTTGCCCCCTTTTGCCTGAAGCAAATCAAATAAATTATGCATTGAAAGCAAAAATATAAACATAAACACACTTAAATATGCCTCAACGCCGGGCAATTAAGTGCATGTTCACCTCGCCCCGACCTCAACAGGATGTGCGGCAGCTTGACTTCCTTCGAGGGCGGGTGAAGGGGGCTGATTGCCGCTTGGGGGCGCAGGCTTTAAAAATGCCTTTAAAGTGCTTTCGATTTGTGCTGCATAAACATAGGCGCACATGGCACACATTGCACAGTGTTGCAAAACGCCGGCTATGCAGCCAAAACACAATGAAAGGCGCGCGCGTGCGTGCGTATGACAAACAAAACAAACAACAGCCAAAGTGCATGTCCAACAGTGCGCCCGCACAGTGACACTCAAACTGTAAGCGCAATTCCGAGGGTTGCTTCGCCTCAAGCTTCACAGCAGCTGCCAAAGAGAAAGAGAGAGAGAGAGAGAGCGTGAGCACACTGCCAGCAAGAGAGCGCGTATGAATCTTGATGTGTGTGTGTGTGTGGAATTGTATTTTATGACTGCAATCAAGCAACGGTTTGTCGAGCGATTGCAACGAGAGTTTTATCCTAAGCTGCAACTTTGTAGTTGCCAGCTGTGTGCAGGATAACGCAGGAGAAGAAAGAACTGGTGGGGAAGGGAGGGGAGGCGGGCGAAGCCAAAAGTGAAACAACCACCGAAAAAAAGCTGACTGACTGACTGACTGAGAGAACGAGAACGAACGAGCCAACGCAGGAACGAATGTATGGGAGGCAAGCGGCCCACTAAAGCAGCGTAGCAAAGAGCACAGCGCAAGAGTTGTGCAAAAGAAGACTTGTAGCTGCTCCGACGCTGTAGCTGCACGGGCTGCGTTTTATTATTTTCCGTTCCATTTGTTTAAACAATTTTACACAAAACCAATTAACGACAAAGGTCCAAACAAATAAACGAAGGCGGCAACAGTGTTGGAAATTGCGAGCGTAGTAGAAAAAGAAAACGATAGAAATATTCGGTGCATAGTAAAAGGCGCGCGGGGTGGCACCGCACGGCCCAAATACATAACTGTTCAAAACTGTGTGGCAACTCCAGGACAACAACAACAATAAGAAAGTTGGCTACAATTAAAAAGTAAATGTTACGTTTGACCAAAGTGTGTGAAAATTGGCAAATTTAGCAACTAAAAGAAAGTTTGCAGCAGTGCATGTGTGTGTGTGCCCAAAATGCTAAATGTCGTAAATTATAGGCCAAATTTCTCATTGTGTTGCGCAAAAATATACACAAACCTACACACGCACACAAAACGCGGCCATTCACATTTACAACGTGCATGTGCCTGTGTGTGCGTGTGAGTGAGTGAGTGCCACCCTACGCTGGGTACGCTGAGAAACAGAGGGAGAGCGACAGAGCAGCAACATAAGCAGCAGTAGCAGCAGCAGCAGCAGCAGCGAGAGCGAATGCAGGAAGAGAGCGCTCCTGCTGGACTTCGTGAGAGCGCGCGCACATGTCAATGACAGACAGCTGACTGGCGAGCCACAAAGCAAAAAAGGAAATAAGCAAAATGTGTAAAAAAAATATATGCAGCTAGTAAGAAAGCAGCGCACAGCAAAGGAGATAACAAAAAACGTGCGTGAATTGTGCATAAACTGTGAAAAACGAAGAGGCCACAACAAATTGCAGCGAAGCAGAGCTGCCAAAAAGGCACAAAAGCAACAGCAGCAACAACAAGCGCGTCTCACGCATACAAACATATCAAAACAGACACACACACAGACACACTCAAGATACGTCCATTTACAACAACGACAACAATAAAGCGACTGCAACGACACCTACACACACATATGCGTGCATAGGCTAATACTAAAGAATTAAACACAGGAAAATAACAAAACAAACAACAACAGCAAATGCCAAGCCGAGCTTTCTGTCTCTGTCGGTAGGACGCTGACTGCTGTTGCTCTCAGCATTGCCAGCAGCGCTCGTCGCTTTCGGGCATTGCCAGACGCAAATGCCGCTACAGCGGCAATCGTAATAATAACAACAACGACAACTATAACTACAACTACAGCGAATTTGTTATTAGCCCATAGGCTGGAGAGTGTCATAAAATGTTGCTCTGTCGCCGCGTGGCTGCCAAACGTCGCCGCTGTTGCGTTTGCTGCCGCCACAAACAAAGAAAACTGCGTTCAGCGGCAGCTGCACTAGCCGTATAGCAAATAAGCCAAACCTCCCTCCGCCCACCCGCTTTGGCATACCACAACTAACACACAAGACAACGACAAAAACAACAATTAAGACTTCAACATTGACAACGAGCAACGAACCAGGTTTACTAATGGATAACTATAGAAAAAAGGTAAGCAATAGAGCACGTTTCGATATATTGCTCCTGTGGGGCATCCACTGGCGGTTGAAACTCGCAGCTTAAAATACATTTGTAGTTTTTAAACTCAAAATCTCGGAATATATTCAAAGCTCCCTCTGGATGCACGGAAATCTAATGACATTATAACTCAAAAGGCCTTTCAAAACACTAACAAATATCCTTAACATATTACCTTAATGCAAGCATAATTCATAATTCTCCCAATAAACACATACACATGTAATCTGGTATTCTTATATGAGGAGACAGGAGAGGTGTCCCAAAAATATCAGCTTTAATCAAATCTAATACTAATGCCATTTGAGAAATTTTTGAAAATTCTTATTGGCTATATACTAGAAGTCACAAATCTAGTCCTGCGTTTCTCTTTCTTTATATTTGTACAGAGGAGTTCCGCAAATCAGTGCCAAAAATTCCAACAAATTACCATTCAAAATAAATGTTTGAGAAGCCAATGATTAATAAATTAAAAATTTATATATTATTTAAAAGGTTTTCAAAACCTTGCCTAAAAACCCTTTGATTGAAAAATAAAAATATTTATATAAGTTCTTAATAATTGGATTTAAGCAAATGGGCAAGTTCTCTAAAAATTATTTAAATAAACTTATCTGTTAGGCATACTCTCTATATAATGAGTTTAATACAGTTTAATTAAATGAGATTAGCCTAAAGTCTATATAAACTTGTTTTTAAATGTATTTGGCTTTTTTACCTTATGTTCAATTTGCAATTTTAATTTTATTATATATGAAGTTTTTGTTAAGTTTTATTTTATTTTATTATTATATGAAGTATAATATATATCTTAATTGGCACTGACTGCTAGGAATTTCGACTAAGACAACCACTACATCCTTACACTAGCCTGGGTTTCGCAGACGGATCCTCGTTGTTCAGTTGCCTGGGCACTTAGACAAGTCATCTGCCGAGGACTACTATATACTAATATATATATATATATATGTATGTATGTATGTATATACAATTTAAGTACTAAGTATATTGCTGCATAGCTCATCAAGAAACTGTCACTTCGCATCGGCTAAAATTAGCAGTGATCCTAAGACTAAATGATTTTCAAAACATTTTCGAAATTCTCGCCTGAGTATGTGTAGAATTCGATTGGGTAATCCGATTGGGACGCCCACCTGGCTGCCACTGCCCCAGCGTTGCATGATCGGATCAACGAGCACCCAATACCCAGAAAACCGCATAACAAATTTATATTAATTTGATGTTTTGTACATATGAATTGGCTAAAATTAGAGCGCCCAGTTCGCACCCCAACCCGCACTCTTTCATATCTACATATTTAAAAAAAAAGTGTATATGTATAAAGAAAATAAACAAAATTTATGTCGCATTTCAAAATCGTTCAGCCGTGGAGCCTATAATTTATGAGGGGCACGCTGGTAAGCACAGCAGAGCCCCAACCCTTCCTCTTCTCTTCCACTTTCAGTGGCTGCCAACGAAATTCAATTAAAAATTTCGCATTTCGTATTTGAACTTTTAACCTTTGCGGCGGGGGCAGCTTTTCAGCGGCGATTTGGGTCAATCTGTTGATGGGATTTTTCAATTATTTAGCCAGTTATCTCTACGTCGTCATCTATTTGTTGCCTCTTGTTTTGTTTTGTTTAGTTTTGTTTGTGTTGTTGCCCCTTTTGCGGCGCCTCGCGTTGCCTTGCAGCTCATCAAGCGCACACACTGCAAAATCAATTAACGTGCAACGTGGGCGCAGCAGCAACACTGGCGGCAGTTGCAACCATCAGTTGCATGAGTTGATTGATTGCTCGTGGCACTTAGCAGCGCGCTCTGCCCCACCAGCCGACAACTGACGTGGCAGCTTTCAAGTTGCACTCGCTGCTTGGACACGTGCCAACCCCGAGAGATGCCTCTGCTCCACATCTTCGCATCGACTGCACACTTCCTTCCCGCTTTAAATCAATCTAAAAACAGTGGCCATTTATCTCGTTGTAAACAAAGCGCACAGATGATAAGATAGAGACAGATCCCACAAACAGTTACAGTTATGCCAGTACGACCTATACCGGCTCCTCTCCTGCAATGTGGGCCAAGCGCTGATTGCCTTTGCCTGACTCACTAATGCGGTTCGCCAGCCGGCTCGAACTTGGCTCTGAGTTGCCCTACCTATGGGGAGGCTTAACTATGCAGCCAGTTCAAATGAAAATAGCAATCTATTGAAAGAAATAATTAAAATGAGAAAGAAATGTTTGTAAGGAAAAAATGATCAATTTATGGTGCAGCTTTTTATGAAATTTAAATATCATTTTATTTTATTTGTTTTTGCAAATTTATTTCTTAGACTGCTTCCAAAATTAAATATAAAATATTTATGATGTCAGGCAAAGTCGTAAATTATTAAACAATTTTTTATAATCCATAATAAATATCATATAAAATCAAATTTTAGATTTCTTGGCTTAAATTGAAATATAACTTAATAACGCAACTCTATAATAACTCTTTGCAACATATTTATACGCTTTTCTTAGCTTTAATTACTTTGCTCTAGTTTAAATTTTTATTGTAATTGTTGGGCATTTCTTATTAGTCCAACATTTTTAAACCACCATCGCACAATAAATAAAGTTACTTTAATTTAAATATTTTAATAACACGAGATAAGTTTACAAATTTAATTAACATTTTCTCATTTCCTATAAAACAAGGTTTTAACTAGAAATTGCGAATAATTTACTTTAAGCCTACAAAATATAAACTGCTTTTCTTTTAGCGTATCTATGGGTCGTAATAGTCTATCCCAATTCCATTTTTTTATACCCCGTTTTTTTCACAATGATTATGCATAAAAGTTCACAGAATGAAGAGAAAAGCAAAGCGCGTTGGCGTTTGCCTCTTTTTGTTGAGGCTTGCTGTTGTGTATCTTGATGTTGTTGTTGTTGTTGTTGTTGCTGTTGCTGTTGCCTTCAGTTGAATTAATGATGCATGCATCCGTCATCAGAGTGCAGCGCAGACGATGACGTTGACGTCGACAGCGACGGCAGCGGCGACGGCGCCACTTTCGCTTGAAGTCGCCTCCGCAGCGGCCGCCCACTCGCAGTTGGCCCTCGCGGTCGGCGTCGCTGTCGCTGCCGCTGCCGCTGTTGTTGCTGTTGCACATTTGAAAAATGTAATGCGCTTTATGCGTTGCATTTTTCTCGATTTAAGTGGTCTTTTTGTTGTTGTTGCTTTTCTTTATTTAAAACTCATCAGCAAGTCGACGACATCATTTGGCGCGCCGCAGCGCGAGTTGCCTCCACATTAATATGCATTTAAAAATAGCGCCCCGCCAAGCTCCATGCAACAGTTGCCGCATGTGAATGATGTGCCACAGATACTTTGCTGCAGCCAGCATTCAACTATGGACCAAATGCGATTTCCTAAAGCGTAATGAACACCTTAATCGGTTACTTATTGGAAACCAACTGGACTTCAACAGCTGTGGAAAAATTGGTTAGCGCTAGGGTTGGCAGTAGGGATAAATGTCGGGGTAGTTTGTAATTTGGCCGCCAGCCAGTCTAGTCGGGGCGTATTACACTAACATGTTCATACGGAGAATGTTATTGGGCTTGCAATACCCTAACAGAGAGTTCTCCGAGTTTGTGATGGCTCGTAGGAGACGATTTCTTTATAGTCTTTATAGTCTTTCTTTATAGTCTCTCTACTAGTCTCAGATACTCGATACATTTTTCTAAAAAGGAAGACAATCTGCAGCAAATTGAGTTATTGTTGTTCAAAATATCCCACTTTAGCAGAAGAATATCTAAATCGCTTTAAAATACATCAGATTTCCAAGATTAAAATATATAAGGGTATTTCATCTGCGACAACACGTTGAACAGTTTCTCTTTGGTTGGGTTCGCTTTTATGTTTTTTTCTCTTCTTTATTGTTGTTGTTTTTGCATGCGTCTAGCCAATAATCTTCATGCTGGCTGGCGCTCTGATGGATGACGAGGACGACAATGAAACTGACTCATCTCGCATCTCATGTGGCGCCCAAATCCATCCACTGGCTGCCGCCTGCTGCTGCCACTGTTTTGTTGTTTTTTAATCAGGCAAATTGTTGACACCAACCGCAAACAATCAGCTAAAGAGCTTCAAGATTCGGGCAACGAAAGCCCAAGCAACATGTTACATAGATGTGCATACATTTATTTCACGCTCCGAGCTGGTCCTGGCCTCCGTTTTGGGCGCCAGCTGGAGGAGCCGTCTGATTATTTTGGGCAACGGCAAAGTTCTCTAGCGGCAAGCGAGAGAGGGAGAGACAGATAAATTCTGCGGCGAGATGCTGTTCTCAATGTTGTTCCGACACATAATCTGACAACTGACATGCATCTAAGCCCAGGCTACTCCACTTTGTTCCCCTCACTGTGATCTACTATGTGTTGTTTTTCACATGACACGCACTTTTGGCCGGAAGGAAGGCAAAGTGACTGATGCTTGGTGGGTTGCCGACCGCCCCCCTCCCCCTCCCCCCACCACCCAGCACTCGCAAAACTTGGCGAAAGTCATTGACACCAGATGAAAGCCACAAGATGCTCGATAGCGAGATATCCTCTGAATTATAGAGATTCTCTGTACTAAAATGCTGAATGCAGTCCCTAATAATATTCCTTAATAAACAATTTTAAAATCATGTTTTGACGCTTTATATTAAATAGCAAATATTCTATGTAAAATGTTGGTATCCCCAAGAGTATTCTAGCTGGCTTATATTCTTAATGTGCAGACTGAATTTTAATTTATCACAATTAAATACCCTGTAATACAAATAGCATATATTCACTTTTAAAAGTCTCTAAAATTACTTGGGTATTTGTCATGATCACTTTAATTTAAATTTTGATTACTAACTGTAGTCTTTATTTGCTTATTCATAATTGGAATTGATAAAACTTAAAAGAGTATGTAAAATACCTTAGTAATTTTAGCGACCTATTGAATATAAGTATCTTGTGCAAGCTATCTTCATATACAACTTATCTGCAAAAGCTCAAACCGAAATTTTAAATTGTATTCTGAAATATGTTTGTAACGGAACTTGGCTTAAAATATGAATTTATGCTGCTCAGCAGTACCGTTAGCTTTGTCACCCTGCGTGAGTCACTTGGTATTAACAGGCAGGGGGAAAATGGGGGTCAACTGACTTGCGTATTTTATTGCCATGAATTCCATTTGAACTATGCAATGAGGTGGCCCATTAAAAGCAGAAAGACGGCCAAGAACCCAGACGCATTAATGGCCAATTCGATAACTGATAACCCATTGAGGCCCAAATGAACGGCCGAGTGATTTAGAAATTTTCCTTTCAATAGATGTTTCAGATACGCTGTACTATATTATGCGCTTATTATTTATTTATTTGCCACTTGGCATATATTGAATGTATGTATGTATGCGCACCCACAGAGTGTGATATATGACATATATTGCAAGATGAATTACCTGCCACCCCAAAAATAAAACACACGCACCACTCCTACACACGCACACACACACGCACACACGCATACACATAGCAAATGGTTCGCTTCGCTAAAACTTCCCTCGCTCACACTCACACGAATTTCCCACCTCCACGCGCTAAAATTTCCCTCGCACTCGCACTGGGTACTTGCCGCCTGCTGCTTGCCGCTTGGTGGCTGCTACTTGGCTGCCAGCCGGTTCAGTGCTTCAGAGTTGCTCGACTCGTGCGCGTCGCTTGGCGGCGTCTAATATTTTTCTAACGGTACCAATTGTTGAACTGTTGTAAACGCGTCGCGGACTTTGGTGTTGCATCATTTGCAAAGTGTTTTTTTCCAGTGTTTTTATATGTTATGATTTTTGTTGGTGTTAATTTTTGTTGCGAATAAAAAACAATTTTGCATACCTATTATTTTTTTCGTCGAAAAGCCTTGAAAGGGGTGCCTAAAAACAACCCCCAACAGCTGCCACAGCAGCAACTGAACTCGCGATCAGCGGCCACCTACCCTTCTCCGCCCACCACCAAAACCAGTTTATACTCAAAATAGTTTGGCCACGCGAATTATTATTATTGTACGTTTGTTGAGAAACAACCCCCAACCCTTATGGCCAGAACGCAATGGCAATGAACTTCTGATCTAATAAGATTCGTCAATCAGAATCAGAAACAGAAACCAGAAAACTGAGCTCAAATAAGACTTCAACTGTGAAAAAGTGTATAAAAATCCTACAGAAATGGCAACTCATTTGTTGAAGGAGGGCAAACGCACAATATGCCCAAAATGTACGTAATACCCATTCACAAGTATAACAAATTATAATCAAACATTTTTTAAATAAAAGCAAACGTTTTCTTTAAACAAGAAATTAATATAATCCATGATATAATATAGTCAAAATATCTACATTTCTTGTTTTTATTTTCTTTTTAACATAATGAATTTCCTAGAGATTTTGTGGATTTAATAAATGTAAATCTTATTGTTTTCCATAAATATTTAGACCAACTGGAAATTAATCTGCTAAATTTTGTGTTTTCAGTTTGCTCATATTATACGATTATATCGTATACTATATTGAATATAATATATAGGTATAACAGCTATTTAAAAGAAGTATTTATTACAAGCCCTATTTTATAAACTTGAAACCAAGATTCCCAATAAGACAATCTGAAATACAAAAAACTATAACTGCAAATGATATCGAAATCAAAGCAAGAATATTTTCTGCAATCTCAATTCTGTGGCAAAGTTCTTATCCAGGACGAGTTCTATTATTGCCCGATCTTTCAGCTGTGGCACAACATCATGAATTCGCAGTAGCGAGCAGTCTTGAGGAGGGCAATACCATAAAAATCTAATATTTATGAGCAGCAAACACAAAGAAGATGGAAAGAAAAACTTGCCAAGTGCAAGCAGAAATACAAAATACAAAAAAACAAGAAACAAAAAGAACAAGAGGGGAAAATGCTTTTAATTGCTTACAAGTTTTCGTCTGTCTGCTTGTATGTTGTATGTGTGTGTGTGTGTGTGTGTGTTGCACGGGTTTTCACAATGTCGAACGCATCGCTGAGCTTCTCCAACGCGACTTTAGATGAAGTTGTCTTTGTCTTTGTTGTTGTGTTTGTTGCTGTTGTTGTTGTGGGGACAGGGGGCTGTCGCTTTACGCTTAATTGGTTAGCGACATCGAAAAGGTCACGTTTATGAGTTCCGATCAAAAAGTTGCCAGCGCCTTTGCCCGATGCAGTCCAAAAGTTTTGCTTAAGAAAAGGGAATTAATAGTTAAAATTGTATACAAATGATGGGTATGCATAGGGTGTGTTCCCAATTTATCGGAAATTTGTTTTTAATAGAATGAGATATTGAGTTTTGTAAAGCTTGAGGGCAGGCATATATTTAAAAACATTTAGATCTTAACTCTTAGTTCTTTCTTATATACATTATTAGATTTGTGTTCTATACCAAAGAATGACAAAAATGCCTCCAAATAACGCAATTTAAATGTAATTATTATTTCACTGGTGGAAATAAATAACTTATAAATATTTGTATTACTCAAGTGTTCAACAAAAATAAATTTCTTAAACCCCTTTCTGAAGATTTGATAAGAAGCTGATTTATGAAAATTTCTTGAATATATATGTACATATATGTGCTTACTTAGAAGCAATCTTTAGGTACTTTTTATACCTCTATTATAATTACAATTGAAACTAATTCTAATCTCTTATTAATTACGACAGTTTTGATAATTTACCACTCATCTTTTGTTATTAAAGCCTATGCCTATTAGTAAGCTTTAAGCTGTATTAAATTGTGAGCGTTCTTTGAACATTGTTCATGTGGAGTTTCGCACTCACCGTCTCACTTTTTCCTATCTCCCTCTCTAACTTACACTTGAATGCACTTTTGTCATTTGCACGGGCAACACGCACAAAAGGCTTTTTCTAAATTAAAAAAAAGTTGTGGAAAAAAGGGAAAACAAAGTGCAATTTGAAGCAGAGGTGGCGTTTGGCCAGACGCTATGCTTTGTGCAGCTTGTGGGGTTTCCCGCATAAATTACAATGGGCGGGGCAATATGCGGCCCCGCCTCCCAAAGGCAATCGCTGCCTAATGAACGGGGGTTTTTATTTTATTTTTTTTTGTTTTATTTCGAATTGTTGTCTGTTTAAAGGTCTCGATCGGTGGTCGTGGCTGCAGCGCGTCTTCTGTTTTAATTTCACTGCAGTCGGCAGCACCGCTGGCACCACTCGAGCGTAAAAACATCATTGGCACCACAGTCAAAAAAAGATAAAGAAAACGAATGAGGCGTGGCGTGGCGCATGCCACCCACTGTCAGAAACAGTTGGCGCAGCTGCTGCAGACTTTGGGACGCCAAGAGGTAGAGAGGACAGCCAGAAAAAAGGAAAGAAAATGAGTGGAAAATTATTGAAAAGCGCAGAAATATCGCTGGTATTTTTGCTGCCATTTTCCTGTTATGCGTCCACTTTTCATGCATTTCTCTTTGTCGCAAAATTGTCGGCATCTTTGCTTTGGCCTCTCTGCTGAATGCGGGGGCTTCCCCGCCAGACACAATACCCCCTGCTGCATGGACTGGGCACATTGTTTGCCTTTTGACGCTCAACAATGTGGCCAAAGATACTTGAGCCTGGGTACACTTTACACTTTAGACGCCGTATCCTTAAGATACTTTCTAGTTGCTAAATCTGAAATGCGAAGCATATTCCCAGTCGATGCACACTGAAAACCCATTGCCAGCCAAGTCCTGAGCATTGGCCGTGGCCCGAAACGGGTCGCACTTTAAAGCCAACATATTACCAAGTTTTCAGTCCCACCCCTGTAATCCTAAATGGGTGGGGGTGTTCAAAACTTTTATCAGCAGCGCAACTTTTGTTTTAGTTTATTGTCTGGCAAAAGGCGCAGCAAAGTTTTTCCTCGCTCCCGCTGAAAACTGATTAAGTTAAGCCGGCAAGGACTGGGCGTTTGTGTGGGCGTGGCAGCCGTTTGTGCGCCAGCTGTCGGCCGCAGCTTGCAGGCAAATTACTTGAGATGCACCAAGCCGCAACTGCATTATAAATAAATCGGTTTTGCGCCAGACAAATACTTGAAAAAACCCATACGAACAAAAACGATCGATAGGTTAAGCAAAGACATTAAGAAACTACCGCTACCATTGGTTTTAAGTTATCTCTTAAAAAATAATATTAATATTTATTCCGCATCTTAAAAGTAAATAAATATAGAAAATATGATATTAAATAAACTTAAAGGATACACATATTCAGAAATGTTAGAAAATATTAGAAAATGTTGAAAACTAAAAAAGAAAATATTCATTAGAAACAAGCAAGAACGGCGCAGTCGGGCGTATCCGACTACGCAATGCTCATTTACAGTAGAATAACAGATGAAAACAGTCGAAATATATACATATACAATACTATATATCTTTAGAGTAGATCCTCCGAACACTGCCAGCCAAATTTGGTGACTAGATAGATTTCGCTTCACACTCTTTTACTTCGTGAACGAGTATAAAAGTGTAGCTAAACAAGATTTTTTTGTCTGGGCGCGTATTTAAAGCGTAATTTAACTTAAAAGGCGCCACAAAGTCTGCAACACTTGCCTCAAAATGACGCACGTCAGCCGTAGCCCGACGCGGCGGGCGCAACACTCGACTGACGAGTGCCACTCGTGCTGGCAAAGAACAAAAAGAGAAAAATGCGAAAAAAGGATGTTGCATGCAGCGCCCAGCACCACAATTACAGACGTGGCAACGTCCTGTCCGCGAGATTTTTAATTGTTGCAAGCAGGAGACGAACCGACGACAGCGGGAGACAAATAAGGGAGGGGCAACGGGAGGGGCAAGGGGAGGGGTTGCGGGTGGCGGGTAAGAGGAGCTGCGTGGCAGCAACAGCCATGTCGCGAATAATTTGCAGCAAGCACATTTTCAATTTCAAAGCTGCCAAAACATGCAGCAAATATTGACATTGACTCTAATGGAAAAATCATCAGGCAGACAGCGGCGACAGCGCCAACGACGTTGCCACAAGAAGTTGCAACAGCAGCAGCAGCAGGCAAATGACTAGCTGCAATCTTATGTTGCACAGATCAGCTCTATACTTGTATTAAATTAAAATTTCTGTGGCAGTGGCAACCTTTAAAGCCGCAACGGAAGCTGCAGGCAGCTAAGTGGCAGTGGCAGAATCGGAGGCCGAGGCAGAGGCAGAGGCAGCCACTTCCCCAGACTAAACGACGACGCGTCGCGTGCCAGGGCTGGTTTGGGGCAAAGAGCTGCCGTTGCTGAATGCTGTTGTATTCAAGTGTGGGGTGGAGCCAACAATATTTTATGGAGTGTTCTTCAGAGTGGCTGCCGCTGCTGCTGCTTCTTCTTCTTCAGTTGCTGCCGCTTTGTTGACTATAAATAACAATGGAATCATGACTCGAAATTAAACGTCGAAAATGCGGCATGACAGAAGGCGAGGGGAATGGCTGGGCGTAGGGGGGGGGGTGGGTGGGGGTATTTGTCGGCTGCTGTTTGCTCAAGAAGTCAAAGCAACACAAGAAACGCAAATAAAACAGGGCAGCTCTTGTGTTAGATGCCCAAAGATGATGTGCAGCAAAGTGGATGCCAAGACTCAAGAGAGCGCAAGTAAACGGGGCTGGGGGAATGGAGCGCGGGGCGAGCGGGGAGCGCGGGGGGCCACAGAGAACTCTACATGTTGCGGCACATTTGTGTAATATGTATTAACAAATTACCAAGCGGCGGCGCCATCAATTTGTACAAACAGTAAAATGACAACTCCCCCCCACCCCCAACCCCTCTTTGTCACAGTATTAAGTCAGTGTAATGCAGCCAATAAACAGAAATGACAAAACAGCTGGCTGGATTAACAAACAAGCCAGGATTTGCAGTTAAGAGCTGTCAATCAGAGTCAACAAACTGACAGTTAGAGAGAGAACGACGGGGAGAGGGTGGCCAATGTATCTGAGGGATCTTGCTAAAACAACAGTAATTCGCGAATATAGCAAATAAATGTAACCAAGAAAGATATCAGTTTACAAATAATTTCTTATTGTAAATTCGTCATATTCTAAAATATGTAAAAAGTTGTTAATAAAATAATTGAATGTGAGCATGATTAATATCTCAACTCTCAAGATATTCCTGTTGGCTGCGCTTACTGAAAAGTTAGCAAAGTTGACAAGTAAGCTTAAAAAATATAAATAATCAGAAGAATGCATTATATGCTTAATAAACTATAAAATAGATTAATTAACTTCACTTCTCATCTTAACTCCTACGTTTAAATATTTATAAAACTAAAGTTCTTAGTAATTTTTTCTATTTTATGAAATGCAATGAAAGGTAAAATTAAATTGATAAATAAATAGAACTAATAACAATTTACAATATATGTTGATAGTTTTATAATATAAAATATATTTATTTTAGTTAAGATTTAATAATTGAAATATAATAAGATTACACTATATTTTTTCATATTCACTTTCAAGCTAATTAATATGTTTAAAACGGTGTAATTGAAGTATCTAGGTTCTAGTTTAGGTAGGAGCTCAGTGCAGCGCCATCTGGCGTCCACATTAGCGCTCATTACGAGCTTATTAATCATCTGCTATGACAGCAGCTTAATGTGGGTACGCCCCTGCTGCCCCCCCTCACCGTGCTCCCGCACAGCCACTGAGTCACCGCAAATGGCCATAACATGCCACACCGCATCCCACACACCCTCTCCCACAGCTCCTGGCAGTCCCCAGGCTTTCAGCTTACATACATTTTCCATAACAAGTCATTTCATTGGAGCCGGCAAACTTTATGGCTCGTTGTCGTTAGTCATTTGCCGCTTGCAGCGCCACTGGGCCCACCCTCCCCCACCCTTCTTTGGGCAGCAGCCCCCAGTCCGTTCAACCCTTCGGGCGGACACAACCTACGCCACTTAATTGCGTCTGCTCATTTAGTAATAAAAACAGGATTCATGCTTGGCAAGAGAACGAGCCAACAAAAGTTGGAATGCTGTGGGAGGCGGAGAGGGGGTGGGGGTGGGGGGTGCAGGCCGTGCTAACAGCTCATTCACAGACAGTCCGAATGAGTGCATTGAATAGTTTCTCCTGCAGTTTTTCCATTTTTCATTTGCGACTCCGACTATTTTATGTCTTTGAATAGAAATGATTATTTCCTATCCTTGAAATGCCGAACGTGCCACACAAAGCCCCCTCCCCTTCCCCCGCGCCACCGCACAAAACGCATTAAAAATTCAAATCTAAATTTGTATTCAAATGTTTTGGGAGCTGGCAATGCTCCCTGCTCGCATCTGGAGAAGAGTACATATATATATATATATATACGTATTTACTTCTTAACTCATTCATCTTTCATTCAGTTTTTTATTGACCGAAGAATCTTTTTTCGTCATTTTCCGTCAGTTTCCATCGTCTGCTACTTTTCCATAATCCGTTTGTGCGTTGAGGCAAATTATTGTGTAGGATTTTGGGTTTTACAGTTAATGCAAGCAGCAGGCGGTGGCAGACGAGATTTATGCTAAGTGGGCAGACGTTGGGCCCAGCCGGGCCACTGCCAGCACTTACTACTTACCCGGCTCCGGGCTTGCCCCACCTCCCGCCGCCATCCCGGGCTTGGGTCCGCCTTGGCTGGCAGTCAGCAATAAAAATGTCGTTGCGCAGTAAAAATCGAATTGTGTTTCGCCCTTAACATTTTTTTGTTGCGCCCGACAGCTGCAGCTGCGCTCAGCCGTAAAGCGTAACCCGTTTACCCGCCCCCAGCCCCTCCCCCTACCCTAGGTGCACGGACAAGCTGAACTCCAACTAAAGCTGAGAAGCTGAGCAAACTTTATGTGGAGCAGTTCTAGGTATCGAGAGCGAGACTCAACAGCTGCACGGGACCTTAGCCAGCCTTACACTTATTTTACCCCAACCCCCCCCCCTCACCACACACACACACACCCACGCGCATACTGGCAGCTAAATCTAATCAAATAGCGCAAATTGCCGGATTTAGTTTAACTGACAGAGCGCAGATTTATTTTCATATCTAGCATTTGTTTGCCACAAGCGACACGACGGCTTCTGGCAGCAGAGATAAAGATGGAGTCAACTACCCCTCCCCACTCAATCCCCTCCCCCCCCCCCCCCCCTCCGCGACAACTTTCTGTTGCTATTTGTTCTTTTGTCTTTTGGCGTTGCAAATTTTCACACGCCTAAATGCATCCAAGGCAAAGGCAAATGCAAATCTTCCAAAACTTTAGCATATGGCATATGTTGGCTATTCGAGAACTTTGGTTTTAGTCAGCTTTTTAGTTAGTCTAAGTTTTATAAGCGCGCTAAATGCGTTTCTTTTCTTTTATTGGGCGCCATCAAATTTTATGGCGCAAGTTTTTGGCCCGAAACTTGAAACCGAAACTGGTTGGGCGCAGTTAATGCCTGGATTCGCTGCATGGCAACACTATCCTACAAAAGTTGCACAGTTTGCAAAGTGTCGCTATAAATAGTTTGACTTTACGCCCGGATTTAGTTTGACAAGAGTTCGAGTCCGCCCACAACAATTTTGAGCCAACCAAAGTTGGCTCTAAAGAGTTTTTGAATTGCTTTCCACAGAACATTTGTGATTGAATGGCGATTTCTTAAGTTTTTTATTTATTTAGGGTTTGGGTTCTTTTCTTCCCAGACAGGTTAATTGGGAAAACATGAGCATATAAGTATATCGCTTTTTTCTCGCAATTCTTCTCTTAACTTTTTTGAATTTAGTTTAATCCTCACATTTCTTTTAATCATTTCGAATATTTAATTGAACAAGATTTTCTGCATTGCACCACTTCGGTTTTAAGCAAGTTTTCAGCCTTAGTTGACCGAATTTTTGGGGTATTACTTGTCTTGTTGCAAAGGACTTTTTTCTTAGCAAGAATTTGGTATTTGTTTGTTATAAAAAAATGAAATAAAACACATTTCCAAAAACTTTTTTCGCTTACGTGTCCACAGCTCTGTTTATGCTCGGGCTTGTAACTGTCGATGTGTGTGCGTGTGTGTGTGTGTGTGTGTGTTTGGGCGTGTTTGTGAAAGGCTCCTGTTCGTGTCAGCACAAGCATAAACTTTGGCATTTTATATGCGTCGCGTCCAATAACCTGACGTTCTGTTTGTTATTTTTGGCAGTCCATTTATTTTTAACATTCGCCAGCTGAGCTTAACGGGGCATTAGACGTCGCTTTCGGCTGGCAACTTGTGGTTGCAAGCGCCGGTTGCACGTTGCCCGTGCTCTGAACGAGAAGTGGAAGTCGGGTTCCTCGACCTGCGAACACATCTCGAACATTGAACATTGAACATTGAACATTGGGTAATTGACCCACTTCGCGTTGGGCCGCAAAGTGGCAACTAATAATGCAATAGGTGACGAGAGGCGCTTGCCACTCGGCCACGAGTGGCATTCAGCCTGTTTCGGGTTTGCCTTCGCTGCCAGCCCGGCTTCCGGTGAGCAGCCTCGAGGGCAACCTGACAGCTTGGCGTGCCAAATGAAGTTGTTTCTTGCACGGCCTGTGCTTCCTTTGTCTCGGCCACTTCCTCTGTCTTCTTGGCCATCTTTGTCTCCTGCTCTCCGTGTGCATACAAATATGTCGGTCTGTCTGTCTGTCTGCCTGTTTGTTTGCTGCATTACTTGCAAATTGTTGTGTGCCCATAAAAATGCTCGGCGGCGCGCAGTCCTTGCCCCCAGGCATTGCTCGCATGCCCCGCTCAACTGCAGCACAACCGAGTGTTAAATGCTCGCCATAGTCTGCCCCAAATGGCTGCGTTTAATTACACAACTTTTTGCGCCACTGCGCCTCATTATTTAGCCACGCGCTCGAGAGTCCTTTGGCCCTCTGGGCCGCGAGAGCTGTGCGCCGGCTGCACTGTGTCCTGGCTAGACCAGCTCCTTGTGCGCATATGAGTTCATAAATTATAACTACTAGTTATACTTATTAAATCCTAACAACTCTGTGGAATTCACGAAAAGAAAAAACGTTTTTATACTTAGCTTCCTGTTGTCCTGTTTAAGCCAATCTCACATTTCTCTGCATTTACTATATTAAGTTCCCGATTGTGGTTTCATTCAGATTTCAGAGAATTTTATCACGTTATTCACTTGCACTTGGACTTAAGATAAACCCAATCTAGCTGAGCTCTTGGGTTTCAACTCGTTCATGAATTGAAAAGGATATAATGGGTTTGCGCAAAGGATACTAGGAATATGTACTCGCGTATGCCCACATCAGATAAAGTGTTAAGATCTCTTGATATCGATACAAATCTACATATCGCCCTCAGCTTTAAAACTAGATAAATAACTTTTTTTACGGACAGATTACTGATGACCTCCTCTAAAGATCTACGAAATAATTTCCCGCTGCCATAAATTACAAAACTTTATATTTTTCCATAATTATAATAATAAATGATCAACTGTTTTAAGTTGTTATTATACTGTTAACGGCTACAATGTTCCTTTTTGTTAAAAATCATTTATCTGTTTATGATACTACTACTTTTCTGCCATAAGCTATAATTTTGCTGTTGGTAAAAACTTTGATTTCTATATTAAATTTATCCATTTTAGTTTTTGAAGCTGAACTTTCGCATTTGCTATTAACTTGATCCAGCTCAGCTGAGCTAACTGCTGGCAAACTTGGTTATTTCTTAGCCAAGTTTTTTTCCAGCTGTTTGCCGTAATCCTGGCCAGCAGGTCATATGTAACCATTAGACCCGGGCGAGGGAACTTTTCATTTTACCGCCGCAGCTTAGTTCCCTTTTTAATTGAATTTGCAAAGTTTGTTTTCGGATAGTTGGGGCGTTAAGGAATTGCCTGGGAACGGAAAAAAGTTTTGCTAACACGTTGCTATTTCTATGCTTCCAGGTGCGTGCTATGGAGCAGCGGCTGAGTGAATGGCCAAAGCCCCCAGCACAACAGCAACAGCAGCAGCAGCAGCAGCACTCGCAGCAGGGAACAGCAACTAGCTCGCCCATCCATCAGCAGCAGCAGCAGCAGCAACAACAACAGGCAATTGCCGCTGCCGCCTTAGCCGCTGCCTGCCAGCAGAGCGTCTTGGCCAGCTCCGCGAGCGGCGCAACGGGCGTCTGTCTGCCCAACAACGAGGCGGAGAAGACGATCAACTCGTTGGAGATCCAGGTGGAGGAGCAACGGCAGCTGCGCCTGCACGACGCACGCCAAATCGAGGCGAAGGCCGCCAAGATCAAGGAGTGGGTGAACAATAAGCTGCGCGATCTCGAGGAGCAGAATCAACTGCTGCGCGAGCAGAACATCAAGTGCAACCAGCAGCTGGAGCTGCTCAAGAATCACATCGCCAACCAGTCGCAGCGGCACAGCATCGTCGGACCCGTGCGCAACAGCCTCAGCTTGGATGTGCAGGACTTTGCCAGCACGCCGGAGACGCGACGCCGCAGCGAGAGCCTCGATCCGCAGGAGATCATAAGCCGCCCGCTGACCAGCAGCTATCCGCATCATCAGCATCGACGCAACCTGTCCATGGAGCCGCAGGAGCTGGAGCGCAATCTGGTGGCGGCCGTTGATGGCCTCACCCTGGCGCCGCTCTCCAGCATCTCCAGCAAGGCGGCGCAGTCCGTTGCAAGCGCAACGGCGACGGCGACGGCGACGGCAGCCACGCGTCCCGACAGCTCCGACACGGACACGGCCCACGACTATGCGGAAATCTATACGCCCTCGTGCGAGAAGCTGCCCGCCTGGATGAAGAACAATCCGGCCCTGATGGCCAGCGGCGGCAATTCGAGCACCACGACGACCACAACCAGCGAACTGGGCGTGCCCAGGCCGCCCACGCCGCCGCTGCACCGCTTCCCCAGCTGGGAGGCGAAGATCTACCAGGTGGCCAACGACGGACTCGCCGGCACGGGAACGGGCACGGGTACCGGCACTGGAACGGGCACCAGCACCGCCGAGAGCACCGCCAGCAACGAGCCGATCCCGGACGTGCAGGAGCACAGCCTGACGCTCTCGAACGGACGCAACAGGCACGGCCACGACGCGAACGGGACGCTGGGCAGCAGCGGCACGCCGGGCACGCCCCAGCCGCCGACGCGGCAGCAACAAACCGCCAGCGGCGGCTTCTGTGATATATCCGTGCCCGTTTATGCCACGGTCAAGGGGCGCGCCTCGCAAATACGCTCGATGCCCTTCACGGGCGACTCCAGCGATGATTCCAGCGATGGCGAGGACCACGCCGTCATGCTCACCCACAACTCGCACAACTCATCCAGCACGGACAACACGGAGACCTCCACGTCCGGCAGCGCCTCGAGCCCCTCCAAGAGCCTCAAGACCTCCTCGAGCCTCAGCCCGGCCAAGCGCAGCGGCTCCGAGAGCCCCAAAAACGCCAAGGCCCGTGGTACGTACCCCCACAGCAAAGTTCTCCCCGCACGTCCAACCGTCCACCCGCCCAGTAAGACCCGTAGAGCCCACACGGTAACGGTAGCGGTAGCTCAAACTAAATCACACTAACAACATCCACAGCACCAACCAAACCAACTAACAACTAACTGAGAAATGATCCCATCTAATGCTCTTGTGGCTTTACTTTATTCCAATATTTGAGCTCTATATTTTACTTTCCCCCATCATTCAAGTCCGATACTGTCCCCTACTTATTCAGTCTTTGACTATATTGTTTTTCTTTCGCTTATTAATCAATATTCGTAATACCAGTTATATAGTGGCATTCTATTACATTTTTATATATTACTTTACATTCTATATTATGTTGCTTAAACTTTAAATAATCGTTCACGGTATGAAAAAAGTATTTAGTTTGTCAGGCTGCATGAACGCAACTTTTCTCGCCACTATTGAAGCTAGAGACTTCCAACTTGGGATATATACTCGTGTAGATCCGTGTCAGATAAAGTGTAACGATTTTTATAATGCGCCCACTAGGGGCGTGGCATTCGATCAAATCTATACAACTTTAGGAGCTGGTAAACCGCGAAAATCCATATCACCCACAATTTTAGAGCTAGAGTCACCCCAACTTTGGCAGACAGTTTTTAGTTTTAATTTCCTCTCAAGATCGAGTAGAAAAATTTCGGACACGCCACAACAATTATAATTAAGACCTTTTTCGACTGTTTTAGCCTGTTTTTATACTGTGAACGAGTATTGCGCAGTTGGTTACACCCGACTACAAATTGTTTTTCTCTACTTTATTTATCTTCTATTCACTTACTTTCTTGCCTTTTTTTGCAACCCTATAGTACTTCAATTTCAATCTTATAGTATTCTCTGCTTCATATTGTTTTTCACAGAACTTTAAGTATAGCTTATGCTACTTTTGTATTACTTACTGATTACATTGCAATGAGCCTCTACCTTTCTGTGCCAAGCCCCAATACCTCTAGCACACCTGTTTGCCTTGATGTTTGGTCTATGCCAAGCGGCTGCCTATGAAAACTCTTTGACTAATTTTCGATGCGTATTCTAACAATTTCGAACTGGTTGCATCTCCTGCCTGCGCCTCGCCCTCAAATTGTGATGGGGTTCCCTTTCATTTGTTGCCACCAATGACCACTATTAACCGCCATCATTTGCCATTCACCCACCATTAACCACACACACACACGCACACCACAGTACACACGCGCACATCCACACAACAACATCAACCCCACCAACACCAACACCAACACCAACAACAACACCAACAACAACACCATTATCAGCATCATCACACGCTGCCACACCCACAGGCGCCAGCGTTGGCGCCAGTGCATCACATACAGAGCACGCTGCCACGCCCACATACGCCCACCGCCGGCCCCCGCATGCGTGGCACAGTAATTTCAGATCTTTCCTTTGAATCAGGCCTCTCCGATGACTACGCCCTGCCCCCCGACGCCGTCTCGGAGTCGACGTGCATGGACGCCTCGATGCCGTCGCTCCTGATGCGCCAATCGTACGTGGACTCGCCCAGCAAGAAGCTCGAATCGCTGGAGAAGGTGAGCATCTAATCTCGTCGTCGAAGGGCCCATTCCCGCTTAACTCCCCGACTTTCAGATGGGCCACCTGGCCAAGCTGGGCGGCAAGCTGAAGACCTGGCGCAAGCGCTGGTTCGTCCTGAAGAACGGCAGCCTCAACTACTGGAAGAGCCAGCACGACGTGCAGCGCAAGCCGCAGGGCCAGATCCAGCTGGACGAGGCCTGTCGCATTAGCCGGGCGGAGGGCGCCTCCACCTTCGAGATCGACACGGGCAAGAAGGTCTACTACCTGACCGCCGACTCGCACGCCACCATGGACGACTGGATACGCGTGCTGCAGAACGTGCAGCGCCGCAATGCCACCAAGCTGCTGCTCAGCCGGGACGACCAGAAGCCGACGGTCCAGGGCTGGGTGACCAAGGTGAAGAACGGGCACGCCAAGAAATGCTGGTGCGTCCTGCTGGGCAAGATGTTTCTCTACTTCAAGGCGCCCGCCGAGACGGTAAGTGTGTTGGCATTGCCAGCTAACGGTCAGCTAATGTCGTCGTGGCCAACATCCCCTCCAGAATCCGCTGGGCCAGATCAATATGCGCGATGCGCGCGTCGAGGAAGTGGAGCATGTCTCCGACTCCGATTCGGAGGAGCGCGAGGATGCCGCCCAGGATCAGGCCCGCCTCACCGTCGCCATCTATCCGGCGCACCAGGGTCCCACGTATCTGATACTGTCCGGCAAGCCGGAACGCGATAACTGGCTATATCATCTGACTGTCGTCTCGGGCGGCGGGCCCAGTGCGGGCACACAGTACGAGCAGCTGGTGCAGAAGCTCATGGAGACCGACGGTGATCCAAGTAAGTTCACTCCACTGGCCAGCCTTAATCCCAACTCAAACCCCTTTGACCCGGCTGCAGACTGCGTGCTCTGGCGTCACCCGATACTGCTGCACACCAAAGATACGATCACGGCGCCACTGTCGTCCATGCACACGGAGACCATGCAGCCGGAGGCCATCAAACTATTCAAGGTGAGCTCCAATCCTGGCCAGACTTGGCACTCGCATCTAACCATCCATCCATCTATCCGTTCGTTTATCCGGCGCAGAGCATTCAGCTGTTCATGTCGGTGGCCGTCAATCAGCCCGGCATCGATTACCACGTGGTGCTCGCCCAGAACGCCCTGCAGCATTGCCTGGACATGCCGGAGCTACAGACCGAAATGATCTGCATTCTGATCAAGCAAACCTCCCGACATATGGGCCAGAAACTAAGTGTCGGTGTCCAGGTAAACAAGAAACTGGGCAAGCAAACGCGCGTAAGTTTTTCAGTTGCAAAGCTTCTTAACCTTGAAAAAGCTCTTTTAGTTGTACTCCCCCCTCCCACCGTCCTCTAATACGTTAACTTTCTCATTTCCATATGATTTCTGTATGATATCCCCGACTAATCCAGCTACTAACTAGTTGTGTCTATGTCTAGCACGTGACTCGACTTCGATTCCTTTTGAGAACAAAGGCAACATTTAAAAGCTCTTGAAAAAGCTTCTTTCATTTCATTCAAATCAAAAGCTCGCTTTTTCTCAATGCAGCTTTCAACCGTTTCCTTAACCTAAAAGTCTATACAACTAGGTATCGTATGTGAAATACCCCAGTTTTTATTCATCTGCTTTATTTGAACTTTGCTTATCGAATTTCATCGCTCTGGTAAAACCCATTGAGCAATAAGAATGAAGAGAATTATTATTGCTCAATGGGTCAAACGACTAGCGACATTTTGCCAGCTTAAAGAGAGCTTTGCTTATATTTAAAAAGCTTACGAACGCTTTATAATCAAAGATAAATCTAATACTTAATAATCTATAAGTTGAACGTACATATCAATAGTACATGCCTATTATTATACCTTATTACAGCATTGTTTTATTCAACTGATTTTCTGCATGTTCTCGTTGTTAACTAATCCTAACTAATTGTTCGTATCCGAATCGATTATTATTCTTGTTTTATCTGTTTTGTTTTCATTTGTATTTCAAGTAGCCAACAAGCAATGAATTTCCCCCATAACTGTCATACTTTACTCAAATATTATTCATAAATATTTGTATGTGTACACATATCTTTTAGCCGTATCCACATACATACTCATATCAAGTACATATTTAGTTTTCAAGACAAACCAAAGCAAAGCAAACACCAGCAAAAACGAGCAATTATTTCCATGTGTATAGTTTCATCTGATTATTGTTGATTCGTTATCATTGTATAAAGTATTTGCTGTAAATTTCATACTCTACTATATACTACATACACACATACTATATACAACACCAACTATCAAAGTACATACCACACATTACTCGAAACATATCTCAGATACAATACAATACATACATACATAAATACGTACTAGTTTGTAGAAGAGAAAGAGAAAGAAATTCGTTTCTTCGGTATGCCGAAGTTGCAATACCCTTGCAGACATCTTCATTGAATCAAATATATATTAAATATATACATAATATTGTCTGATTTTAACCAATATTATTTGACAGTCTAAATAATTAAGGGCAATTTTTTAATATGAACTGAAATTTATTTCTTATGATGTAAACATTTATCAGGCAAACCAATTTTGTGTATCTTAATTACATAAACCATTTTGAAACTTATCTTTCTTGAATTTGCTTGTAAGATCTGCAAAAACATATAGAATTTAAAAATTATGCAATTGTATTTTGTTTAAGTTTTAACAATGCGTAAAAAATAAAAATATTATCTGTTGAGATTGTTGTTTATATAAAAACAATTAAACTCTTCGATCGAACTCTCTGCTCTGCAAGGCTATCCTGAAACATTACAGAAACATCCAAGGAACCAACTAAGCAACTTCAAACTCACAAACTTTACCTCACACAACAACAACTCAAAGTATACTTTTACGCTCAGTGTATGCGTACACTTCTCGCATTCTTTCTCCACCACAAACACACCACTCTCTCTATCTCTCACTCTCTCTCTTGTGCTTCGTTTATACGCAGCTCGCTTATCGTGATAAATTGGTATCAAAGCACTTTTCCATATCGTTGCTATCGGTATGTTATCGATAAATTGCTTATCACGACTAAGGTGGCCACGCATAAACGTGCATTGTACTTGTATTTGTCGTCTTCTTTATTGATCTCTAGCGTTTTCCAACTTGTTTTTGGTTTGCCCCCCTTTTGTTGTTCAATTTGCGCATAGTTTGCTGCTATCTTTATTTTTCAATGGCTTTGAATGTTTCGCATTATTCGTAAAGTTTACTCGTTTCCTTTGCCCGTTGCGCTTCTCGAAAAAAAAAAACAAAAACAAAAAGAGAACAACTTTTGTATAGCGTGTCATACATATACATTATGGGTACTCTGTAAAAAGAACACAAAATTATCAAAATATATCAAAAAAAAAAACAAAAAAAACAACAAAATCTCAACTCTGTTGTCAGCTAAACAGCATAAAATTGATCAGCAAATGTTTTTTGGCTTTTCTTCTATTCTTCTATTCTGTTTCTTTTTCGTTTTGAAACGTTTTCCGTTTCGTTTGTATGTGTATCGAACCAAATCCAATAACCGATAACCGATAACCGAAAACCGCAAAACCGAAAATACCAACCGTTTTCCAACACTGTACGTAACCAATTGACGACAACGACGACAACGCTCACGAAATTTACAGCAACTACTATTGTGCGCCACCCAAAGCCTGTTCACCTGTGATACCCAACAGGCGGGCCAAGCTCAAGCCAACGGCAGTTCGCCCACGTCGATACAGGTATGAGGGGAAATTTGTCTTGTTTTTCGATAATCGATATACGATAAGCCACATACGATATACGATACACAATATACCTTATCTGCTTATGTCGTGTCTCCAGAGTTGTACGATTGCTTTCAGTTATTGTAGCCAATTGTAGAGTTGCCTAATCCAAGACCCGAGCCGCCATCTCTCGTCCTCAACTAACTTTATTTTTGTGTCTCTCTCTCTCTCCCGCTGTCATCTTCTCGAACAGGCGCCCGTTTCCACGCCCATTATTGACTGCAAGTCAAATCCGCCCGCCTACAGCTTTGTCCAGGGCTGGCAACTGCTCGCCCTGGCGGTCTCGCTGTTCGTGCCCAAATCCAGTCGCCTGCTCTGGTATCTCAAGCTGCACCTGTCCCGCAATGCGGACACCAAAACGGAGACGGGCAAATACGCCGCCTACTGTGAGCGGGCCCTGGAGCGGACCCTGAAGAACGGCGGACGCGAGACGAAGCCATCGCGCATGGAGGTCCTCTCCATTCTGCTGAAGAATCCATATCATCACTCCCTGCCGCATGCCATACCCGTGCACATGATGAACACCACTTATCAGGTAAGCAACAGCCGTGAACTGGTTCACTTTTAAGTTCACTAGTTCTTTTATAGATATTTAGGTTTTTTAACTAACCTTTGTCACCTCGATTCACATGTCTCCCTCAGTTTAAAATTGAAAAATGTAACATGTAAAACTCTCGGGCTCATATCTCCCATGTTTGAAACCTCCATAACTTAGTCCAAACTAAACCGATTTTCTTGTTTGATGGCATTTTAACCATAATTTGTGGTTAGATTCTGCATTTAAAATTTATGAATTATTTAAAATAAAATTTTGTTGAATTTTTTTTATCAGAAAATCATGTACTCCCCCCTTACTTATTTTCGAAAAAATTTTTTTTTCAAAATTTAGAATTGCAAATTTATATTTTTAATCGATTGTTGTTGCCACAATTAGTATAAAAACAACATTAAAACCGATTCTGAGGTGGTCAAATTTTTTGTCAAAAATCAGGCCAAAATTGACAAAAATGTTGACATGTTGACATGCCCTCGATCCATAGCTCCCATATTTCAAACTACCATAACTTTGTCAAAACTGAACCGATTTTATCTATTTTGGAAAAAAAAATTTTTTTTTAATTTTGAATTAATATAAAAAAACAACAATAAAATTGATGCTGAGGGGTAAAATTTTTTATCAAAAATCATGCCAATATTGACAAAAATTTTGACATGTAAAGCTTCCGGATCCATAGCTCCCATATTTCAAACTGCCGTAACTTTGTCAAAACTGAACCGATTTTCATGTTTCTTGGCATTTTGCCTATGGTTTGTCCCCTATATGGAATATACATTAAATATATATGCATTATTGACAATACACTTTTTTTAATTTTTTGGTAAAACAAAAAATCATAAACTCCCCTTACTTATTTTCGGCAATATTTTTTTCAAAATTCAAAATTGCAAATTTATAGTTTTAATCGATTGTGGTTGTCTGAACTTCATGAAAGAAAAATAAACCGTAAGAAATACTTCAGGCAAGTTGTTATTCCGCGGCAAAGCCTTGATATATGATCATTTAATTTAGCGACTACTTGATGTCTCGTATTTATCCGACTTTAAAACCGACTTCTTGCAGGTGGTTTCCTTTGACGGCTCCACCACCATCGAGGAGTTCCAAACAACTTTGGCCCAGGAGCTCGGCACCCGCGACGCGGCCAACGGGTTCTGTCTGTTTAGCGATGATCCCATTGAGAAGGATCTGGAGCACTACCTGGAGCCGCTGGCCAAGCTGTGCGATGTGATCAGCAAGTGGGAGACGGCGCTGCGCGAAAAGGGCTCCGGCAAGTTCGAGAACTCGCGCGTCATTCAGCTGAGCTACAAGAACCGGCTCTACTGGAAGCACACGATCAAGTGCGAGACGGACAAGGAGCGGCTGCTGCTGTGCTACCAGACCAATGCGCAGATCGTGCAGGGTCGCTTTCCGCTCTCCCGCGAGCTGGCCCTGGAGCTGGCCTCGCTGATGTCCCAGATCGATATGGGCGACTACACGCACGAGAAGTCGCGCGACGTCGGCCTCAAGGCGCTGGACAAATTCTATCCGTATCGCTATCGGGACGCCCTGGGCGCCGACCAGCTGAAGGACGTCCAGGAGCTGCTCATTTCCAAGTGGACGCTGCTCAAGGGCCGCTCCACGCTCGACTGCGTCCGCATCTATTTGACCTGCTGCCGCAAGTGGCCCTACTTCGGGGCCTGCCTGTTCCAGGCCAAGCCGCGCCAGTGCGAGCCGCACGCGGCCACCGGCACGCCCGTCGCCTGGCTGGCCGTTGCCGAGGATGCGCTCAACGTGCTCGAGCTGTCGACCATGGCGCCCGTGGCCCGTTATCCCTACAGCACGGTGATGACCTTCGGCGGCTGCCAGGACGACTTCATGCTGGTCGTCTCGCACGACGACGGCACCTTGGCCGGCGGCTGCGAGCAGAAGCTGCTGTTCGCGATGAGCAAGCCCAAGATCTTGGAGATCACGCTCCTCATTGCCGACTACATGAACGCGCTGGGCCACACGGTGCCGGGCACCCCGCAGATGAACTCGCTCACCCGCAACGGGTCGCATCGCTCGCTGCGCGCCTCCCAGCGCCCGGGCGGCGGCGGCGGCGCCGGTGGACCGGGTGCCGGCATTGGCCTTGGGGTGGCTGGGCTCACGGCGGTCGGCGCCGCCGGCAGCATCACGGGCTTCTCGACGAACGCCACCACGACGGCCCACAACACGCTCAACTCGCATGCGACCCACACGCTGAACTCGACGCACTCGCACACGCTGAGCAGCTCGCACCATGGCGGCGGTGCCGGCGGTGGCGGTGGTGTCGGCGGTGCCGGCGGCGGTGGCAGCCATCAGGGCACACTCAACTCGCAGACCGCGGGCCACCATCATCATCATCATCATCAGCATCATCCGCATCAGCCGGATATACTGAAGAGCACGCCCGACCATCAGCGCATCAAGTGAGCGGGATTACAAGCGGAAACACAACACGCAACATACAAATATACATACATAAATATGTAATGTTAGAGGAGCACTTAACGCGTATTGCGTAGTCTAAGCAACGCCGTAAAGTATGCCGGGGATTGTACTTTACGCGCTACTCAACACTAAACAAGAACGTTCTTTCCTAAGCTAAGCTAATAACGGTACTCGTACTCTAAAGCCCATACAAGCATATATTGTAAACAGATTTTTTTTTAAATAGCCTTAAGCCGTACCGCGCGTTAGGTACATACATACATACATATTCTATATATATATATATGTATATATATATATTATTCAGTGTGTATGTGAAGTCTTCTCCTTCTTGGATTTTTGTTTGTGATTTTATTTTGTACAGCAGTTTGTACAAATTGTTTTAGCACTTTCTTCTTGTTCTTGTTCTTATTCTTCTACTCTAACCTATGTATACTCGTACTGTATAGTCAAAAATCTTGCTAATTAATGCTTCGTCATGAATCTCACTTTGTCCCTCCATGCTCAAAAACTGCCTTTAAAATTTTGCAAGACGACAAACCAAGATAAAGAAACAAGCCAAAAAACAAAAAAAAATGAGAATAGATTAAAAACCAACAAAAGAACAAACATAAGATAACGCAGAAATTGAAATAAGCATTAGGGTTCTCCATGAGCAACAGGGTGGAAGAATTAACAATTGTATAACCATATTTTGTATAGCATTTTTCATACCCAGACATAGGATACTAATTTTTTTTTTATATTTTTTGTCGAATAGTAATTGAGGAATTAGAAAACATATAGCATAGAACTAGATACCATATGAATATATAGACTACATATTATGATTTCTGCTCATGTCGTACGTACTAGTTTTGCATAGAGAGCACAAAATATGTTTATGTTGTGGAAGATGGTGTTTATATCATATATCATATAATACATGTTCTTTTTTATTATTATTTTTAATACTTTTTAGCTGTAAACTTGTTTTTTGGTGTCCTCTGAAACTCATCTCATTTCGCAGCAAAATTTGTTTTGTATTTACGCAGTCTTTTCAAATTTGTAGACAACAAATGTGTTAACGTAATAAATAGCCAACCGAACACAGCCAGAGCTTCTAGTGAAAAAATAACAAATTTAAGCAAATATAGCCACAGCAATTGATATACAACATAAAGAGTTCTTTTGTATTTTACACAAAAGAAACATCCAAAGAAACAAGATATAAAATTAAAAAAGAAAACATAGATATATTGAAATCTATATAGAAAAACAAATTTTCCAAATAGGTTATATACTTGATAAAAAGGCATAAAGAAAAACTACACATTTTGCAACGCTTTTATTTACAATTTTCGCACTTTTGGTTCGGCATCTGAAAGAAAAAATTGCCCCTTGTCGATTGGCCATTTTTACTGAATACTTCTCACAGCGCTTACGAATATGTTTTTGAATTTTGTTGAAGCAACTTAAAAACATATATAGTATATACATATATATGTATATATGTATATATATATATATATATATATATATATATATATATATATATATATATATATATATATATATATATATACGAGTACACACGTATATTTAATAAAAGAATATTATACAAGCATTACATAACTGTGTAAATTGTAACAGCGCATTTTTTTCCTAATTGTAAAAATTTGATATTAAAAATTTATATGCAAAATCGCAAAACCAGAAGGCGGTGTTCAACTATATATAAATATATACATATATATATACTAATATAAATATATATATGTATATGTATATATATAACCATATACAACCAAATTTATCAGCGCAGATATGGCAAGAAATAGGCGAATATATCATCACTCAAATGAAAGAAAATATATAATGGAAAAATTAATCATTAAAACGAAAGAAAAATACATACGAGTATTTTTTACTGGGTTGGGATAGAAATGGAATACCAAGTGCCACTTTATTTAACAACAAAAAAAAAACAAAAAGAATGCCAACTGGAAAGGACGAGTACTCTTCAGCTCATTTAAAATGATTTAATTTCTTAATAATTTATATCCATTGCCTTATATTGTATTTGATTGATTTAACATATCATCATATCATTCATCATTAGTCATTATCATTATCAGCCACACATACAAACTATACACACATTCGCCTGGATTTATATAATGTACAAATTTCGAATCGCATGAGGCTCCATAAAAAGAAACACACATAAGAGTAATAGTGTAATTACACGTTCGCAGATGCAATATAATGCCAATTGTTATGTTCAGCTAACCAATTAAATGCGATATGAAAAAAGTCATAAACAGAAGTCAATGGGACTGTATATTATCGCGGTTTAATGCAGCTATTTCGCTAGTCGTTGCCTCTTTCTGGGTGTGAGTGTGTGTGTGTTTGGATATCAAATTTAAACCGAAAACGCAAGCTATATCAGAGCAAGCGCGCTGCATGTCAACATTTTCTGCCCCCAATTTAGTTATTATTATTATACGCAGTAGAAAGCTGTTGCTGCTATTGCTGCTGTTGTTACACAATTACTATATCAAATATTTAAATGTCTTTTGGCCTTTGTAATGGGCGGCACACTTGCTCCCGCTCTGCTCCGTTGCCCCACACGTCTATGACGCGGCAGTGATGACAACGGCGTCGGCGACAGCGCCAATAATCAAGCGCGCCGCGCTCCAACGCCAATTACAATTAACAACTAACATCTAGTGCGACTAATGTACGTACATATATTACAAAACCCAAAAGTATAGTATAAACACTATGAATATAGTGCCCACGGCGGCCGCCTTCACGTACATCGATTTGCGATTCAGCAATTTGGCATCCTTTTTGTATTTCTGCGACATCATTGACAGATTTTGCGTTTTCGTGTCCAGCTCTGCAAACGAACGAACGAACAATCAGTTAATGAATGAATTAGGCCATGCATTGTGTGATTTCACGCACCCGCCAGCACCGTGCCACGTTGCAGCACATCATCAATGTTCTGGACCATGATGCGCTGCACATCCTGCAGCTGTGTGTTGATGTTGCTTATATTGCGCCTGCGGTCGGTCAATTGCTTTTTCGCCTTTTGTATGTAGACGTCGAACTCGATGAAGGCATACGGCCGCGTTACTGAACTGACACGTCGGCCATAATTTGTATAAAACTCCTGCGCCAGATCCTCCAGATAGTTAAAGGCCAAGCGCTTCGAATACATTTTATCAACCATCACCAAGTAGCAGACATCGTTCTCGATAAGATAGCTGTGCGCGCGATAATTCAATGAAAGTAAACGAACGTTAGAATTGGGCTAATTGACATGTCATACGGTGCTGATGGCTGCCACACAGCATTGCATCATCTCGATCGGGGGGTCGAGTACTCACTGGAATAGATAGGGTCCTGTTTCGATGCTGCTGCGCGCCGGTGAGTGTGTGCCCAGCTTGCGAAATAGCATTTTCGCCTGATTTTGATAGTCCAAGATGCTGCGGCCGCTCTAATGCAGAAAAAGTGAAAGTGTTTTTGAATGTGTATTCAACTGTACGCACATTTAAGTGTGTGCTGGTCATTCAAGAGTGATCGACGCACCTGCTCGTCGTCCTGCATGGTACCAACCAGTGGCAGGCCGTCGATGGCACGGGCAATCATCGTCAGCTGCGCCATGTCCGGGCCTCTCTGCTGCTCTCCGTCTCGCGTGTGTGAGCGTGTGTGTGTGTGTGCAGTTGTTGCTGCTAGTCAACTGTGGCCACGGCTACACTTTAATGCGGCTGGCTTTCCACTTCGTTTGTTGTTTTGCCGTGGCCGCTACTCCCCCCTGTGCCGACCGCTGTGTCCGTTGTTCGCTGCTGTTGTTGTTGTGGCGTTGCCAACTTTCATCCGGAGCCTGTTAATTTTGGCAATAACTATTGAAATACTGAACACGGCACACTAGCTCCGTATTTGGACTTTGCTTGAACGAGTGCAATGCTATATTGTTGGCAAAATTATGTTCTTGCACATGGCCAGTTAAATTTGTGAAATTATGTGTGAGCAAAACTGATTCGTGTTTTTGTGTTGCTGAAAACACGTCAGCAGCTGGGGCAGGCCATGCGAAGCAGCGATGCATCAACAACCATCGCCAAGGCGCCTATCGATGTGTGCGATAACATCGATAGCTAAGGGCGCGCGCGAGTGCAGCAACAATCGTTCATTTCGAATTTTGATGAAAGAACACAAGCGTGCAATTCACATTCATACATTTTTTTGTTTGTTTTAATCTACAATCTATCTGAAGTGATAAGTAAATTGAATATTGGCATTAATTGTTGACAAATAAAAGTAGAAGGCTTCTATTAGAGAAAGAACGAAAAGAGTATATTTTTACAAATTTAACATGCATTACATACACTGAAATGAGCCGTGCCCTCTCGCTCTAACACACCGCCCTGGATGGGCCATCTCTATCATACGACAAGAGAAAATGCATGTGGCAGACAAATGAGAATACTCGAACTTGGGGCGGTTAACTTTATTAAATAAGTATATAATTGCATGCATAATTGTAATATGTATGTAATAGGTTGTTGTGATCTGCTTTTCTTTCAAAATCAGGCGGAATGCAGGCCGTGGCTCGGCCACCTCTTAAATATGTTTGGGTTTATTGTGCTGGCATCTGCTTCTGCTGCGTCTGCAGTTGCTCTTGCTGCTGCTGCTCAACTAGGCGGCCTGCACCGACTGCTTCTGTGAGGAGCTGATCTTATCGCCCAGGCTAAGAGCCATGCCCTGCGGACAAAGAAATGTTAAGTGAGCACGGCCATGGCAATCGAACGTAAGCAGCGACACCCACCTGACTTTTGGCGCGTATACGTATGTGGCCAGTTACCTTCGAGTCGGGATCATCGACGGGCTTCTCAATGCTTAGATTAGCCAGGGCGTTCTCTCCGAAAATGGACCTGCAAGCGGGAGTTTGTCAGTTGATGGCTGGCGGGCCGTAGGCATTGGGTACATACTTGGCATACATGTTGGCGGCCATGAAGCCGCACTGGCCGGAGAGCGCCTTCTCGGGCGTCAGGCACTTCATGTTCGTGCTCTTCAGCAGGTGCTTCAGATACTCGTGCAGATCTGTGAAGCTGGTGTTGACGGTGACCTTGTTCTCCCACTCAAAGTCCTGCCACATCTGACGGAACTCGGTGTCTGTGCAGCTGGCCGGGATGATGTAATCCATGATGTCAATGTGTATGGTGTTGAGTACAACGACGTTTGTGTTCAACGCCGTATCGTAAACTGCGCAACGAAGGATTCGACTGTCAAAATCGGGGGATCGAGGGATCACGCTCGTCACACTCACCTATATTGCCAAAGATAATGCCGTTCTCGGTGGAGGAGACCTTCACGTTGGCCTTGATGTTGCAGAAATCGTGCGGCGCCAGCACCACCGGATGCGGACGTTCCACCAGCTTCAGATCGCCCAACGTGGCCAGCTCCAATGTGCAGTTCTGCAGTGTGTCATCTAAAGATGGAGATAAAGATATATAACTGAGCGCGATTAGGGCTGGGTGAACTACTCACTGGTCTGGTTAACAATCAGCACGTCCAGCACAATGTCGTACTGGTTGACATTGACGTAGGCCTCGGCGTAGACCGGATCGGAGAAGCCGGTCAGCTGGGTGACCTTGTTGAGCTTGTTGTTGGGCGAGGACATGTCGCTCAGCTGGGCGGTCTTGGTGCCGGCCAATGCTTGGTTCAAGCTCGATTCGAAGACATTCTCGCCCAGCTGATTGTCGCGTCCGTTCGAGAGCTGGGCAAACAGCACCGGCGAGTCCGGCTGCACCTTGGCCGTGGCGCGCTGCTTCTCCTTCAGCATGCGCTGATCCTCCTCGTGCTGGGCATCCAGCATCTTGCCGAGTGCGTCGCGGCAGTCGTGCATGAAGACGGCCACCGCCTCCGGCGTGCGCTCGCTGAGCGTGCGCAGGCAGATCATGATGCGGTCCGAGTCATCGTACGTGATCGGCTTGCTGGGAAAGCCCGACTTGCCCAGGTGCAGTATGGAGCTCATGATGAGCATCACCTGCGTGGTGAGACGGTTCTGTGTGCGCGCATCCGGCTGCAGCTCCACATAGCGCAGCGCCAGCTTCGTCAGCGTGGCCGAGAGAGCGGCGCCAATGAAGAAATCGCCGTCCATCAGATACTGGCGCAACGGGGGTCGCTTCTCCTTCTTGGTGACGCTGCAAGAGATCGAAACAGAGGGAGCGGGAGGAATATAGACGCTGCACAGTGTCCTTTGGCTACTCACGGTGCCAGGCTGTAGGCGCTCTGTGTGGCGTAGGTGCCATCGGAGGTGACTTTGTTGGTGCTGCTGTTGGTCGCCTCGCCGCCGGCGGCGGAGCCCTGTTGCTGTTGCTGCTGCAGCTGCTCCTCGGTCTGGTCGCCGGCTAGGCGGCGCTGCTCCGCATCCACCATGGGTATGTCGCCGAGTGTCTGCTGTATGGCCGCAATGACCTCGAGAATCTGCACGCCCTCCACGTACTCGCCCAGAATCCAGACGGCCGCACGATGGATCTTGGAGGACTTGATTTGTGGGAAGGCCTCAATCAGATGCTTTATGATGAGCCCGCGCAGGGCGGGGAACTTCTGTATGGCCTCGCGTATGAAGATTAATACGTCGACGGCGGCCAGCTCGTTCGTGTCGGAGAGGAACTCGACCAGCACGGGAATCACATTGCCGGCCACGTCCGGGAACTTGATGGAGCAGGTGTGCAGGGTGCGCACCAGCAGCTGGCGATACTTGCCCGTATCCTCGTGCTCGACGTTGTGCGTCTTGGCCACCTCCTTCTGCAGCACCTGGACCATCTCGTTAATGTTGCGCGAGTAGACCAGGTCCATGGCCAGGGCGAGGGTCTTGCGGCGCACCTCGATGTCCGGGGCGGCGAGCACGCGCAGCACATCCATCACCAGATCCTGCATGACCTTCTCCATGTTCTCGTTCTCCTTCATCGCAATCAGACGGTCCAGCACGATCAGCTTCACATTGTTGTCGCTCTCCTTCACGATCAGCTCGATGTAGCAGCCGGCGGCCGCCTTAATCGCGGTGGGCGCCAGCGAGAGCGTGATCAGGGTGCCGGCGGACTCGTAGCGCACCGCATTCGACGACGAGTTGAGCAGATTGTAGATGCAGCGAATGAAGCGCGAACGCTCTGCGGGATTGGCGTGGCACACCTTGTAGATGAGCTCCACGATGACCAGCTGCAGAATGTCGCCGAAGGTCTGCACCTGGTCGATGCACGAGGCCAGATAGTTTAGGGCGCGCTCCTGGTCGGCGTGCAGCAGCATCAGGAAGGCGTTGCGCTTGCACGACATGTCCTGCTGCGTGTCCAGGAAGCTGGCGATCAGCTCGGGCCCATCTGGCACCAGCCAGTCAAAGTTCTTGTATATGGTGAAGATGGCCAGGACGGCATTGCGGCGCACATACGAGTGGCGGTGATCCAGGCAGGCGCGTATGGCCGGCATCAAAGGCTCCAGCAGCTCCGGCTCCTTCAGCTTGCACAGAAAGCGCAGCGTGGAGCCGCGCAGAAACTCATTCGGATGTTGCAGATCCTAACGGCACAAAGCACTTACAGTCAGTTGGCCGGTCATCACTGGTTGGGGGTCATCACTTACCTTGCGATAGGCGTCGCACACGAGTATCATCTCCTGGAGCAGCTTGCCGTCGGCGGAGGTCTTCGGCACGATCTCCCAGAAGATAAGCAGCAGCTTCTTGATCGTGTGATTCTGCACGGGCAGCACGAAGCGTATGATGGTCATGATTAGCCCCGGATAGCGCTCCCCGTTCAGCAGCAGCTTGATCACCTTCTTCAGCGTCTCGATTTTCACATTCGTGTCGCCCTTCTCGAGGTCCTGCTTCAGCTGCATCTCGTTCGGCACCTCGAGGTCCGGCGAGTTGATGATCGTGTAACACGGCACTTGGGTCATCTTTGCACCAAACTTACCAGCAACGCTGTCCACGCTTTTCATATGCGATTGCTAATTTAATTGTATAATTTATCGCCGATTTGTTTCACTGTTTGCCTCCCAATATGCAATTCACTTGACGTGTCATTTGTTTCGAGGCAAAAAGTCGGTGTGACCAGTTCGCCACGTTTTGACACAAGGCGTGTGTGGCCATATGGCCACTTCTTTACTCAACGGCCGCCAGGTGGCGCTAACGCGCTTGGCGTTGCCACCTGCCAAGCAATTCAATTCAACGCTGCCATTTGGCGGCAATTCAAATCGTAGTTTGAAAATGTTTGTTCGTAGCTTCTAGAACTAATTTGAGCTTATCGGCGTTTGCTTTCAATTTTATTGTGCATAAACAACAGTAATAAACGGCAATATAAATTGAGTGCACTGCTCACCTGCCCCCAATACTAAGGTTTGATTAAATTAAAATTTAAAATTCCCCGTACGTCATGTGGAAAGTCCCGTCGTTCTCAGACGACACGTCGTGTTTTTCAATTGACCTTTTGTACGAGCACAATATGAACGAACTAATTTGCATACGGCTTTTGATATGGAACGAGTTGTCCACTTCGTAAGTACTTAGATAAATGCACAGCTAGAGGACAATTATGAATATAGCTACAATAGTTAAATTGGTTCGACTCGGTACCCTGCCCAACCAGTGCACCATTAGCAGGCAGTAACAACAATAAATCAAATACATAATTAAGTTCTCCCGCTGCGATACTATAAGCAGGCGTATAAGAATTACTTTTGTGATCTTGTTTATCTGACTTTTCCAGCGAATTTCATTAAGCTTCGTTTATAAGCCCGCCGCCCACCACAAAACTGACAATTCGTTTTGCGACCACAGCCGCTCCCGCCTCCACCTCCGCCTCCGCCCCTGGCCTCGGCCCCCGCATCGCCGCCCACTTGCATTTTAAATAGATTGCAAAATTTATATTCGGAAAGGGGCTTCGATGGGATTGCCTGCTGTGGGATCTACGAAACAGGTTCTGACATGTGAATAAATCAATTGTTAGCCCAAGAAAGTAGCAAAAAATAAAAAAAATAAAAGTAGCAGCAATAATAATACCAGTTCGCGCTGCAGGTCGGCTCGTTAAATAGGTAGTACTTGACTAAGTAGGGGACGATAGGCACCACATGGCGGGGGTGTGTAGGGCTCTGGCGATGATCTATCGTTGCATGGACCTTCGGTTAATCCAGTACACTCAGAGAAAAGAAAATAGTGGTTTGTGCTTTAACTTCAAACTTCCTTTTAGAAACAAATAGTTCTTAATTTTAGAAACGTTTTTGTTTACAAAAATATGACAAGTCTCTTTAAATATATATTGTACTAAATTCCTTTTTGTACAGAAAATATATATTTAATATTCTTGAAATGTAAATAATTCGTTTTTCTCTTAGTGCATTGAGAAAATATACTGAAGGCTCTGTGGTCTAATCGATGGTGCCCACCGATAACCTGTTTTAAAAAATAATCTATAAATATGCAAAAAAAAAAACGCACACGCATAAAAATATTTACATACATAGGAATATATACATATACATATAGATATGGACGTGCCCAGCCTTAAACAGCTTGCTGATTCAGATTTGAGATTTGAACAATGTCTTATGGAAATTAAACTTCTACTTGGATATATACACTATATGCTTATTTCTAAAAGTTAATAAAGTTTGATTGATTGAAACTAAAAACAAAAATATTACATTTATTGACTTGTTATAGTATTAAACAGGTTGATCAGCTGATCCGAAGGTCAGTTTCGGATTAACGTGATTTTCTAATTATAGATTTCTCGGAACGGGACTCATCGAAGCTTAGCATCGAATTCGCTTATCCCAAATACACTATACCAGTTAATTATATAATACTGGTATCGTTGCTTATACAGCTATTATCGTTACTTCCACGTCAAGACAGATTCAGACTACGTTATCTCTCTAATGTGTTGGGGGTTTTTCTCGGCTGGTGCGATAAGAGTTTATCTGAGTTCAATCCAATGATTTTCGGATTCAAATCAGCCACACCTCCACCAAAGAGCACTCGAGCCCGTCCGACAGCAATCGATCAGCATTAATGTATCTACTATTCGATCGGAGATCCAAAGCCCCCATGTGTGTCTCCGTGTGTAGGCAGTTGCTATCGAGAGACCCGCAGGCCCGGCGACGGTCGCGTAGCGCAGAGCTCAGCTGGCCCGGGAAGTACCCACGGATCGGGCAAAAGTGCTCGAGACGTTTCTATATACGAATCGTTGAGTTGTTGTTGATGTTTTCTTTTTTTTTCTCTTTGCGGCTGTCGCTTAATGGAAAGATCACCGGCAATCAAAACATTGGGAAAGGGAGACAGAGAAACATGGCAGAAAGGGAAAAAGCAAACAAAACAACTCAAAACAAAACGAATCAGAACACAACAAAAAGAAGCAAACGCGACAGAAATAAACGGCAAATAGAGCAAAAAGCAAGACGAGCTCATCGCAACAACGACCCGTCGGGGCTTGGCTATAAAAAGCACCGGCCGGCGAGCCGAGCTCCACAGTCGACCCAAAGCGACGATGGCATCAGCGACACTCACTTGGATTCTGCCTGCAGCGACGCTGCTGCTGCTGCTGCACTGCAGCTATGGAGCCGCCGAGGAGCCCATCTGTAAGCCACAAAAACGAAAAAAAAAATAAATAGAAATAGAATTATAATAAAGTGTCAGTCAAACCAATAATATGCAACTTCTGTGGCAGATCGGCTGTGTGTGCCCCAAATCTATTTTAGCGACTGCCAGAAGCTGCTCGCCGATCCCTCGGAGGCGGGCATTCGCATGGAGTGCGTGGCTGGACGGGATCGTGTCGATTGCCTGGAGCTGATCGAGCAGCGCAAGGCCGATGTGCTGGCCAGCGAGCCGGAGGACATGTACATGGCCTATCATCGCAAGAATGAGGATTATCGGGTCATCTCCGAGATACGCACCCAGGCCGACAAGGATGGTGAGTACACCCAGAGCTGAAATGGCAGCATTAGGCTTCCAATTCCATTAAATAATCCATGGTCGGGTTTCAGAGCACAAAGAACCTATATGCTAGACTAGGCGAAATTTGTGCCCATCGAAAAAAACATATAGTATAAGACAGAGCACACAAAAGCTGTCCCCAACTCTAGTCACTATTTATGAACTTTTTGATTAGGAAATTCAAAATTCCTCTTATTAAATTAAACCGAAGTTTCAACAAGGTGGCAACGCTCTAGCAAAAATCAGCCGTTACACTTGAATGGCTAATTCTCTTTTCCGATATATAGATAGATACGATAATAGTAGATACATTCCAGACCTAAAACATCAACTTAAAAGTGCAACAAAGAATATTAAAAAATTCTTGTTATGAGCAGTTGATAATTTATTTTCCGTGCTTACGCAACAAACAAATTTATTATAAAAAAAAATATTTAGGAAAACGAAATAATATCAAAAATTCTTTAGCATAACAAATTACAATGAACGCTTACGTTTGCGTAAGAAAGGAATCCTGGGAAATTATTTCTCTATTATTTTTTCTGTTTGCCATTGTTCGGTAGTTGGGTAGTTTTTAAAAACGAAATCGCATTTTTGATTAATGGGAAAACTGAATTGCGAATTTAGAATGCATAATAAATGAGCAGTCAGAATTAAAATAAATTTATAGAACATACAAAATTTCATAAAACTGCATTTAAAATCGTATTGTAAAAAGAGAAAAATTGTAATACACGATATTTTAAAGCCGTGTAAGAAGATAATTATGTGCAAATTCGATCAAATTTAAGTTGGTAACTGATTGTCCACATATCCTCTAAAATAGTGGATATTCTAGAATATGTATTTAAAATTCCGGATTCGATTGAAGTGGAATTTAGTGGCAGCATCGCGCCCTGTTTAACGGCAATTCTTGCTTGCAGCCGACTTCCGTTATGAGGGAGTTATCCTGGTGAAGAAATCGTCGCCGATCCACACGCTGCAGGAGCTGCGCGGCACCAAGTCCTGCCACACGGGCTTCGGCCGTAACGTGGGCTATAGGATTCCGATCACCAAGCTGAAGAATACGCACGTGCTGAAGGTGTCCGCCGATCCGCAGATCTCGGCCACGGAGCGCGAGCTCAAATCACTGTCGGAGTTCTTCTCGCAATCGTGCCTGGTGGGCAACTACTCGGCCCATCCGGAGACGGACCGCCTGCTGAAGAAGAAGTACGCGAATCTGTGCGCGCTGTGCGAGAAGCCGGCGCAGTGCAACTATCCGGACATATACAGTGGCTACGATGGCGCCATCCGCTGCCTGGACAAGGGCCAGGGCGATGTGGCCTTCACCAAGGTGCAGTTCATCAAGAAATACTTCGCCCTAGCCCCCAGCACGACGGCGACGCCGGCGGAGGGCAAGGCCGAGGACTTTGAGTATCTCTGCGAGGACGGCACGCGTCGCCCCATCACCGGACCGGCCTGCTCCTGGGCCCAGCGCCCCTGGACCGGCTACATTTCGAACGAGCAGGCCGTCCACGGCACCGAGAAGCTGCACCAGCTGCAGACGCGTCTGGAGCACTTCTTCGCCAATGGCCTGCACGCCGAGAACCAGCAGGCCGCCGCCCATCTGCTCATCCAGCCGAACGCCGTCTATCACAGCAAGCCGGAGGCCATCGATCCCAAGGTCTACCTGGAGCGCGCCGGCTACAAGGACGTGATCGAGCGCGACGGCAGCGCCATACGCAAGCTGCGCCTCTGCGTCCAGCGCGACGCCGAGTTCTCCAAGTGCCAGGGCCTGCACAGCGCCGCCTACGCTCGGGACGCCCGTCCGGAGCTGGAGTGCGTCCAGTCGACCGACTGCATTGAGGCGCTGGCCAACAACAAGGCCGACATGATGGTGGCCCCAGCGGCCAGCTATGCGGACGCACGGGAGCACAAGCTGCTGCCGCTGGTCTACGAGCAGCTCAAGTCCGAGGATCTGCTGGTGGCCGTCGCCCGCCCACCCTCAACCGCGACGCTCTGCAAACGGCGCCCATGTGAAGCCAACCGTCAAGCTCTCTTTGGGCCATGGGCTCGCTAATCCTGCGGCTTCTAATCCCACACAGTCACTACGATGCCACCAGCGAACGCGCTCGCCTGGGCGCCGCCTTGTTGAACAAGCGCCGCAGCTTGGACTGGTGCAACATCGCGCCGAGCGCGGAGCAGCAGCTGCTGATCGTGCCCGCCCGGGAGCTGGAGCAGCACAAGGACTGGCAGCTCGTCTGCCCGACGCTGGAGCGCCGGCCCGTCACCGACGCGGCCACCTGCAACGTGGAGGTGCAGCTGCCGCGCGCGATCTTCGCCCGCGCCGACACCACGCCCGTCGAGCAGGAGACCATCAAGCATCTGTTCGCCCTCATCTCGGACCGGTTCGGCGCCAACGGCAAGTTCGTCGACGTCTTTGCGCTCTTCGGCGAGTACCAGAAGGACGAGAAGAACGTGATCTTTGACGTAAGTGCCCGCTCCGGCGGCTTTCATCCAATCCGATTGCCCTTAATCCTTGCCCTCGTCTCCTGCAGGATAATGCGGCCGAGCTGGTCACCCAGCTGAAGGGCGACTTCCAGAACGAGCACATCTACAACGAGCTCCAGTGCGATGGCAACAAGATTGCCAAGCAGTAACAAGTGGGCGTGGCATCTGCACATGCAGCCCCTTATCAACTAAAGATAATCAAGCTATTTTTTTTTCATTACCTAAATAAATATGTTGGAAATTATGGCCACGAGTTTTTATTTTAGCGACTGGTCTTTGTGGCTACTCATAGGCTCTGGGTGTCTAGGGTCTAGCCGAAGATACAAATTCATTTTTGTGACTACAAATCTGTTCCTAGATATAAAACTATCTCTGTCAAATGTAAGTTATAAACTAGCATACTAATTATTATTCTTGATCACTAAGTGAAAGGAGTATATTGGCTTTGTGTTCGTCCTGTCCGTTTTTTCGTAGACTTGAAACTTGGAATATATGCCCGCCTCAAATAAAATTTTTTAAATATATAATAATATAATATATATATAATATATAATAAAAGATACAATTTATTTATGTCCCCCAGTTTTCAAGCTAAATATATCAAATTTATTCAGACAGATTACTTATGACCTCCCTAAATCTTGGGGAAACCTTTACTTATGACCTCCTCGCATCTAATCGCACAAATAGATTTAATATCTTGGGGCGGGTAAATCGCGAAAATCCTCATCTCCCACAATTTTAGAGCTTGCCAGACAGTTTTTGAATGAGCTCCTCTAAAGACCGAGTTAAACAATTTTACAAAATACAAAAATCGATACTTTTCCAGAATAACAGTAATAATTAAGACCGTTTCCGACTGTTCTAAGCTGTTATTATGCGGTGCACGAGTGTTGCGCAGTCGGCTACACCCGACTGCAGCGTTCACACTAGCTTTTAAACAGCACTAGACGTGACCTTTGGCTAAGACACGGACTACAGCCACGCACTAGCCTGGGATTCCTCATCTACCGAAGCGTCTAAAATTAAGACTAGGAATTAAGGAAAAATATCCGACCGTAGCGCAATACAAAACAGATGCTTTGCGTATTTTTGGGCAAATGGAACCAACTAGTGTATATATTTGTATACATATATTGTATTGTATATAGACTTTATAACTGTATATGTAAAATCGAAAAAAAAAATCGCGCGTTCCTCTGTAGTTGCAACTGGGAAGGATGCTGCAACCGTTGCTTAGGTATACGGAGTAGAAATGCCAAATCGACAAAAGAAACAGGTTTGAAAATTCGTTGATCTCCGCGGGTGGAGGCGAGACGTGCTTAGTCGGATGCTTCGCGCTGCTGCAGCTCCGTGGCGGACTCGGCGCCGCTGGCCGTCTCCTCCTCCTCGGAATAGTCCTCGTCGTGTGTGTGAGTGACCACAGTGGGCGTGGATGGGCGCGTGTGCACAATGGAGCTCTGCAACGGAATGGGAGGTCACTAAAGGCTCTCGCGGGCAGTTCTCTACGCGCGCTACTCACCGCCCGATGCAAGTCCTTGGGGTCCTTGGCGTCCTTGGCGGCGGGCACGCTCGCGGCCGCGTTGCCAGCGACCAGCGGCTCGGCCGGCACGGCCGAGCTCAGCTTGGAGGCGACGATGGCGTTGGCATCGTCGAGGGCCGCGGCGAACGCGCTTGCTGGCGCCGTCGGCGGCGGCGGCGGCGGCGGATGGGCCTGATCGTGGGCGACGGTCGACTCGTGGGGCAGCAGCATGGCCGGGGCGCGGAACATGTAGGAGAACGGGTAATAGATGAGATTTAGGAGCGTCGCGGCGTAGACATCGGCGTATCGGACCACCTGGCTGGAGAAGAAGGTCTGCCGCGAGCCGGAGCGGAATAGGGAGCCCATCATGCCGTAGGACATGTCCATTTTGTGGGTCACGTCGCGGATGCAGGTGCGCAGCTGCGATATATCCGGCTTGACCTTGGCACTGGAGTCGAGGTCGCGATACAGATCGCCCAGCTTGATGTCCAGATTCTGGAGCTCCGCGAACAGCTGGCACTCGTCCGTCCACACGTGCAGCTCGCGGACCAGCTCCGGCACGATGAGGAACGTGCGCCAGCCGCGTATCTTCTTCGACTTGAGTATGTCGCCGAAGATGTGATCGCCCACATAGAGCACGTCCTTGCCCTTGGCGTTGATGAACTTGGTGAACAGCTCGCAGGAGCCGCCCGAATACACCTGGCCCGGCTGCAGCGGCCCGATGTGCGTGCCAATCTTGAGGCCGCCCGTCTTCGTGTCCACCTGCCGCAGCACGGTGCCCTCGTCGAAGAAGAGCGGCTTCCGTGCATCCACCACGATCACATCGAAGTAGCTCTTCCAGTCCCGGTGCGGCTCGTCCGCGTTGGCGCCGTGCGGAAAGTCGAACAGGTAGCTCATGATCTCGTTGGTGTACGTGTAATCGCTGTTGGTCAGCATGAACAGCTTCGCGCCCGACTCCCGAATGCGCGAGAGGACCGTCGGCAGGCGTTTGTCCTTCTTCACGTAGTACGCCATGTTCTGTCGGAGGGGAGGCCAGAGGGAGAGAGAGTCAAGTTCATGTTAAGTTCAGCGAGGGAGAAGCACAAGATATTCCTCTCAGGAATAGCAGACACAAAGGTCAGTTTCAGTTGGACAAATATGCGCTAAACGAAGTTGGATATCCAGAGTTGCTATTTGGAAATGTAGTAGAAGTAGCTGTTGCATAAATATATATCTCAACCTAAATCGAAAAACCAGGAAGCGCGTTGCAGCCGGGTGTAACCGACAGCGCAATACTCGTTCACTGTGTAATTACAGCCAAAACATGTACCCTATTATATTATTAAAAACTTTATAAAAATCTTTTAAATTGATTCTTAACAGAATCTATTTTAATAATTCAATTGTGAGAGCCACAATCGATACAAAATATAAATTTTCAGTTCTAAATTTTGAAAGAAATGTTTTTTACATTTTTACCAACAGAATTCCGCAAATTTTTATTTTAAATAATGCATATTTTTTTATTCAGGGAGAAACTGTGATCAAATCAGAAATGAAAATCGGCTTAACTTTTATAAAGTTATCTTTCAACTGAGGGAATATATAGATATTCGCGAACTAACACGCCCCAGTAGGGGTAGTCAACAAATCCTGACACTTAATTGCCGCCAAATTCGAAGTATAATGTCTCTGGCTGCAATAGACGTTCACTTCGTGAACGAGTACACGAAACATTTGAACGGAATGTTTTCCGTTGAATTTGTTTGTATAAAGAGGGAATGATGATAAGAGAGCACAGCAAAATACCATATAAAAAGTATTTTGTATAAGTGGGCTCACAAGAAATAAGACCTCTTGAGAGCAATGGAGGTGGGTGTTAACTGCTGGACTCACCTGTGTGGTACGACGCTTTAGATCGCCATCGGAATGCACCCAGTCGACGGCACGTCGCACGTCCTGGAAAATCGACTTATACGTAAATAGAAAATCACCAGCTTTGATGCCGCGTTCAACGCTGTTGGGTAAACAAGTGGCCACGGGGAGAGAGAAAGAGAGATAGAGAGTGGGATGTTGACACAGATAGCAAGAGAGAGAGAAATACGCCCCGGAGGCAGACAATAAAATTATGGAGCAGACTGTGAGAACGTTTCGCTGAATCCAGACTGCAAACTGTTTGGAATGAACTTACCGAACAAAATCCTTGCTATTGGTAAAGAAATCGACGAGACAGGCCAGCAAATAGGTTTCCGGCAAATTGAATAGGGTGTTCAGCACATAAACCCTGGACTCGTCCAGCTTGAGAAACTTATTGGGATACAGCTCGTACACCTGATGGCTGTTGGCAGAAGGGAAATCAATCAATAGCTGGCAACATGGTTATACTGGCTGTACAGTGAAACCTACTGCTTGATGAACTCAAAACCATGCACACAGACCAGAATGTTGCCATAGGCGTCCACCTTCAACAGATTGCCATATAGCGTATCGAACCACAGGCCACGCACTGGAAATGTCGGGTCATACTCGAACTGGAGTATCTCCTTGGGATAGCCCATGGAGACCAGACGCTCCTTTACCAAGTTGAAGCCCAGCTGCTCGTACTGCGGAGATTTGTATTCTAAATGGGTCAAGATATATATTAATGATGCTATGTACAGGTGCAAACGGCTGCTGTGGCGACTCACCTGCGAGTGTATAGTCCATATCGAAGCCATAGTACTTTATATTCTCCAAATGCAGCGATCGGTTTACAAATACTCTGTGAAAAATAAAATAAGAACGGCTGTCAATAAATATTGCATTGAAAAGTTAAAGCTAAATTCAGTTGGGTAAAAATTAAAATAAACATTTATAAAGAAATATATAATTCAATATTTTTGATTCAGAATAAGCGGCGTTTGTTTCATAATGAAGAAGGAATTTGTTGCATAACTTGAGGCACTGCGTTCTAAATCAGTTATCATTAAGGCGCTAACTGAAAACTCGAGTATCTGTAATCATATTTGTTAAATATATACAACACATACTAGCTTTATACACTAGCAATTTGTCAATACAAATATTTGCAAATACTCAACTCAGTGTTAATACATAAGTTGTAAAGCGAAAACAAGTTTAGTATTGATTGCTTTCTGATTGAAAAAGCAATGGCAACATTATGAAAATTTAGCTGAAATTTAATTTTTGAGAGTTTAAAATGGCAACATGGCTGAGGCTACTGTTTGAATTTTTTAAGTTATTTTATAAAAGCTAACTCGGCGTTTATATGTAGATCAAAATCTGTCATAAGTTTTACGTGTAATGGTTTTATATCAAATATGCAAACACTACCTTAACAGCACATTGGCAACTGGTTTCAATAAACATTAATATAAATAATTATGTCTAGTTTTTAAATAACATGTTAAAAGGAATTTGCAGCGAGGCTATAAGCTGAATTTTTATTATTATTCTTATCACTAGTTTCTATTTAAAACAAGTACTAATTCTCTAATCGGGAGTGCCGTTTAGAAAATACCCTGACTCCAGCAGCGAGCTGTCGTTACATAAATTTCAACACCTTTGGCGGCGTATCCAAAAGTGAAATATTCCCAATCTGTGGTTTACTTGAAGATACCAAAGCAAATGTGGTGGCTCCTATAGCTTCCGAGAAAACCGTATTTCAATATCGAAATTTATCGATATTCACAAAATGGTGCAAGATATCGAGAAAAAAGAAAAACAATATTCCGCTTATGCTGTAGGAGAACATCTAGCTGAAAGCGGTGCTTATTTAGATGTGTGTCCGAAATTTTTCGGCTCGATTTTGAGAAAAGGTCATCAAAACTGTGTGCCAAGAATTTTGAATACTTTACACAGATATGTTTTCAAAATTTTTGGAATTCCTTAAAGTTTGCACATTTCATAATTGAGAAACCCATATTTAGTTAAATAGTTGTGACTATTTATTTTCGAGCTGCCATTGACTGACGTCACAAATGGTGCGATTGAGTGGTCGTCGAATTCGAATCGCGTTCTCTTATCAGAAAATTGCAATTGTTGCTGATTGGCATCGATTAAGTCGGCTGCGATTCCCCTTTTGGCTGACCCACTGCGATGTCAAGAGCTTATCAAGCCGCCTCCCGGCGCAAATGATGTGAAATGGGAGAAAATTAAGGGAAATCGAGTGCAAAATGAAAAACACAGAAGGGCGTGAATAGCATGCGGCTAAAACGCTGAAGCAGCGTGCAAAATCAAATGGTGCAAAATGATTTTCAATCGATGTTCGATGCCCAAAATGAGGATTCGACGTGCTACACATTGTCTGGAGGCCCCCCTGCGGCCAGCAATTAGTGTAAAAAACTTGTTGGGGGGCGGAGGCACGCCCCGCCGCCTGGTCAGTGACAGTTGTGTGCGGCCGCCACGCCCACAAATGACGCGCCCCCATTGCGGCAAAACTCATTAGCAGCGACTCGCTTAGTTTTCCACAGTTTTGGCCTTTTGTTGTCCTTTTAAAAATGGGAAAAGGGCATGCGAATTTCATGGGTCAGCTGGCAAAAGCTTTGTAAAGCTTAGAAAAGCGATTATAAAATAAAATACAAGGGTGCTGATCAAAAAACGAAATAGCTTTAACTTGGATTAATTGCATTTACCGCCATCACAAATGTTTGCAAACACAAATTAGGCTAATTGAATTCGCTTTAAGCGTTAAATATCCAATTGAAATTGTGCTTTAGCAAAAATTGTGTGCAAAGCTTTCAAAGGTTTCATGTGCTTTCAGTTGAAGCAAAAGCTTTAGTTATTTGAGAAGCTTTTGACAGGATATTCGCACTTCGCCCAGTTTAAACTGTTTTTAACTTTCAGCAATATTTTTGTTTTTGTTGTGCAGGCATACTTTGTGTGTGTGTTTGTGTGTGCGCTTATTTATTTTGTTGTCCCTTTTTGCAATTTGCTTCACTTGAAAATTTGCCAAATAAGCGAAAAGTTGCATCCTTGCCACGGACTCCTGCCGCTGTTGTCCCGTTGTTGTTGTTGGGGCTGCTTGTTGTTTAACCCAAATTCGAAAAAGTGCATAAATCTCAAACCGACAAACACACACATACTTTCCAGCAGAAGAAGGATCGACACAACTGGAGAAGTAGTAGTAGTATTTGTAGTAGTTGTAGTAGTAGAGAAAATAGACTGCAAATTAAAATAATAATGAAAACCCGAGACCTGTAATTATTTACTTTACGCCAAGCGACGTTGGCAATTTTCTAATTAGGCTCGTAGAAAACAAGTTAAATGGCAAACATCTTCAAACTCTCGCCTCAATGAAAATGAGCAATTTCGAAACCTCCCCAACAAAGTCATTATTTTCATTTGGACATTCGCATTGCGCCTGCAGACCCGTAAGCTTCTCTATAAATAGCAAAAATAAATGTAAACAAATTGTCGCTAATCTGACGATTTGATTCCGCCGTTATTGTTGTTGTGTCTGTTTTTGCGCATCAATTAATAAAAAAGAATATGTATTTCTAAAAATACCCACAAAATTATATGCCATAAATCGATTATTTTATGTTAGCCTTTTTTTTTTTAGAACGCGTCGCGCTTTGGCGATATTTGAAAAAATACAAATTTACAGAAATATAGAATAATTGACGTTAATAGCTTTTTCCGACACTAAAATAAAAACACATTTAAATAAAGTGTAAACGATTAACAAAAATTAATGAATCATTTGATTTTCCGAGTTTCTAGCTTTTTTAATAAGCTCGCGTGAGCAAACACTTTTATTATTATAACTTTCAACTGGAACTAAATCAATTAGTCCTCCCATACAATATTGAGATATTATATATGTGTATACTACTACTCTCTTGTATAAAGTTGTTTTGCATTATATCCTTCGAGCTATTCGATTGACAAGAGAGGTAATTGCCAATTAAATATTTGATATACCTTATAGGCATGCTAATAAATTTGTTGTATATTAATATAAATGTTGACATTCATATGTGAAAATTCAAAATTCCCTGAAAGTATCTTTTAGATACTTTTATTTTAACTTTTTTTATGTTTACCATAATTTAACTATCTCATATTTATAAGATCATATATTCAAACTATTTTTCAAAAAGTTTTACAATAACTTAAACGCTTACGCCTTGCTTGTTATTTAATTCAAGCAAGCTAAAAACTTTCCCTCCAAGCCTTTTACGCGCAATAAGTATTAATCAATAGAAAGTCATGACCTAAGAAAACTAATCAGCAATAAAAATATAAAGGCACGATTCTGTATATATGTATACCTATAGAGTGTTCATATACTCGAATATTCCATTGATTTTAGTTATTTTTGTAGATTTGATTTTTTATTGGCCTTGACTTATTGACAAACTCCTTAGCATTTTCGAATGTGAAAAACGTGGCCCACGCAATCACACACGCACACACCCACATAAATAAGCGCGTATTTATGCGCTTTACAATGGCAACATTGCGTATGCGCAATATTTATGCTGAGAGCGGGTCAAAGGCCAGCAAAGTGCTGCAATTGGATTTTATGGCTTGGCTTCGCATCGTTAAAGGACAAATTGCTGTTATTCAAATTGCGTGATCAAGTGATCAAGCGTTAAAGTGTAAATCTTGTTATTCCAATTTTAAATATACTATATGTGTAAATATGTAGAATATGGCCGCATATTTTATTCGTCTGTTCGGTTGCATTGATAATGCGATTGGCAGCATCACAATCACAACTCATTGCCTAACAGTGCACCAGAGAGGAAATCGAAGAGCGCGGAACTAAATTAAAAAGATTACAATTATTTTAACATAAAGACACTCACACAT